>JAKJHU010000210.1:0-413325 GCA_022316685.1 Progne subis subis | reverse complement strand
AAAGCTGGGCCATGCTTGGGGGAACTGGGATCACACTGAGGGTGATAGGAATCATACTGGGATTGACTGGGAGTGGCTGTGAGCGACTGGAATCATGCTGAGTGTGGAGTCCTGCAGCCCCTTGACATAATACGTAGGGCTTGGCCTTGGCAGGACAGATCATAGAGTCACCTGCCCAGCCTGAGACAGAGAACTTCCAATGGGGCTCTGGACACGACGGTTTGCCTCAGTTTCTCCCTCCCTGATTCCCCTGGCCCTTTTGTTTCTCCTTTCCTCTGGGCCTCCATTGGTTTGGGGTTCCCGGGGACTGGCCCCGTTTTCCCTACAGGACACTGACCATTCCTGCCTTTTGCTCTGCCCCCATGCCTCAAGGTTTTTGGCTGCTGAAGCTCACACTTGAGCTGGGAGACCGGCACACGTGCTCCCCTTCAAATCTGGATTCCCCTTGGGCTTCTGGAAATAAACCTGGCTGGAACTGATCCAGTGCCAAGGCCTTCTGGCCTCTCCTTGCTGAGCTGCCCACGTGGCGTGTGTGCATGTGTGAGCTTGACTGCTTCGCCTGAGCTTCCCCAAGCGGCCTTTCCACCGCAGAGGCTTATCGGCTCTGGGCTTCAGCTCCACTCCCAAAAACCACAACACAACACGCTTTGGCCGAAAAATTACCCAAATGGGCCTAAAATCTCCAGGACCTGGACTGAGACCCACACCAAGATCAGCCCAGAACCGGCACCAGCACCAAGACTGAGACCGACACTGAATCCGAGACTGGCACCGACAGCGGCGCTGCTCTGGGACGGGCACCAAGACCAAGACTGGGACCAGAACCGACACCAGAACGAGAGCGGCACCGCTGCAGGACCGGGACCAGGACCGGAACCAGTACACCGGAACTGAGACCGGCGCCACAGAGGCACCGGCACCGGACTGACACCAAGACCGTAACTGACACCACAACTGGCACTGGGACCAAGGCTGAGACCAAGACTGGCACCAGAACCAGCACCGAGACTGGAACCGCTCGGGGACTGGGACCCAGACTGAGATTGGCACTAGGAGCACTCCGGGACCAAGACTGACACCGCTACCGGCACCGGGACCTGGACTGCGCTGAGATCAAGACTGAGACCGGGACTGAAGCCAGCACAAGAAGGGCTCAAAAGTCACCAAAAACACCCCTCAAGAGACATAAAAGTGGCAGAAAATGGCCCCAAAGTGACCAAAAATGACTCAAAAGTGACAGGAAATGCCCCACAATGCTGCAGGATGGAGGAGAACCCACAGGGAAACAGAATTCTAAAATTTAGAAAAAATCATACAAAATTGCATCAAAAAAGCAAAATTTAAAAAAAAAAACAACACCAAAAAAACACCTGAAAAAAGCATCAAAGTGGCTAAATAAAAGGAAAAACCTTGGAAATTCCCCCTAAAATGCCAATAATATTTCCCAAATTTCAAAAAATTCCCCAAACCAAACAAAAAACCACCCAGAAACTGAAAAACAAACAAACAAAAAAACCAACCAAACAAACCCTTGAAATGCCCAGAAATATATTAAAAACATCCCTCCAAAAATCTCCCCAAAAATCCACCAAATCCCTGACCGCCCAGAATTCCCAAAATCCCTGAAAATTCCCAGAGTTTCCTACACTTGCTCTTGATGAAGGGCTGCAGCAGGTAGGGCTTGCTGGCGCTGGCGCTGCCAATCACCATGAACTTGAAGAGGGAATCTGGAAAAAAATCCCCTTGTTTGGACCCAAATTGCCAAGATTTCCTACATTTGGAACTAAATTTCCCCAAATTTCCCATGTCTGGATACAAAATTCCTCCAAAATCCACTCTAGAGATCTCAAAATTCCCCACACTTGGACCTGAAATTCCCAAATTACTGCATTTGCCTCAAAATTCAAAAAATTTACCAATAGAAAACCCAAAATTTCCCCATGCAGACCCCAAGAATTCCCCATGCAGAGCCCAAAATTAAAAAAAAAAAATTCCTTGAAGGATCCCAGAATCTCCTTATAGAGATACTGAGACCCCCACCCAGACCCCCCTGGATCCCTTATTGGCTCCCCCAAACCCCTATAGAGCCTCTATAGCATCCCGAGACCACCCCAAATCCCCCCTAGAGACCTCCGGATCCCCTCTAGAGACCTCCAGACGCCCATTGATCACCCCGAGCCGCCCCCAAATTCCCCCTAGAGACTCCCAGAGCCACTACGAACCCCACCCCGCCAGATCCCCTACTGGGACCGCCCCAGCCCCCCCGAACCCTCCATAGATCCCCATAGATCCCCTACAGCTCCCTCAGGCCCTCTCTGGAGACCCCTAGGTCCTCCCAAATCCCCATAGGGACCCACAGACACCCCCGGACCTCCCTGGAACCGCTAGAGGCTCCCCCAGACCCCTATAGATCCCCAACACCCCTCAAACCCACAAAGCCCCTACAGAGACCACCCGACCCCATTTAGGGACGCCCCGAGACCCTTTACGGACTCCTCTGGACCCTCTAGAGACCCCCCAGACCCCTAGAGAGCCCCTACAGCCCCCCCAAACCCCTTAGGGAACCCCAGACCATCCTAAATCCCCTAGAGACTCCCCAGATCCCCTAGAGACCCCCAACGTAATCCCGGAGAGAGACCCCCAGGCCCACTCAGACCCCTCAGGATCCCCGAGAGATCCCCCATTGCCCCACCGTAGGTCTCAGACAAGCGGGAGCCCCGTCGGGGACCAGGAGCAAAGATGGCGGCACTCCGGGGAAGCAACTTCCGAGCAGTCTGCGCATGCGCCAGAGACAACGCGCCAGCAGATAGGCGGGGCTCAATGGAGAAGAGAGCTGCGGCCAATGAAAGCACAGGGAAGGAATGAAATGAGGCGGGCTCAGGGAAAGCGCAGGACCTGGCAGGGGAAAGGGGCGGGGCCAAGGAAAGGGCGGGAAGGAGGAGGAGAGTGGGCGTAGCCAAGGGGATGCGCCCTCCTACAAGGGCTCGGTTTGCCCTAAAATCACCCAAAAGGATCTGAAATCTCCGGCACCGAGACCGACACCAGCACCAGAACCGACACCAGCACCAAGACTGAGACCGACACCGGAACAGAGATGGGCACCGCTCTGGCGCCGGCTCGGAGACCGAGACCGAGACCAAAACCGGCACCAGAAGCGGTGCAGGGACCAAGACTGACACCAAGATTGACACTGAGACCGGCACCGGGAATGCTTTGGAACCGGCACTGGTGGCGGGAGCGCTCCAGGACTGCTCCAGGACTGCTGCCAGAACCGAGAGCGGGAGCGCCCAGGACTGAGACCAAGACCGGCACCAGAAACCAGCACCGAGACTGGAACTGCTCCGGCACCGAGACTGAGATTGGCACTGGGAACACTCCAGGACCAAGACCGGCACCGGCTCCGGTCCCGGGAACGCTCCGAGACAGAGTCCGAGACCGAGACTGAGACCAGGAGTGGAACGGGAACCGGCACCGGCACCAAGAATGGCACCGCTCCGGGATCGAGATCGACACCGGGACCGGAATCAGCACCGGGAGCGCTCCAGGACTGAGACTTGAGGCTGGAGCCGGGACCGGGACGGGGATCGGACCCCGAATCGCTCCGGGATTGGCTCCAGGATCGCTCCGGGACCGCCGCGTTCGCTCCGGGCAGTTTTGGCCGCACACCCGGGCGGCACTGGGAGGGAGCCCTGGGCCGGGCGGGACCGCCTCGGTTCACGTCGTTCCGGTCCAGCCATCCCGCTCCATATGATCCCAGTTTGTATGATCCCAGTCTCTGTGGTTCTGATCCATGCGCTGCCAGCCTGTGAAATCCCAGTCTGTGTGATCCCAGTGTGTACAATCCCAGCCTACAAGGTGCCAGTCCGCATGATCCCAGTCTGTCTGGTCCTGCATGGCACACACTCCAGGGGTGCCAGTCTCGGTGCCAGGCCCGGTTTCAGTCCCGGCCTCAGTCTCGGTCTCGGATCAGTGCCGGTCCCAGTGCCAGTACCACTGCCTGTCTTGGTCCCGGAGTGCTCTCAGTGCCAATCTCATTCTCGGTCCCAGTCCCGGAGCAGTGCCAGTCTCGGTGCTGGTTCTGGTGCCGGTCTTGGTCTCAGTCTTGTCCCAGTTCCAGTTCTGTTGCCGGTTTCAGTCTTAGTCTCAGTCTCAGTCCTGGTGCCTGTGCAGTGCCGGTGTCAGTTCTGTCATTGGTTCTGGTCCTAGTGTTGGCCCGGCTCCCGGAGCAGTGTCGGTGTCGGTTCTGGTGTCGGTTCTGGTGCCAGTGTTGGTCTCAGTGCCGGTCCCAGAGCAGCGCCACTCTTGGTGCCAGGCTCGGATCCGGTGTCAGTCTGAGTCTTGGTGCTGGTGCCGGTTCTGGTGCTGATCTTGGTCTCTGTCTTGGTGTCAGTCAGGGAGATTTTAGGCCAGTTTGGGTGATTTTAGGCAAAACTGGGGACGATTAGGGTGGATTTTAGGCACCTTTGTATGATTGATTTTTGGCCAAACCTGGTGGGGTTTAGGGTGGATTTTAGATAATTTTGGATTACTTTAGTCCCATATGGGTGATTTCAGGCCAAATCTGGGGGTATACTCCAATTTGTCTGATTTTTGGAAAAGTAAGGCACTTTTACGGTGGATTTTACATAGTTTTAGATGCATTGAAGCCTATTTGCTTGGGATTTAGACCCATTTGGGTGATTTTCGACCAAATCTGGTGGGTTTTACAGGGGACTTTAGGTCCCTTTGGGTGATTTTAAGCCAAACCAGGTATTTTCAGGGTGGATTTTACGCCCTGTGAAAAACGCCAATCACTTGTTTTAAAATTTTAAAAGTTTAATAGTAAATAAGATGGTTATAAAAATAGAATTAGAGTAAAAAATTGAACAATTAGGTTAGGACAATACGAGACAATAAAAACAAAGTTACAAATCTGGGTGCCTCCCGAGCAAAAAGCTCGAAGAAGGACCCCGTTAACAAAGGATTATCTCTTAAAAGCAATAGCCTGTTGAATATTCATACATTTCATACATGATGCATAAATTCCATTCAAACAAAGAATTGTCTCTGGTTAGTGTCACTTTTTTCCTTTAATCTCTATGGGTCTTGGGCTGAGCAAGGCAGGAGAAGTTGGTCTCTTCTGATAAGGAAGTAGTAAATTTTTTTTCTCTGAAAGATTTACGTTTTCCTGGTTGGGTATAAAAACTACATTTTAACTAAAAACTACATTTACCATATCAAAATATTAATACAACATTAACAATCAATACAACATAATACATATAGTAAATATCTTGCGTAGAGCCATATAATATGCACTTTTCACAATCCTCCCTCTTTCTTTTTATAATTAATTTGGCTCGAGCAATATTCATTGTTTTCTAGCCTTCATTATTGCTCATTTTTTTCACAAATCAATCTCGCTTCTTTGAAGGGGTCTTCTATATTATTTTGTTTCTTTAACACCATAATCCTTTGTGGGTTGTTGTTGTAGGCAACTTTTGGTCCATGTTCACTAATTGCATGCCTTGTACCACACTGGTGATGAGCCGAATGAAACAGGGGATCAAACAAGGAAGAAATATTAGACCAGCTGTAGTGCATAAAAGGAAGAAGCCTAACTTTTTCCACCATTCTACTAACACATTATCCCACCAGCTAGTATTTAGCATTGATTCCCACTTTTGAACTGGTACGTGGGCGATTTTTCTGATATCATTGACTATGTCCAGGACGGCATCTCCATTGTCATCTATTTTTAAACAACAATCTGATGTATTGAACTTTCCACAAACACCCCCTTCTTCAGCTAATAGATAGTCTAAAGCTAACCTATTCTGATACACACCTGCTCTTGTTTGGGTTTGTTGCCTTGATATTAATTCCATTGCCTGACCAGTTTTGTTCGTTATTATCTCTACAGGGCTTGAAGTCTTATAATACGATTTAGCATATAAATTGGGGTTGATATCCCCAACTCCCATCTTGTGCCCAGGTGGCTGGCCCATATGTTTCCAGTATGCGTTCAGGGGGCCATTCCTCATCTCCCCATTTTTGGAATCCTCCAATCAATTCTCTTTTGTTTCTCTTTAGATCCTATAAACTGGTATCCCTAATTGATCCCCATCAGGTCCTGGTAAAAGAAAAAATCCTGGCTGTATAATTCCCAGAGTGCAGCTCCCTTTCCACTGGAGGGGAGTTTTGGGTATGCTCTTTTTCCACATATCCAAAATAAGCCATCTGGAGCTTTCAATAGTTAAATTTTTGTTGATCTATATTCTCCCAAAATTTGGAAATTTCTGGGATGCCATAGTAAGGATTTTTACCTGTATCATTACATTGAAAAAGTTTTTTTTGTTATCATACTTACAATTCACTTTTTTTGCTTTTTCTTGGGTCCAATACACGGTTGGTTCTTCTGGGACCCACCATACAGAAGTTCCATTACTAACCTTATATCTTTTACAGGGTGTTTTTCCTACTTCATGAAGGAACCTTTTCCCAGTGCGCCAGAGACATTCTTCCCCTATCACTGTTGAGCTTAAAATCCACCCTTCTGGTCTGTTTTCTCCACTTGTACTTGCTTGGTTCCATTTTAGAAGCTCAATTGGGCCTAAGCTGCTGCCTTTCCATGGCCATTCTTCTGACATCAAAGCCCCTCCACAGAACAATTGGTTATGTTAAGTTCCTTACTTATTCTTTCCCTCAATTCTACAAACTGATTTTTACCCATCCTTGAGATATCTATTTCTTTTTCTAATTGCTGTTCAAGTTTGGTATACAAATCGTTGATTGAAATTGGCACAGGTTTAGGTGGTTGTACTGACTTAGCCTTTTTGCTTATCAATTGCTCTTTTACTAAATCTTGGTGCTTTGTGCCCAGTAATGTAGGTAAAACAAATCCATCTCTCCTCTTTTGGGCACTGACTTCCCATCCTGCTACCACTTGTTCCTAAGTTCTCTGCAATCCAGTACTTTTTCCCTTTATGTATGCAATTGCCTAATTTGGATGGGTTATAACAGTGGCTGTTGACATGAGTGTGAGAGATGAAAAAAGAACCTCGGTGTCTTTCCATGTACAGCTTTTGGTAACATCTGTAACATGGCCTTGTCGATATCCCAAAAGGGAGAAGACAAAAATTGAGTGACAGAAAAAGGAGTAACAGAGGTCCAGTATGGCTTATACTCCCACCTCCCATGCCTATGGGGTTGCAACCCACAGCAGGTGTATTTGATCTTCTTGGTGGCAAATACAGAGGCCAATCTGGTCTTGCCCTCTATTTCCTTGTCACTTCCTCTTAGCTAATTTCCAGACAAATCGTTTCTGACACTCCTTAACTGTCGTTTCCACCGTTCTTCAGGTATCTCCCATTCAACAGGCACTAATAATTCCCATCCACAAAACAAAGTTATTATTTCAGTTTCTTTAAATTCTACCTGGATAGGAGATCGATTTGGCCCTTGACACTTCCTGCAACGAGAGCATCGATTGTGTGAACTACAATACCAATTCTTCCCACAATCTAAACATTTACATTTAACCCAGCTAGCATGTCTGGTATTTGGGTGGATCAAACAGGGTATTTGGTCTGGCACTGATGGAAGTTGCAACTCCTCTTCCCTTGCATAAATCACAGGCTAAGGCGTGAATACAAGAGTTCTCTGTCCGAAACAGTCCTGATCCTCCTGTTTGGAGTGGAAGTATTCCTCCCCAAGGAGGGTATGAGGCGTCTCAAAGCTTGTCCAGGCGTACTTGAAACCACTGATATAAGCTTGGCCTTATCTCCCAATTAGGTGTGATCCTGTGTATGTTTCTTGGACCATTTGGGTCTTCCCAGTTCATTACCACCCAGTCCCCGTTTAAGAGTCAGTTTTGTATCACCCGGTTCAGATGTAATCGTCCACTCCTTAGGTTCATCCACAGGTCCTTTGATTCTGCTGGCGTGGATCCACCCTCATTCCTTGGTCGGGATCGCAGCCTTGGTCGTCAGCAATATCTGAAAAGGACCTTCCCATTGAGGAGTTAAAGATTGTTCTTTCCAGGTTTTTACTAGCACTCATTCCCCTGGATGAACATTATGGATTTTAAAGTCTAAAGGTGTGGTTTGAGGGATTATTCTTTTTCACCGTAAGTTTTCAAGAGTTATATATAGTGTTAATGTATCTTTTAACACTCATTTCCCCTACCTCATAGGTAGCATTTTCATGTTGGGTGGTCAAAAAGGGTAACCCAAACCTCATTTCATTGGGTGACACTCCAGGTCTGACCTGGGTTGTGCTCGGATCCTCAATAAGGCCAAAGGTAGGCATTGTACCCATGACATTCGGGTTTCAAGTATTAATTTGGTCAAAGTTCTCTTTAAAGTCTGGTTCATCCTTTCTACACAACCATAACTCTGTGGATGCCATGGGTATGAAGCTCCCATTTTATCCCTAAAGATGAATTATTTGTTGTAACACTTTTCGTGTGAAATGCATTCCTCTGTCCAAGTCTATTCTATTAACCATTCCGTATCTGGGAATAATCTGTTCTAAAAGGGTTTTACTTACCATGTTGGCTGAGGCCTTGGTAGTGGGAACTGCTTCTACCCAATGAGTTAGATTGTCTGTCATTACTAATAAATACTTCCATCTTTGTACCTGAGGAAGTTCAGTAAAATCTACTTGGATACTTTGAAATGGTCAAAGAGCTAACTCACGGCCTCCTAATGTTGTTTTTCTCATTACCTTTTTGTTTATCCTTTGGCAAGTTATAAATTTTTTAATTACTTGTTTTGCTACTCAAAAAATCCTAATGCATCCATAGTTCCTTAAAAAATGATCACACAAAGCCTGAGAACCCCAGTGGGTTTTCTGATGCATGTCTTCTAATATTTTCTAGCCAGTATTTTATTAAGTAATTGTCTTCCATCAGGAAGTTTCCATTTCCCTGATTCATCTTGTTCTCCTCCTATCTTGTTTAATTCTTTTTTCTCTGCTTCACTAAACTTGGGATTTCCAATTTTCCTCATTAGGAGTTAATATTAACATAACTCTTTCAGCTCCATTTTCTGCTGCATCCTTAGCTTCCTGATCTGCTAAATTATTTCCTCTTATTTCTGGGGTCACTCCTCTTTGGTGTCCCTTAATGTGTACTATAGCTATTTCTTTAGGTAGTTTTAATGCCTCTAAAATCTTTAAAATGAATCCCTCATGTACTAATCCTTTTCCTCTTGAGTTAAGTAATACTCTTTCTTCCCAAATTTTTCCAAAAGTATGTACTACTCCAAAAGCATACCTCAAATCAGTATATGTAGTTCCTTTCTTGTGTGCTAAATATTCTAGTGCCTTTTTCAGAGCATATAATTCACAGGTTTGAGCTGACTACTTTGAAGGTAATTTTCTTTTTTTTAGATATTTGCATGTTTTTTCTATCAACTACTGCATACCCTGACATTCTTTTTCCTTGTAGACATCTGGAGGAACCATCCACAGAGATTATTTCCCCTTCTGAAAGGCTTGTTCTTCAAAATCTTCTTGAACTTTTGTCTGGTACTGGATAATTTCTAAACAATTATGTATTAGGTTATTTGCTGGTTCTCTATATAAGAATTGGACTGGATTTAATCTTCTGTTTACTTCTAATGTTAGATCATCACTATCAATCAAGATTGCTTCATATTTTAACATTCTGATTTAACACATTTCGAACCGCATGAGGTGTGCACATAATTAGTTTACCTTTAAAAGTATGATATTTATTTACGTGTTTCTTCCCCTCCTTATTATTTTGACTCCACTCAGGAGGCGCAGTTGCATTTTGTATTCTCCAGGGGGCCCCTGTGGGTTCTCTTTTTCCTAAACTTTTATTTCAGCTGCTCTGATTAATTGCCTTTCTTCCTGAGACAATATTATTTTCATTACAGGCTGCATCCCTTCCCAAATATAAATATTCAGACCTAAAAATTGGTCTAATTGTTCAGCTGTGCCTATGGGATCTTCTAAAATTCCTTTGATTTCTTTTTTAAAATTTCTGACCTCAGAAGAAGTCAAAGGGGCATGTACAAACTCTGTTCCACCCCCTCCCATTGGGACTTAGTGAAAATAGACTAAGTTCTTTATGTCATTTTTGGGTTTTATCCTCTGTCGTCTTTTTCCCATGTTTTGAGAAAGAATCCAGAGACGGCTGTCTTTTAAGTGAACTTCTGTTGTTTCGATAAGGCATCTCTAGGGAGGAATGGTTTCTCTGAGCAGTCGCTGTGGTTACCGCGGGCACGGAGCTCGGGGCAGGAAGGGCGGTGAGGGCAGGGCAAAGCGCCGAGGCTTGGTCCTCCAAGGGCGGAGCGTAGGCGGGGTTTGCTGCCGGGACCGGCAGAGGAGGGGCAGTTCTGGGGACAGCAGAGGGGAGCGTGGGCAGCCTGCACGGGGCTGGTGGCGGCTGAGTCAGCGGCTCCCGGCAGAGACAAAGCAGCAGCAGCGGCAGCGCCCAGCGCAGCCGGCTCGGGCAGGGCAGCCGGGGATCGGGCAGTGGGGGAAGCGATCGGAGATAGGACGGCTGGGACCGACAGGACCCCCGGCACGGTCGGGGCGGTGGTCTTAGACCACGCGTCAGGAGGGACCCCGGCACGGCCCTTAGGGCGGCCGCGGACCAGGCAGCCGGGGCAGATAAATTCACCAGCGGGGCCGGGGATGGGGTGTATGCGGGGACCGGCGCAGCTGCCGCTGGCTGAGAGCCAGAGCTCGGGACGGGAACCGGGGCAGGCGGGGCTGCTGTGGGCTGCGAGCCGGCACTCGAGATGGGAACAGGAGCAGGCAGGGCTGAAGCGGGACCCAGGACAGGGGGCTCGGCTGCAAACGGCAGGAGCGCCAGCGGGAACAGAGGGGGCAAAGCCTGCAAAGGATCCCACTCTTTTTCCTTCTTTTTCTTGTTCCCCTCCCTTTTCTTTCCCCTTTTTCTTTTCTTGTTTCATCTCCAGGGTTTCTGATACGTGAAAGATTTTATTCTCCTAAAATCTCTTGTCCAACATGTGGCATACTCTCTTTCTTCGGGATTAAACAGTTCCTTTGAATTTACAAATACATTTAGAGCCTGACAAATCCAATTCTCAAAAGAGCTGTATCTGGGCCAATAAACGTGGTCAGATCTATTTCCTTCTCTGCCCATTCTATCACGCAAAATTGTATCATCTTTATCTTTCCTTTCCTCTTGTACAAGGGTTTTTATCCCAGTTAGCTAACATAACGCCCAGAGGGCTATCTTGAGGTATTTCTGTTGGTAATTTTTTAAACCCTTTTTTCTTCCCTGTATCCAACTTACTGTTTTTCTGTCCCATTTTTCAGGATCTTATCTGTTCTTCCCTCACCTCTGTTTTTCACTTTCTCTTACAACCTAAAGACCACTTCTATCTGTGCACACACACAAAAAAATCCCCTCTTTCTCACAAAAACTATTCAATGCAATATACCTCCCTCCAAGGAGATACAGTGAATTTTAAAATTAACAATCAACATTACATATGCTTTCATCCATCTACTCTTACTTCATTTCTCCTTCACTTTCACACATTCTTTCACACCCTTAGGACATGAAGCTGATCCCTGTCGCCAGAGAATTGCAGCTCTGTGTGGCCCTCCCTTGCCTTAGGGTTGGTCTCTGGGTTCCAGTATAGCTGGGCCTCTGAGGAGGGCCCAGAATCTGGTCGCCTCTGGTGCGAGTCCACCTATGAGGCTGATTTGCGTGTCGCTTTTACCTGACCCCTCCTCCACAGGCCCAGAGGGAAAAGGGCTGATTTGCAGGTCACACACATGTTCTGCCATAGCCCCCACCCACCCAGGGGAACAATGGCCTGTTTGCAGGTCACTTACACCTCCTGCCACAGTCCCACCCGCCCAGGAAGCTGAGGCAGATTTTGTGTGTGACTCACTCTCACACAACAAAACAATAAGGTACCTTTTACTTTCAAATCACCTATTACAATTTTAGGTGTTACTGGCCAGTCCCGGTGCTCTTGGATATCCCTTCAATCCAGCTGTGTTGTCCAACCCTAGATGTTCTTGGGCATTTTTATCCCTCAATCCAGCTGTGTTGTCCAACCCTAGATGCTCCTGGGCATAACCTCAATCCAGCAGCACCCTGGGTGCTCTTGGGATTAATCCGTCAACCCAGCAGGTTTCAGTCCTGGATGCTCTTGGGCACTCATCCCTCAATCCAGCAGACTTTTTGCTTAACCCTGGGTGCTCTTGGGATATTAATCTCTCAACCCAACAAAAGTTCTAGTTGGATGCTCTTGGGCACTCACCCCTCAATCCAGCAGACTTTTTGCTTCCTAGGGGTCCCGGCCCTTCTCTAAGACTCAGTCCCAGTTTCCCGGGGGGGTTCTCTCGCTCTTCTTATCACCCGCTTTGTCTCTTTACTGGCCATTTTTCTGTGAAAGAACGGAAACGCAGCATAGGAGACTCTGCACTCACTTAGCAGGTCTGGTGTCGGGGGCTTCCCCAACATTCAGGTGGTTTCAGGGTCTTTTTCCCCCCTGCACAGCTCCGAGCCAAGCCGAAGGAAGAGACGGAGTCTTCAGGTTTAGTTTTTTCAAGGTTGCATTTTTCATTTATTGTTTCTTACAAATTTCTCACAGTCCAACAAGATGTTTGCAGCTGCATGGACTTCTCACGTCTCCCCCGAGCTGCGCTGTCCTTAATCTTTTATACTAATTACTACGTGTTTGTTATTTACTATTTCTTACCAATGTCTATCACTATTACTAAAAAGGTCATCTATACACTGACCCAATCCTCACTAACTACTTTGTGCCAACATCACAGCAGAAATGGAGTGAGGGAAGGAGAAGGAGGAAAAAGGAGACAACACCCCAAATTCTCCATTTTGTCCCCATTCACTCCAATGCTATGAACCTAAAATACTGTTTTTTCACTCTATGACAAACTAAACTACTATTTTTCACACTCCTGTGGCCTGCAAACCCTCTCTCAGTTTAGGAAGTTTTTCCCATGGACTGAGATCAAAGCCAGTGTGTCTCTGAGCTCTGGGCTGGGGTCTCAGAGCCCCCTGCCCAGGTCCCTGACGCTCCAGGGCAACCAAAGGAATGCCCTGGACTCCAACAGTCTGGGATAACCAGCTGCCTCTCATTCACACACATTCATCCCCCCCTTAACCACCCTGTCCAAACCAGTACTCACCTGTCCTTTGTCCTTGGGCCTTTGTCTTCATGTACACTTTAGTCTTAGGGACTAATTACCGTGGTTTTAGGGAATCTTTTCCCTTTTCTTTCTTTTATTGCCTCCTCCATTGATCGTAACCTGCATCTGTCGGTCACAGCAGGGGAACACAGAGCGAGGCTGCCAACTGGGCAGGGCGTGCCGTCCTCACCCTGATTCCACTGAGGCACCGGCAGTGAGGTGTTCTAACCATCCTCTGCTACCGTAATTGTGAAAAACGCCAATCACTTGTTTTTAAAATTTTTGAAAGTTTAGATAGTAAATAAGATGGTTATAAAAATAGAATTAAGTAAAAAATTGAACAATTAGGGTTAGGACAATAAGAGGCAATAAAAACAAGTAACAGATGTCTGGGTGCCTTCCCGAGCTAAAAGCTCCGAAGGACCCCCGTTAACAAAGGAATATTTCTTAAAAGCAATAGCCTGTTGAGTATTCATACATTTCATACATGATGCATAAATTCCATTCAAACAAATAATTCTCTCTGGTTAGTGTCACTTTTTTCCTTTAATCTCTATGGCATCTTCAGGGCTGATCGAGGCAGAAGTTGGTCTCTTCTGATAAGGAAGTAGTAAATTTGTTTTCTCTGAAAAATTTACATTTTCCTGTGGTTGGTATATAAAAACTACATTTTAACTACAAAACTACATTTACCTTACTATCAAAATATTAATACAACATTACTAATCAATACAACATAATACATATAGTAAATATCTTGCATAGAGCTATATACTATGCACTTTTCTCAAAAGGAATGAAATGAGGCGGGCTCAGGGAAAGCGCAGGGCCTGGCAGGGGAAAGGGGCGGGGCCAAGGAAAGGGCGGGAACGAGGAGGAGAGTGTGCGTGGCCAAGGCGACGCGCCCTCCTGCAAGGGCTCGCTTTGCCCTAAAATCACCCAAAAGAGTCTAAAATCTCTGGCACCGAGCACCAGCACCAGAACCGACACCAGCACCAAGACTGAGACCGACACCGGAACAGAGATGGGCACCGCTCTGGCGCCAGCACAGGGACCGAGACCGAGACCAAAACTGGCACCAGAAGCGGTGCAGGGACCAAGACTGACACCAAGAGTGACACTGGGACCGGCACCGGGAATGCTTTGGAACCAGCATCGGCGGTGGGAGTGCTCCAGGACTGCTCCAGGACTGCGGCCAGAACCGAGACCGGGAGCACCCCAGGACTGAGACCAAGACTGGCGCCGGAAACCAGCACCGAGTTTGGAATCATGGATCACACGGAATGTGGGTCACCAGGGCTCTGCCCACTTTGGGTCCTCCAGTGGGGGATGGAGTTGGAACAGTGCACAAAGCTCTTATGCACTCATGGCACTCACAGGGCTTCCCTTATCAGTGCCTCCGTTGGTGTTGAGTCAAGTTTGAGCTCCAGGAGAAGCTCTTCCCACACTGGGGACACTCATGGGGCCTCCCCGAGTGTGGATGCGCTGGTGGGTGATAAGCGTGGAGTTCCGCGTGAAGCCCTTCCCGCAGTCAGGGCAGCGGAAGGGCCTCTCCTCTGTGTGAATCCGCTGATGTACAAGGAGCTTGGAGCTTGTGCGGAACTCTTGCTGCATTTATCACACTGATAAGGCTTCTCCCAGTGTGGGTCCTCTGGTGGTAGATCAGGTCACAGCTCTGTATGAAGCTCATCCCACATACATCACACTCGTGGGGCCTCTCCCCAGTGTGGATGCACCTGTGGCGGGTGAGGGTGGAGTTGTGCTTGAAGCCTTTCCCGCAGTCGGGGCAGCGGAAGGGCCTCTCCTCTGTGTGTGTCTGCTGATGTCCAAGGAGCTTGGAGCTGGTCAGAAACCCCATCCCACACTGGGAACACGTGTAGGGCCTCTCCCCAGTGTGGATCTTTTGGTGGACGATCAGGTTGGTACGGTGCCTGAAGAACTTCCCACATTCCCCACACTCGTAGGGCCTCTCCCCAGTGTGGATCTTCTGGTGCTGGGTTAGGCTGGAGCTCTGTCTGAACCTCTTCCCACATTCCCCACACTCGTAGGGTCTCTCCCCAGTGTGGATCCTCTGGTGCTGGATCAGGTTGAAGCTGTAGCTGAAGCTCATCCCACATTCTCCACACTCGTACGGCCTCTCCCCAGTGTGGATCCTTTGGTGACAGATCAGGTGGTAGCTCCTACTGAAACTCTTCCCACATTCCCTGCACTCATAGGACCTCTCCCCAGTGTGGATCCTCTGGTGACTGATCAGGTGGTAGCTCCTACTGAAGCTCTTCCCACATTCCCCACACTCGTAGGGCCTCTCCCCAGTGTGGATCCTCTGGGTTTTATCAGGCTGGAGCTGTGGCTGAAGCTCTTCCCACATTCCCCACATTCGTAGGGCCTCACCCCAGTATGGATCCTCTGGTGTTCTATCAGGCTGGAGCCGTTCCTGAAGCTCTTCCCACATTCCCCACACTCGTAGGGCCGTTCATCTGTGTGAATCCTCTGGTGGCGAAGCAGGTGGCACCGCCAGCTGAAGCTCTTCGCACATCCAAAGCACTTGTGGGGCTTCTCCCCATCATGAAGCTGCTCATGGACCACCAGGTCTGAGCTCTGGCTCCATCTCTGGCCGCCTTCCTGGCACAGGGTAGGTCTTTCCTCCTCAGGTCCTCGTGATCTGCTTTTGCAGTCTCTTCTCGCAAGGGATTGCCAGGACTTTTCCTCCCCATTGGATTCCTGCACCGTGGAGCCGCTCAAAACGGCCTCTTCCACGAGGATCTGCTGTGGGGATTTGTCCTCGCTGGTTTCCATGCTCAGCTCCTTGTCTGTGGGAGGAAGGACAAGGAGAGGATGGGATTTGCCTCCGTGCCAGAGGGAAGGGGAAGGAGATCCCCTCAGTGCGTCCCCGGCAGGACGGCGTCGGCTGCGGGGTTGTCCTGCAGCCGGGGCCGTGCTGGGCTGGGAGATGGAGCAGGAGAGAGGGGGAAAGGGGCACTGACTTCCTCCTCACCTGCCTGGCTGTCCTGGGGCACCTTCCTCTTCCTCACAGCCTCCTCCTCCATCCTGCAAAGGTTTGGGAATTGGAAATCCTGTCTCGGGGAAAACAAGGGATGAGCACATTGAGTTTGAAGGTCTCTCTGCCCAAGTCCATCTCTAGAAGTCACCTGGCATCAGGGATCCATAAAAAACAGGCAATTGGGAGTGAGTGGATCTACACTGGAGGCAACTGGGGATGACTGGGAACATGCTGAGAGGGACGGCGACTGTTCCAGGGGCACCTGGGATCATACTGGGATCACAGTGGGAACAGCTGGGTCCATGCTGACAAGAACTGGGATCACACTGAAGGTGATGGGAATCATACTGGGACTGACTGGGAGTGGCTGTGGCAACTGGAATCATGCTGAGAGCAACTGGGATGACGTGAGAGTGACTGGGAGCATGCTAGGGGTGACTGGGACATACTGGGAGAGACAGGGAGTCACTGGAATCATACTGGAGGCTACTGGGTCATGCTGGCATTGACAGGGAGCAACTGGGAATCACACTGGGAGCCACTGGCATCGCACTGGAAATGACTGGAATTAGACTGCATGTGACTGGAATCATACTGCTATTGTACTGGGAGTGGAATAGTACTGGGAGAGACTGGGATCATACTGGAGTCAGACTGGGAGAGACTGGAAAGGTGCTGGCCATGATTGGAACCATACTGGGGGTGGCTGGGTGCAATGGATCATACTGGGAGTGATTGAGATTTTAGCGTGATTCACTGGGATCATACTGGAAGTGACTGGAATAATACTGGGAGTGACTATGGGTCCCACTGGGATCATCCTGGGAGCCACCCGGATTACCCGGCTGTGACTGGATCCTCACTGGGGGTAACTGGGAGCTGCCCATGCCATGCCATGCAAGAAAATGTGAACACACTGGGAGCAACTGGGATCAACTGGAAGGTACTGGAACAATGCTGAGGGGACTGAGATCACAACTGGGATCATACTGGGGGTGACTGGGAGTAACTGGGAAAGAATAGCATCATTCTCAGGTAACTAGAGCCTTACTGGGACAACTGGGAGTGACTGGAAATGACTATGATCATGCTGAGGGCAACTGGGATATACTGGGAGGGTCTGGAATCATACTGAGGGGACTGGAACAACATTGGGAACAGCCGAGACCATGCTGGGAATGACTGGGATCACACTGCAGGAAACTGGGAGTGACTGAATCTACACTGGGGGCAACTGGGCGTGACTGGGACCAAGCTAAGAGGGACTGGGACTATTTTAGGGGGAAACTGAGAACATACTGGGATCACAGTGGGAACAGCTGGGCCCATGCTGGGGAGAACTGGGATCACACTGAGGGTGATGGGAATCATACTGGGATTGACTGGGAGTGACTGTGAGCAACTGGAATCATGCTGAGAGTGCAGTCCCTGCAGCCCCTTGCCATAATACCTAGGGCCTGGCCTTGGCAGGACAGATCATAGAGTCACCTGCCCAGCCTGAGACAGAGAACTTCCCAATGGGGCTCTGGACACGATGGTTTGCCTCAGTTTCTCCCCTCCCTGATTCCCTGGCCCTTTGGATTCTCCTTTCCTCTGTGTCTCCATTGGTTTGGGGTTCCGGGGACTGGCCCCATTTTCCCTACAGGACACTGACCATTCCTGCCTTTTGCTCTGACCCCGTGCCTCAAGGTCTTGGGCTGCTGAAGCTCACACTTGAGCTGGAGACCGGCACATATGCTCCCTTTCAAATCTGGATTCCCCTTCAGCTTCTGGAAATAAACCTGGCTGGAACTGATCCAGTGCCAAGGCCTTCTGGCCTCTCCTTGCTGAGCTGCCCACGTGGCGTGTGTGCATGTGTGAGCTTGACTGCTTCGCCTGAGCTTCCCCAAGCGGCCTTTCCACCGCAGAGGCTTATCAGCTCTGGGCTTCAGCTCCACTCCCAAAAACCACAACGCAACACGCTTTGGCCGAAAATTACCCAAATGGGCCTAAAATCTCCAGGACCTGAACTGAGACCAAGAACAGCACTAGCACCAAGACTGAGACCGACAACGAATCCGAGACCAGCACCGACAGCGGCGCTGCTCTGGGATGGGCACCGAGACCAAGACTGGGACAAGAACTGACACCAGCACCGAGACTGGCACCGCTCTGGGACTGAGACCAAGACTGAGATTGGCACTAGGAGCACTCCGGGACCAAGACTGACACTGCTACCGGCACTGGGACCTGGACTGCGCTGAGATCAAGACTGAGACCGGGACTGAAGCCAGCACAAGAAGGGCTCAAAAGTCACCAAAAACACCCCTCAAGAGACATAAAAGTGGCAGAAAATGGCCCCAAAATTATCAAAAACTGACTAGAAATGTACCCAAAATTACAAAAAATGGCTCAAAATGACACAAATTGGCCCAAAAATGATGAAAAATCCCCTCAAACGTATCCAAAATGACACAAAGTTACCCCAAATTACCCAATATGAGAGAAAACGCCACAAAAATGGCCAAAAATGGCCCCAAAGTGACCAAAAATGACTCAAAAGTGACAGGAAATGCCCCACAATGCTGCAGGATGGAGGAGAACCCACAGGGAAACAGAATTCTAAAATTTAGAAAAAATCATACAAAATTGCATCAAAAAAGCAAAATTTAAAAAAAAAAAACAACACCAAAAAACACCTGAAAAAAGCATCAAAGTGGCTAAATAAAAGGAAAAACCTTGGAAATTCCCCCTAAAATGCCAATAATATTTCCCAAATTTCAAAAAAATTCCCCAAACCAAACAAAAACCACCAGAAACTGAAAAACAAACAAACAAAAAAACCAACCAAACAAACCCTTGAAATGCCCAGAAATATATTAAAAACATCCCTCCAAAAATCTCCCCAAAAATCCACCAAATCCCCTGACCGCCCAGAATTCCCAAAATCCCTGAAAATTCCCAGAGTTTCCTACACTTGCTCTTGATGAAGGGCTGCAGCAGGTAGGGCTTGCTGGCGCTGGTGCTGCCAATCACCATGAACTTGAAGAGGGAATCTGGAAAAAATCCCCTTGTTTGGACCCAAATTGCCAAGATTTCCTACATTTGGAACTAAATTTCCCCAAATTTCCCATGTCTGGATACAAAATTCCTCCAAAATCCACTCTAGAGATCTCAAAATTCCCACACTTGGACCTGAAATTCCATAATTACTGCATTTGCCTCAAAATTCAAAAAATTTACCAATAGAAAACCCAAAATTTCCCCATGCAGACCCCAAGAATTCCCCATGCAGAGCCCAAAATTAAAAAAAAAAATTCCCTTGAAGGATCCCAGAATCTCCTTATAGAGATACTGAGACCCCAACCCAGACCCCCCTGGATCCCTTATTGGCTCCCCCAAACCCCTATAGAGCCTCTATAGCATCCCGAGACCACCCCAAATCCCCCTAGAGACCTCCGGATCCCCTCTAGAGACCTCCAGACGCCCATTGATCACCCCGAGCCGCCCCCAAATTCCCCCTAGAGACTCCCAGAGCCACTACGAACCCCCACCCCGCCCAGATTCCCTACTGGGACCGCCCCAGCCCCCCCGAACCCTCCATAGATCCCCCATAGATCCCCTACAGCTCCCTCAGACCCTCTCTGGAGACCCCTAGGTCCCCCAAATCCCCCATAGGGACCCACAGACACCCCCAGACCTCCCCGGAACTGCTAGAGGCTCCCCCAGACCCCTATAGATCCCCAACAGACCCCTCAAACACACAAAGCCCCTATAGAGACCCCCGACCCCATTTAGGGACCCCGAGACCCTTTACGGACTCCTCTGGACCCTCAGAGACCCCCCAGACCCCTAGAGAGCCCCTACAGCCCCACAAACCCCTTAGGGACCCCAGACCATCCAAATCCCTAGAGACCCCCAATCCCTAGAGACCCCCAAATCCCTAGAGAGACCCCCAGGCCCACTCAGACCCCTCAGGATCCCCGAGAGATCCCCCATTGCCCCACCGTAGGTCTCAGACACGCGGAGCCCCGGGACCAGGAGCAAAGATGGCGGCACTCCGGGGAAGCAACTTCCGAGCAGTCTGCGCATGCGCCGGAGACAACGCGCCAGCAGATAGGCGGGGCTCAATGGAGAAGAGAGCTGCGGCCAATGAAAGCGCAGGGAAGGAATGAAATGAGGCGGGCTCAGGGAAAGCGCAGGGCCCGGCAGGGGAAAGGGGCGGGGCCAAGGAAAGGGCGGGAACGAGGAGGAGAGTGGGCGTGGCCAAGGGGACGCGCCCTCCTCCAAGGGCTCGCTTTGCCCTAAAATCACCCAAAAGGGTCTGAAATCTCCGGCACCGAGACCGAGATCAGCACCAGAACCGACACCAGCACCAAGACTGAGACCGACACCGGAACCGAGATCGGCACCGCTCTGGCGGCCGGCTGGGACCGAGACCGAGACCAAACCGGCACCAGAAGCGGTGCAGGGACCAAGACTGACACCAAGAGCGACACTGGGACCGGCACCGGGAATGCTTTGGAACCGGCACCGGCGGGGGAGCGCTCCAGGACTGCTCCAGGACTGCGGCCAGAACCGAGACCGGGAGCACGCCAGGACTGAGACCAAGAGCGGCACCGGAAACCAGCACCGAGACTGGAACTGCTCCGGACCGAGACTGAGATTGGCACTGGGAGCACTCCGGGACCAAGACCGGCACCGCTCCGGTACCGGGAACGCTCCGAGACAGAGTCCGAGACCGAGACTGAGACCAGGAGTGGAATGGGAACCGGCACCAAGAATGGCACCGCTCCGGGATCGAGATCGACACCGGGACCGGAATCAGCACCGGGAGCGCTCCGGGACTGAGACTTGAGACTGGAGGCGGCACCGGGACGGGGATCGGACCCCGAATCGCTCCGGGATTGGCTCCAGGATCGCTCCGGGACCGCCGCGTTCGCTCCGGGCAGTTTTGGCCGCACACCCGGGCGGACTGGGAGGGAGCCCTGGGCCGGGCGGGACCGCCTCGGTTCGCGTCGTTCCGGTGCAGCCATCCTGCTCCATATGATCCCAGTTTGTATGATCCCAGTCTCTGTGGTTCTGATCCATGCGCTGCCAGCCTGTGAAATCCCAGTCCGTGTGATCCCAGTGTGTACAATCCCAGCCTACAAGGTGCCAGTCCGCATGATCCCAGTCTGTCTGGTCCTGCATGGCACACACTCCAGGGCTGCCAGTCTCGGTGCCAGGCCCGGTTTCAGTCCCGGCCTCAGTCTCGGTCTCGGATCAGTGCCGGTCCCAGTGTCGGTACCACTGCCTGTCTTGGTCCCGGAGTGCTCCAGTGCCAATCTCATTCTCGGTCCCAGTACCAGAGCGGTGCCAGTCTCGGTGCTGGTTCCGGTGCCGTCTTGGTCTCAGTCTTGGTCCCAGTTCCAGTTCTGTTGCGGTTTCAGTCTTGGTCTCAGTCTCAGTCCCGGTGCCTGTGCAGTGCCGGTCTCAGTTCTGTCGTTGGTTCTGGTCCTAGTGTTGGCCCGGCTCCCGGAGCAGTGTCGGTGTCGGTTCTGGTGTCGGTTCTGGTCCCAGTGTTGGTCTCAGTGCCGGTCCCAGAGCAGCGCCGCTCTTGGTGCCAGGCTCAGATCCGGTGTCAGTCTGAGTCTTGGTGCTGGTGCCGGTTCTGGTGCTGATCTTGGTCTCTGTCTCTGTCTCGGTGTGGAGATTTTAGGCCAGTTTGGGTGATTTTAGGCAAAACTGGGGACGCTTAGGGGGATTTTAGGCACCTTTTGATTGATTTTTGGCCAAACCTGGGTTTTAGGGTGGATTTTAGTAATTTTGATTATTTTAGTCCCATTTGGTTGATTTTAGGCAAATCTGATGGGGTATAGTCCAATTTGGGTGATTTTTGGATAAGCAAGGCAGTTTTACAGTGGATTTTAGATAATTTTAGATGAATTGAAGCCTATTTGCTTGGGGTTTAGACCCATTGGGTGATTTCGGCCAAATCTGGTGGGTTTTACAGGGGACTTTAGGTCCCTTTGGGTGATTTTAAGCCAAACCAGGTACTTACAGGGTGATTTTTGCAACCTTTGGTGAGATTGAAGTGTGATTTGAGGGCATTTTTTGTGTGGGTTTCGTGAAAAGAGCATATTATATGACTCTATGCAAGATATTACTATATGTATTATATTGTATTGATTAGTAATGTTGTATTAATATTTTGATAGTATGGTAAATGTAGCTTTTTATTTAAAATGTAGTTTTTATACACCAACCAGAGGAAAGTGTAAATCTTTCAGAGAAAAAAAATTTATGACTTCCTTATCAGAAGAGACCCGCTTCCTCCTGCCTTGCTCAGACCCAAAAAGACACCACAGAGATTAAGGGTAAAAAAGTGACACTAACCAGAGAGAATTCTGTTGAATGGAATTTATGCATCATGTATAAATGTATGAATATTCAACAGGCTATTGCTTTAAGAGATAATCCTTTGTTAACGAGGGTACTTCTTCAGATCTTTTTGTTCAGGAAGGCACCCAGACATCTGTTACTTTGTTTTTATTGTCTCATATTGTCCTAAACCTAATTGCTCCATTTCTTTATATTTCTTTATATTTTCTATTTTTATAACCATTTTTATTACTATTAAACTTTTAAAATTTTAAAACAAGTGATTGGCGTTTTTCATAACCCTGACCTCAAATCCAGCCCCAGTTCCAGACCCTTCCTAAACCGCAGCCCTAAACCCAAGGCCACGTTTAAGGCTGACCTTACACCCAGCCCCTATTCCATGAATGTGCCTCCTGAGGGGAACTTTGGGCCGTGAGTTGAGCTCAGGGACCTTGAGCTGAGGCTCAGGTGACACCATTGTCCAGTGATCCCAGGTCTAGGGAGAAGGAAGCAAGGCTGAGGGAGAAGAATGAATGCAAAAAGCCAAGCGCAGAGCTGTGCTGAGAATCATCCCTGGATTTTTTCTACTTAATCTCCATGCCACTCTCTTGTTTCCCCCCAACCTTTTTTGGGGCTCTCCGACTATCACAGATCTGAGGAGGCCCAGGGAGGATCACTCTCCCTCTTATCACTCTTCCTCTCCGTCCTCTTCCCTTAAATGTGGGGGGTCGGATGGTCCCTGTCACCCTCCATTCATTGGGGTGACCTCCTGAGAATCCCCTGGCGTGAGAGGGACAGAGGCACCGGGTGCTCTCCGTCCTCCTCAGCTTCCTGAGCGGGGGCCAGGTTCATCTCCATCCTCCACTCTGGGGTCAGCTCATGTCTGTCCTCCTCGTCCGCAGTGGATGGGGGCTGGGTCGTTTCTGTTCGTGCTGTCCTTGGCCATGGGCTGGAGGAGGTCTCTGGAGCGGAGTTTCTGGTGGGGTCTCTGCACCTTTGTTTTTGCTCTTGGCTAGGATCAAGGTCTATGGTGGGGATGAGGGGATCAGCTCATCTCTGCCCTCCTCTCCTCGCTGCTGCTCCTCCGCCTATGGAAGGGGCGAGTGGTGTGTGTCCTCATTTTCTGTGGGAATTTGGGGCATCAGCTCATGTCTGTCCTTGTCCCCGCAGTGAATGGGGCTGGGCTGTCTCCATTTGTGCTTCCCTTAGTGTGGGCTGGAGGTGCTCTCTGTGCAGCGGAGTTTTCTGCCAGCGCAGCAGTCAGCACCCGAGAGAACGGGAGACGCGGCCGGCGCTGCCGGCACCCGGGACTGCGGGACATCACATCCTGCCAGCTTTCAGGGGAATGGCTTAAATCATGGAGCGTGACAACTGCCCCGACATGCTTTGTGAAATAGAAGGTTTAATAAAGGAAAATAGTAAACATAAACAGAAAAATAAAATGCAAATCGAGCACAGTGCAGAGACCATCCTGACACTGTTACGACAGTCCCAAAAAAAGCTCTTTGGTTCTTTTGTGTAATCCCTTTAGTACTTAATAGTCTAGGTGGGTTCCACTGGCATATTGCCAGTAAGGAAAGGTACAAACTTTGAAGGACAGTGACAAGGTCCAACAGGTGCTTCTGTCTTGGCATTGAGCCAATTACAAAGAGAAATACACAGAACTTTCTACTTTGGTTTCTGTATGTTTCAGGTCAACTGAAACCCTTTTCCTTATACAGGAATGCTGACTCGGGAGTGGGGGGTGCATGACTACAAGAGGGGACCCTGACAATATCCCAAAATGCTGCTGCTGCCCCGCACCATGTGGCCTCAGGCAGAGCCGAGTGGGGCGGGTGGTCGGGGCCGGGGAGACCCTTCCTAGCGGCGTGCCCCCTCTCAGCCCAGCCTCTGCGAAAGCGCAGCAGCAGCGACAGAGACGGCAAGAGAGGGGAGCGTGCGAAGCCTCAGGCAACTACAAAGCACAACAGAAGCGGCACCGCGTTCCCTGCCTCCCCCAGCACAGCAAAATTCACCCGGTAAAGCGTGGCCAACCTCTTGTAAGCTGGGAAAGCCCTACCAGCCACTGCCACCGCTCCTACAACAGCCCCAACTCCCGTCTGCTGCGGGCCCTCGTACGCTGAGACTGTACTAGAGAAAAACCTAACTACACGTGATACGGAGGATGTTTATGGATATAAAAATACAAGATTTTAGAAGCAGCTTTTGGTGATTTTGTAGAAGTAGAGAAACAGCTTGTACTGAGAACACATCGAAGATTCGCTATGAAGCCTGGTTGTTAGGTAGTTACTGAGTAGAAGTCATACAGGTAAGATGTATAATCTTGGAACTCAGCAAAGCGGGACCTAGGGATTTGTCACAAATAGACAAAGTAGAACTTTCTGGCTTGAACCCAGCAAAATCAAGCTCCTAATCTTTGGCAAGAGCAAAGTGACCTGAAAAAGAGCCAAACCTCCACTGTGCCTGCCCAGAAGCGAAGATCAACCTGAGGAAGACATCGGCCTTCCTCCCAAGAACCCAGCTCAGGACCACTGGGAGATGTGACAGCTAATTAGAATGCAAAGCGAGAGAAGGCGGGGAATGGGCGGGTGGGGAGGTGTGGGTTTGTGGGATCAATGTATATTTAAACCTGGACCTTGCTCTGACCAGGTACGCACAGTTTGGAGGAGACATCCCCCCGTGTGTCCCAGCTGGACAGAAAACATACCTGCTGTACAATTTCTAATTGTAAAGTCCTTATTCTAGGCTTCCCACAAGTAACCCCATCCTGAGAGGGCCTGTCCTGGGTCACTGTGTATCCCCAATCGTCTGTTGGGTGCAGGGGGGAGGGCAAGCGTGGTTTGTTTTTTCCCCAGGAAAACTCTGCTCATCGGAGTGACCTTGAAGTGGGGGAGTTGGAACTCGGCAAGACAAAAGAAGGTCTGTTGTTTTTTTTTCCCCAGCAGTTAGTTTAGTGCTAGCGTAGTTAGACGCTGTAGAATAGCTGAAGCTTTTTTTACTTTTTTTCCTTTTTCTTTTTTTCCTTTTTTTGTCTTTCCTTTTTTTTCTTTTTTGCCCTCTCCTCAGAACTGTTCCAACCTCTCTGGACTAAGGACCTGGGGAAGCACCGGGGGCCTCCACAGGGGACCCACCCCACCAAGACCAACCCTGCACATTCTCCTTTTCTTCCAGCGCCAGCGGAGACGGAGCGGTGGAGCACAGTGACGATCTTCAAGAGGAGACTTTCTTTAAGTTTGTTATCCCTCCATAAGCAGCACGAAGCTCTTGTCATCGGGTACTGTGCTGGGAGTGCTTTGCCTGTTTAATAAACAGGTTTTTTCCACTTCTCTCTGAGGAAGTCTTTTCCCGAACCGGTTGGGGGAGGGGAGGGGGGCCCCGTGGGAGGATTTCTCCCAAAATCTGCCTGAAACCACCACAGGGCCCCAAGCAGCGCCGCGCCCCCCACACCGGGACCGGAGAGCAGAGCACGGGCAGGATGGCCGCGGGGAGCGGCGGGCGTCCCTCCCAGCCACGCTGCCACAGCCCACTGCCCCGTGGGAATGCAGATGATCAACAGTCAGAAAAAACCCAGAAAGGACTCACCACAAAATTATGCTTTCAACAATCGGACACAACAAATAGTCACCATTAAAACAAATATCCGTTCTAATACTGTTTTTAAATACTCTCAACAGTGTAGTCCTAACAATAGTAAACTCTCTTCCTTTCAGGTGTGCATTGAAGTTACAATATAATGCTATGTGATATTCAAAAATTTGGTTTAATTTGAAAATTTTTTCTGCATTTTTGGGGGTTAAGTTTTCCTGTGGAATTTTTCCCCCCCAATAAGTTGCTAGGATGCTAAATATTGATAGTTAAAGGGTGCTTGACCTGGACAAAGGGAGCTGTTCACTTAGTTTAGGGGGAAGAAAAGGCTCCCAGGAGGTGAGGGGGCAGGGGGGAGGGGGTGGGGGGGGGGGGGGTGGGGGGGTGGTTGTTTTTCGGTTCTCATTTTTTTTCCAGGAGGAGGACGGTTGGGCGACTGGTAGCTGGGTGGATTCCACGGTAAACGGAGGGGTTCAGTCCTGAGAATTCTATCATCTGTTGGAGAGCCCAGGAATTCAGAGTTTTTTCGCTGTCCTGCTGGATTTTGGGTCAGCCCGGGTCCAGCCGCCACAGCCTCTCCGGCACTGCTCACTTTGCCTGCCAGGACCCCCCTGCCTGCTGGGGAAAACCCACCATTTCCAGCCATCAGCCCGGAGTTTCCATCAGTGCTCTTTTGGGTCCCAGGCGATCAGACTGCCCGGGACTTGTGAGACAAAGCCCTTCGGGGTTCTTGGTTCTGTTTTACTATTATTATAATTGCTGTTGTTGTTTGTCTGTCCTGTTATATTTACTAGTAAAGGACTGTTATTCCTTTCCCCATAGCTCTGACTGAAAAGTTTTTTTAATCTTCCAAATTGTAATAACACAGAGGGAAGGATTTGAATTCCCCATTCCTAGAGAGGCCTGCCTCTCCCTAGCAGATACCTGTCTTTTCAAACCAAGACATGCATAAAACTCATAATCATTTATGTAATAAATGAACAAGCCCAAGTCCGTAAATCAAAATTTTAGAATTTTATTTTGAGACTTAAATTCAGTCTGTAACAGCCACAATTAAAAAGAACAGCGTCGAACCCCGGGGTTTTGGCGCTGGGTGAACGCAGAAATGGACTCTATTGCTCCGTATCCACTCTGTTCACAAAGTGTGCCCCGAGCCGCTGATTTTTATACAGTCTTTCGCTGAGAGTGGATGGCGACTGTAGCACTCTTGCTTCCTGGTAGCTTCATTAGGTATTCATGTTCAGGTCCCTGGTTGGTTGAATAGGTTCTCGGAGTAGAACAATGCCATGATTGCCGGTTCCGGTTCCGGAGAAGGTTTGGAAATGTTAAATCGGGCGGTCGTTAGCAGGCCCATCTCCGGGGAGACACGGCCTATCTCCCCATTTTCCCATTCTTGTAGTTTCATTGGTTGTCCTGAGGCTTTTCCCGGCAGGGACCCTCCTTGTCTTTCAATCCTCGTGTCTTCTTCTTACAGTTTAGCTTTTTTTTTTAACCCTAAACACACTTTAGGTTCTACAGAGCTTAAATCTGACCAAAAGCAGATTAACTTTATATTACATGGCACTATATTTAACGCGAATTAATTACATATCACAATACTTAACACGAATTAACTTTAGGTCACGTATCACAATTTACATGCTGTTTTTACCCTCCAAAGAGAAAGGCAAGCACCACGATATTTATTTTTCTCTTCCAAAAATCCTACCATTTCAGTTACAGCATTTCAACAAAGCATTTTCATGCTAAAAATTGCTAACAGCCACCTTTCAGATTTCACTCATGCCAAATCCTCTTAAACAGAAAATTTCTAAAAATAAAAGCAAGTCACTTGGACTAACTGATTTGGCTAACAGAAATGAAGCCTTCTTTCCTCTCAGATAAACATGAAAAGCCTCATCCAGAAGAGGCTCTTCAAGCCCTCACTGTGATAAAGAGGCCCTTCAGCAGTAGCAGACCCTGAGTGATGGTAAAACATATGGGCAGTTTAAAGTTTCACCTTATTCCTTTTGTTCCAAAACTCATATTTTGTTCCTGTTCTAATTGTTCAACAAAGAAGGTGAAAAGGTGTGGGGTGGGTGTACACCCCCCTCAAGAGTCTTGGCTGCTCTCATGTTCTTCTGTTTTTCTCAGTAAAAGATTGTCAGTAGGAAGACAATTTACCCACCACCTTATGTAAACTCCAGGATCCAAACCTTTGGGAGACATCAGAGGCAGAAAGATGTGTGTTTTGACTGAAATGGTTTTAAGTAAAATTGTTTACTGTTTTCTAGTGTTAAGTTGGAACTTGTAACTTCTGAGCAATTAACCTGTGACATGCTGGCCTGGCAAATTTTGATATTGGTGGATTTTGCCTAACACCTCCTAGACCTCCAACACCTCTAACACCTCCAACAATACATGAGACACATCACTGGCTAGGGAAACTAAGTTTATCAAATTGAGTAAAAAGCCTCATTTAAATTAAATTCATACTGTCTTTGTTGTCCTACCTGCAAGGTGCCTGCAAGAAGGATAACAAAGAACACTTACTTTTTAAATTATAACCGAAAGAGTGATTTGTCGTAGCTCATCTATTAGCTAGACAAGATAAATCTGGTCCTAGCAGACCCAGCTCGGCTGACCTGGCTTCTTCCAGAAGTCCAAGGTGAATGGGAGAGCTCGTGCAGACACCTCAACCAGTCACAGACAGTGCAGAGAGCAGACATATCGCTGGTCAAGGGGCTGGGCAGGGCTGAGACCCAGACCTACGAGTGTCTGCAACCGGCAGTTTTGAACCTCCTGTATAAGGGATTTCTGAACAATAAAATGTGCTGTTTGTCTCATGATCAAGAGGTCTCGAGTCATGATTTCTGTCACCCTACCCACCACACCTTCACATTACAGTGGGATTCAGCCCTTTTGGGTTAAAACTGAGTTGTTCGCAGTGGGATTTGAGTGGTTTTGAGGTAACAGATTGATCCCTCCTGGCTTTTGGAGCGCAAAGAGATGGAGAACAATGCATAAAATCCCCCAGGATGACACAAATCCTGCAGAATATGGCCCCAAATCCTAAATTCCCCCTCAAATACCTGTGTGTGTAATGGTGGGATTTAGAAGTCTTTGAACAATTTCTTTCTTTTCAACCCTCTTCTGGCTGTTTTTAAGGGATGAAGATGAATCAGAAGAAAATGAAGGCCAAAACAAAAGGATAAGCAGCCAGGTGTCTTCCCAACACGGATCACAGGGAGTGTGGGTCACCAGGGCACAACGTGGGTCCTCCAGTGGGGGATGCAGCTGGAGCAGCACACAAAGCTCTTCCTGCACGGGGGGCACTCACAGGGCTTCCCTTAGAGGTGTCTCTCTTGGTGTTGGGTCAAGGCTGAGCCCTGTGGGAAGCTCTTCCCACACTGGGGACACTCACAGGGCCTCTCCCTGCTGTGCATGTGCTGGTGCCTGACGAGGGTGGAGTTCTGCTTGAAGCCCTGCCCGCAGTCGGGGCAGTGGAAGGGCCTCTCTCTGCGAATCCGCAGGTGAAGGGGGAGACTGCTGCTGATCCGAAATCCCTTCCCACACAGAACATTTGTAGGGCCTCTCCCCGGTGTGGATCGTTCGGTGAACGAAAAGGCTGGAGCTCTGGCTGAAGTTTTTGCCTTATTCCCCACACTTGTACGGCTTCTCCCCAGTGTGGATGTTCTGGTGCTGGGTCAGGTTGAAGCTGCTTCTGAAGCTCGTCCCACATTCCCCACACTTGTAATGCTGTTCCCCAGTGTGGATCCTCTGGTGGCAGATCAGGTGGGCCCTCACCCTGAAGCTCATCCCGCATTCCTCACACTCGTGGGGCCTCTCTCCGGTGTGGATGCATCGGTGCCGGTCGAGGTTGCAGCTGCGGTTGAAGCCCTTCCCGCAGTCAGGGCAGTGGAAGGGCCTCTTCTCTGTGTGTGCGCTGGTGCAGGAGGAGACTGGAGCTGGTCTGAAACCTCTTCCTGCGCTTATCACACTCGTAGGGCCTCTCCCCAGTGTGGATCCTCTGGTGTTTTATCAGGCTGGAGCTCCTACAGAAGCTCTTCTCACATTCCCCACGCTTGTGGGGTCATTCCCCAGTGTGGATCCTCTGGTGACGGATCAGGATGGACCTCTTGCTGAAGCTCTTTCAACACTCCAATCACTTGTGGGGATTGTCCCCATCATGAAGCTGCTCATGGACCACCAGGTCTGAGCTCTGGCTCAATCTCCAACCACCTTCCTGATGGGTCTTTCCTCCTCAGATCCTCGTGATCTACCTTTGCAGCCCCTCCTCCTGCAGAAATCTCAGGGGCTGTTCCTCCCTGTCGGATTCCTGTGCTGTGGAGCTGCTCAAAACGGCCTCTTCCACGAGGATCTGCTGTGGGGATTTGTCCTCCCTGGTCTCCATGCTCAGCTCCTTGTCTGGCGGTACGAAGGACAAGGAGAGGATGGGATTTGCCTCCGTGCCAGAGGGAAGGGGAAGGAGATCCCCTCAGTGCGTCCCCGGCAGGACGGCGTCGGCTGCGGGGTTGTCCTGGTCAGTTTCACGACTGGCTGTGGCTCTGGACGCTTCCCTTGGAGCGTCTCCAAGGCATGGAACATTGGAGCTGCCCCCAGCTGTGGTGTCACTGAGAGGGGAACCTTGGAGCTGCCAGCACGGTGATGTCCCAGACAGGGGAACGCTGGGGCTCTGCCACTCCTGGCCCGGCCCCAAGAGCTCTGGCAGCACCTGGAGGAGACACCAAGGCTGAGCTGGGAGGGAGGCAGCAGGATCATGGAGTGCAGGCCCCTGCCCTGCACAGACAGGCCAAAAGTGGCAGCCTGGGCATCCCCGGGAGCGGTGTGCAAAGGCTCCTGGAGCTGCTGCAGCCTCGCAGCTTTGAGCATTGCAGCGGCTGCAGAGCTCTGGGGAAAGGCCCCGGCCCTGGCTTGGGGCTCAGCCGGTGGCCCAGGGAGCAAATGAACTTGCAGCTTGTGGCCCAGAGCAGGGAAAAGCAGGCAGTGCTGGCTGGGAGAGGCTCTGGGCAAGGGCCTGCAGCACCAGGACACAGGCGTACCTCAGTTCCTGAGTATTTATTTGTCTTAGTTGTCTCTTTTCAAGATTCCTTGAAGATTAATGGGGCTGGCTTCCATCCTTTCCCAGCGCCTCTTGTCATCCCATTCACTTTTTGCTTTTCATGTGCTTTTAAAATTTTCCCTTTTTCTTTTTGAGCTGGCATGTCTTCAATTTCTTTTTCTCTCCTTCTTATGTTTAACTTTCCTGCATGATTTCAGCATTTGAATTGGAGTACTTTTGGTGAATGTTGGTCCTTTTCACTGCCCCTCAATTCATCTCATTCCATTTGGTGTCAACCAAGCCAGTTCCAAATTTTCTCGGTTGTTTTCACTCGCACTGTTTCTCACTATATCTCTTTTTCTGAGTGTTCGACTTTGTTCTTTGTTTACAAGATTTCATTCCCTTTCCCAGAAGGAAGACTTTCTTTAAAGAAGTGGGAATGAAATCTTGCAATTCCAATGCAGATTAATTGGGCAGTCTCCCATTCCTTTCCCTGCACTTCTTGTTGTTCCATTCACTCTTTGCTTTTCATGTGCTTTCCAAATTTTCCCTTTCCCATTTTAAGCTTCCATGTCTTCAATTCCTTTTCCTCTCCTTTTTCATTTACCTTTCTTGCCTGATTGCAGCATTTGAATTGGCATACTTTTGGCAAGTGTTTGTCCGTTTAAGTGCCCCTCATTTCGTCTCCGTCCATTTGGTCTCAACCCCTCCAGTTCCATATTTTCTCGATTGTTTTCATTCCCACAGTTTCTCATCATATCTCCTTTCTTGAGTGTTTGTTAGACTCTGTTCCCCATATTCAAGATTTCAATGAAGATTAACTGGGCAGGCTTCCATCCCTTTCCCTGCACTTCTTGTCATGCCATTCACTATTTGCTGTTCATGTGCCTTCAAAATTTTCCCTATTTCGTTTTAAGCTTGCATGGCTTCAATTCCTTTTCCTCCCCTTTTTTTTACCTTTCTTGCCTGATGTCAGCATTTGAATTGGCGTACTTTTGGCATGTGTTGGTCCTTTTCACTACTCCTGATTTCATCCCAGTCTATTTGGTCACAATCCCTCCAGTTCTGTATTTTCTAAGTTGTTTTCATTGGCACAGTTTCTCATCACTTCTCGTTTCCTGAGTGTTTGTTCGACTTTCTTCTCTGTTTTCAAGATTTCATTTCCTTTTCCGAAAAGAAGAGTTTCTTTTTGGGAAAGGGAATGAAATTTTGTAATTTCAATGAAGATTAATTGGCCAGGCTTCCCTCCCTTTCCCTTCTTCATGTCCCATGCTCTCTTTGCTTTTAAGTGCTTTCAAAACTTCCCTATTTTCATCTTAAACTTGAGTTCTTCAATTCGTTTTCCTCTCCTTCTTTGATTTCCCTTTCTTGCCTGATTGCAGCATTTGAGTTTGGCAAGTGTTGGTCCCTTTCACTTCCCTTCAATTCATCCCAGTCCATTTGGTCTCAATTCCTAGGGTTCCATATTTTCTCGCTTGTTTTCATTTGCACTGTTTTTATCATATCTCTTTTCTTGAGTGTTTGACTTTGTTATCTGTTTTCAAGATTTCATTGCCTTTCCTGAAAAGAAGAGTTTTCTTAAGGAAGTGTCCTAGGGTAACTTTATGATGCTTGTATCCCCAATCGTCTGTTCTGTTTGAACTCTGTATATTGAGTCCTGTGCCTTTAAGACTGGTTCTAAGAGCAAGGAGAAGCGCGGAGTTTGTTTTGAGAAAACTGCCTGACTCCTCCACATTCTTCTCCGGACGGTGTGTGTTCGGCGGAGGCTTGGAGAGACTGCAGGACAGAGATCTTTTTGCTTTTAGTTAGTTTCAGCTAGCTAGGGCAGAGAAGTTCCCTGGACTGTTTTTTTTTCTTTCTTTTTCCTTGGAACTGTTTAAACCTGCTCTGGACTGAAAACCCAGGGGAGCACTGGGGGCTGCACCTGCGGCCCACCGGGGCCTGGACCTTGGCATTTTCCAGCAGCGCCGGAGGGACTGGGACTGAGGAGAGACTGAGAGAGAGCCGAGCTCCACCCACGGCAAGGACTTTCTCAATTTGCCATCTCACTCCAGAAGGAGAGGTTTTATTGTTTCATATTATTCATTCTTTATACTTGTATGCACTTTATTTGTTTAGTAAAATAGTTTTCTCCACAAAGGTTTTTTTTTCCGGACTGGTTGGAGGGAGGGGCCACTTGGGTTTGCTTCCCAGAGGGATCCTATACAGGGGTTTTCCCCAAATTTGTCTCCAAACCAGGACAGGAAGACATAATGAAATCTTGCAATTTCAGTGAAGATTAATTGGGCAGATTTCCATCCCTTTCCCTGCACTTCTTGTCATCCCAATCACACTTCGCTTTTCATGTGCTTTCAAAATTTTCACTTTTTCATTTTAATCTTGCATGTCTTCAATTCCTTTCCCTCTCCTTCTTTGATTTACCTTTCTTGCCTGATTTCAGCATTTGAATTGGAGTACATTTGGCAATTGTTGGTCTTCTTCACTGCCCCCCCATTTCATCTCAGTCCATTTGGTCTCAATCCATTCCTTACCAAATTTTCATGATTGTTTACATTCGCACTGTTTCTTGTTATATCTATATTCCTGAGTGTTTGTTAGTCTTAGTTTTCTATTTTCAAGACTTCAGTGAAGATTAATTCAGCATGCTTCCATCCCTTTCCCTGCACTTCTTGTCATCCCGTTCACTCTTTGCTTTTCACATGCTTTCCAAATTTTCCCTTTTTCATTTTAACCTTGCATGTCTTCAATCTCTTTTCCTCTCCTTTTATTTCCCTTTCTTGCCTGATTGCAGCATTTGAATTGGAGTACTTTTGGCAAGTGTTGGTCCGTTTAAGTGCCCCTCATTTCGTCTCCGTCCATTTGGTCTCAACCCCTCCAGTTCCATATTTTCTCAATTGTTTTCATTCCCACAGTTCCTCATCGTATCTCCTTTCTTGAGTGTTTGTTAGACTTTGTTCCCCATATTCAAGATTTCAATGAAGATTAACTGGGCAGGCTTCCATCCCTTTCCCTGCGCTTCTTGTCATGCCATTCACTATTTGCTGTTCATGTGCCTTCAAAATTTTCCCTATTCGTTTTAAGCTTGCATGGCTTCAATGCCTCCTCTCCTTCTTTGATTTACCTTTCTTGCCTAGTGTCAGCATTTGAATTGGAGCACTTTTGGCAAGTGGTCCTTTTCACTTCCCCTCAAATCATCCCAGTCCATTTGATCTCAATCTCTCTGGTTCCATATTTTCTCAGTTGTTTTCATTTGCACGGTTTTTCATCATATCTTTTCTTGAGTGTTTGTTTGCCTTTGTTCTCTGTTTTCAAGATTTCATTCCCTTTCCCGAAAAGAAGACTTTCCTTAAAGAAGATGGAATGAAATCTTGCATTTTCTATGAAGATTAATTGGGCAGATTTCCGTCCCTTTCTCTGCACTTCTTGTCATCCCATTCACACTTTGCTTTTCACGTGCTTTCAAAATTTTCATTATTCACGTTAAGCTTGGATGTCTTCAATTCCTTTTCCTATCCTTCTTTGATTTACCTTTCTTGCCTGATTTCAGCCTTTGAATTGGAATACATTTGGGAATTGTTGGTCTCCTTCACTGCCCCTCATTTCATCTCAGGCCATTTAGTCTCAATCCATTCCTTACCAAATTTTCTTGATTGTTTCCATTCCCACTCGTTCTTGTCATATCTATGTTCCTGAGTGTTTGTTGGTCTTAGTTTTCTATTTTCAAGACTTCAGTGAAGATTAATTCGGCAGGCTTCCATCCCTTTCTCTGCACTTCTTGTCATTTGTTGGGAGTTAAGTTTTCCTGTGGATTTTTTCCCCCATAAGTTGCTAGGAGACTAAATACTGATAGTTAAAGGATGCTTAACCAGTACAGAAGGTGTGGATTGCTTAGTTTAGCAGGAGGAAAAGGCTCCCAGGATCTGAGGGTGGGGGGTTGTTTTTTGACTCTCAGCTTTCTGGGGAGGATGATTGAGCAACTGGTAGCTGGGTGGATTCCATGGTTAACAGAGGGGTTTGGTCCTGACAATTCTATCATCTGTTGGAGAGCCCAGGAATTCTGAGTTTTTTCGCCTGCCCTGCTGGATTTTGGGTCAGCCTAGGTCCAGCTGCTGCGGCTTCTTTCAGCACTGCTCATTTTGCCTGCCAGGACCCCCCTGCCTGCTGGGGCCAACCCACGACTTCCAGCCATCAGCGCCAGAGTTTTCACTGCTTCGTTTTGGTGCTCTTGGGGTCCCAACAGATCAGACTGCCCAGGACTTGTGAGACAAAGCCCCTCGGAGTCTTGGTTCTGTTTTATTATTAGTCTAATTGCTGTTGTTGTTTGTCTGTCCTGTTATATTTACTAGTAAAGGACTGTTATTCCTTTCCCCATAGCTCTGACTGAAAAGTTTCTTTTTTTAATCTTCCAGATTATACTAACACAGAAGGGATTCCTAGAGAGGCCTGCCTCTCCCTAGCAAATACCTGTCTTTTCAAACCAAGACATAAATTCGGGCCCAAATAATGGGGCACGAGGCCATTAAGAGCAAAAGGAATAACAGTTCTTAAGAGCTTACATTGTTGTGTACTGGATATCATGTGGTCTGCCTTTGTCTGGTTCGGCTGGCATGTGGTGGTGACTGTATTTCTCCCATTTGCAGGCCCTTCCCTAAACATGGGCCCTGTAACTAAGGTTGCTGTGGCTGTCAACCAGTTTGCTATATGGGTTAACAAGTTGAGGAACACGTGGATTTTTAATTTCCTCTGGAAGGCAGACACATGGATTCAGGGCTATCATACACTAACTGTGTGTTTCTGGGGTTACTTTAACAACAGTACCTACTGTGAAGAAATGACATTGGGGAAATTTTTTCACAATCCTTCACCCAGCTCTTTGGGCCTACCCCACCAGTCTTTGAAGGGTTCAAATCTCTGAATGTTAATGATATCATACAGTGGCTGGTGTTGCTGGTATGCCTGTTCTGTTTAGCATTTAGAGATAAGGGGAGACTGACCTGGATAACCACCCTGATACCTCCCCTAGAGAATAAGGATACTGCCCCACAGTGTGACACTGACCCACAGCCTGACCCTGCCCCACAGCCTGCCTCAGGAATAAACCACCCAGATTGGGTGAAGGAGATAGGTGAGATGCTGAGGGAGTACCTTGCCCCTGTAGTAGCCTCATTAGCCCCAGCTGCTGAGAAACCCTCCCCCTGCCCCGACAAAGGAGAGTCTGATGGTGCAGCAGCGGAACCCACAGACGTCACAACCGTCCAGGTTCCAGCTGAACCACAGGGGCAGCCACAGCCAGCAGCAGTGGCCCCTGTGGAAACAAAGAAGTATAAGGTGAAATCAGAGCACCCAGGCAACAAGGATAAGAAAGGAGGGCCCTCACAACCCGCGGGGGAGTCAGAGGTTGAGATCATCACTGAGTCCCTGACATATGAAAGTCTCCGTAATCTGCAAAAAGATCTTGCACAATGGGGACGTGAGGCTTATACAGCCTGGTTAGTTCGGGTCTGGGACCTTATAGGTACAGGCGTGCAACTAGATGGTGGTGAGGCAAGGAATTTGGGACACTTGACCCAGGACTCAGGTGTGAATCAGGTATTCGTAAGGGAGCCAGGGCCCCTTTCCCTTTGGGAACGGCTTTTAATGAGTGTAAGGGAGAGGTTTGTCGACAGAGACAGAATGCAGGAGCATCATCATAGAATGTGCTGGAAGACCCTTGAGGAAGGGATCCAACAGCTGAGAGAAGTGGCAGTATTGGAGGCATGATAATGACCCTGACAAAGTCAGGTGCACAGGGCAAATGCTGTGGAATCTGGCAACTCTAGGACCGTCTCAATACACCACATTCATTGGAAAAATTAATCCTGATAACAACCGAGAGACAGTGGGTTCTGTAGCCAGCAAGCTCAGAAATTACGAGAGTATCATCAGTGGCCCAATGCAGGCTCAGGTCTCTGCCCTGGCTAAGGAACTCAGAGAGGAGATAAGGGAGGTGAGGGAGGAGATGAGGAGGAACAGTTCCTGTGTGGCACCAGTGCAAGTTACAGGCCCCAGAGTCAGAGCTCAATGGCCCCCAGCTAGAGAGAGAGGGTACACCCCATGAGCTGACCTGTGGTTCTTTCTGAGTGACCATGGGGAAGACATAGGAAGGTGGCATGGGAAACCCACTTCTGCCCTGGCAGCACGGGTGCGTGAGCTCAAGGAGAGAAACATTAACTGAGGGGGTTCCACTAAGATGAAGGTAGCCTCAGCATTGCAGGACAAAGCTGCCAGGTATTATAGAAGTGAGGATATGTCAGATCCCTGTGAAGGAATCTACAATGTATGCCCAGGAAGGGAATAATGACCGGTGCTAGAGGCGCCCTGCCTCTAGCCAGGGAGAGGCACGGGAAAACTGGGTCTATTGGACGGTGTGGATCCGATGGCCGGGCACATCAGAGCCACAGAAATATGAAGCTTTGATTGATACTGGTTCACAATGTACCCTGATACCATCGGAATATGTGGGGACAGAACCTATTTCCATTGCCGGGGTGACGGGGGGATCACAGGATTTGACTCTGTTGGAAGCCAAGGTGAGCCTGACCTGGAAGGAGTGGCAGAAACATCCAATTGTGACTGGCCCAGGGGCCCCGCATATTTTAGGCATAGACTTCTTCCGGAATGGTTATTACAAAGTGTCCTAGGGTAACTTTATGATGCTTGTATCTCCAGTCGTCTGTTCTGTTTGTGCTGTATATTGAGTCCTATGCCTTTAAGACTGGTTCTAAGAGCAAGGAGAAGTGCGGAGTTTGTTTTGAGAAAACTGCCTGACTCCTCCACATTCTTCTGTGGACGGAGTGTTCGGCGGAGGCTTGGAGAGACTACAGGACAGAGATCTTTTTGCTTTTAGTTAGTTTCAGCTAGCTAGGGCAGAGAAGTTCCCTGGACTGTTTTTTTTTCCTTTTTCTTGGAACTGTTTAAACCTGCTCTAGACTGAAAACCCAAGGGAGCACTGGGGGCTGCACCTGCGGCCCACCAGGGCCTGGACCTTGGCATTTTCCAGCAGCGCCGGAGGGACTGGGACTGATCAGAGACTGAGAGAGAGCTGAGCTCCACCCACGGCAAGGACTTTCTCAATTTGCCATCTCACTCCAGAAGGAGAGGTTTTATTGTTTCATATTATTCATTCTTTATACTTGTATGCACTTTATTTGTTTAGTAAAATAGTTTTTTCCACTTTTCTCCAAAAAGGGGGTTTTTTTTCCGGACTGGTTGGAGGGAGGGACCACTTGGGTTTGCTTCCCAGAGGGATCCTATACAGGGGTTTTCCCCCAAATTTGTCTCCAAACCAGGACACAAAGATTCTAAGGGACTCAGGTGGGCTTTTGGAATAGCAGCTGTGGAGGCAGAGGACAATAAGAAATTGAATAGCTTGCCTGGACTGTCGGAGAACCCATCTGCCGTAGGACTTCTAAAGGTAGAAGAGCAAGGAGTTCCAGTTGCCACCTTGACGGTGCACCGCCGACAGTATCGGACAAATCAAGATGCTGTGATCCCCATCCACAAGATGATCTGTGAGCTGGAGAGCCAAGGGGTGGTCAGCAAAACCCACTCACCCTTCAACAGCCCCATCTGGCCTGTGCGCAAGTCTGACAGAGAATGGAGATTGACTGTGGACTACCGTGCCTTGAACGAAGTGACTCCACTTTTGAGCGCTGCTGTGCCGGACATGCTGGAACTCCAGTACGAGCTGGAGTCCAAGGCAGCAAAATGGTACGCCACCATTGACATTGCTAATGCATTTTTTTCCATTCCTCTGGCTGCAGAATGCAGGCCTCAGTTTGCTTTCACCTGGAGGGGCATGCAGTACACCTGGAACCGACTGCCCCAGGGGTGGAAAAACAGCCCCACCATTTGCCGTGGACTGATGCAGGCTGCACTCCAACAGAGAAGGAAATCCTGGCCACCTATGAAGGAGTTCAAGCTGCCTCAGAGGTGATTGGCACAGAAGCACAACTCCTGCTGGCACCCCAGCTAATGGTGCTGGGGTGGATGTTTAAAGGAAAGATTCCCTCTACCCATCACGCCACCGACGCCACGTGGAGCAAATGGATTGCCCTCATCACTCAGCGCGCCCACATTGGAAACCCAAATCGCCCTGGGATTTTGGAGATAATTACAAACTGGCCGGAAGGTGAAAACTTTAGTCTCACAGATGAAGAGGAGCAGGAACAAGTGACACGTGCTAAAGAGGGTCCACCATACAACCAACTGCCAGCAGAAGAAACATGCTATGCTCTTTTCACTGGCGGTTCCTGCTGCATCGTAGGGATGAATCAGAAGTGGAAAGCAGCCGTATGGAGCCCCACATGACAGGTTGCACAAGCCACTGAAGGAGGAGGTGGGTCAAGCCAGCTTGCTGAACTCAAAGCTGTTCAACTGGCCCTGGACATTGCTGAAAGAGAGAAGTGGCCAAAGCTCTACCTCTACACTGATTCATGGATGGTGGCCAATGCTCTGTGGAGTTGGCTGGACAGGTGGAAAAAGTCCAACTGGCAGTGTAGGGGAAAGCCAATCTGGGCTGCAGATAAGTAGAAGGGCATTGCCACTCAGGTAGAGAAGCTACCTGTAAACATCCATCATGTAGATGCCCATGTCCCCAAGAGTCAGGCTAATGAGGAACACCGAAACAACCAACAGGTAGATCAGGCTGCAAAGATAGAGGTGTCAAAGATAGACTTAGATTGGCAACACAAGGGAGAGTTGTTCCTAGCTCGATGGACCCATGATGCCTCAGGTCATCAGGGCAGAGATGCCACCTATAAGTGCGTCCGAGACCTAGGGGTGGATCTAACCATGGACAGTATTTCTCAGGTTATCCATGACTGTGAGACGTGTGCTACCATCAAACAGGCCAAGCGGGTGAAGCCCCTATGGTACGGCGGGCGATGGTCTCTGCCCTGTACGGGGAAGAGTAGAAGTACGGGGAAGCCTGGCAGATTGACTACATCACCCTTCCCCAAACCCGCCAAGGCAAGTGCTATGTGTTGACCATGGTGGAAGCCACCACTGGATGGCTGGAGACCTACCCTGTGCCCCATGCTACTGCCCGGAACACCATCGTGGGCCTTGAAAAGCAAATCCTGTGGAGACATGGTACCCCTAAGAGGATTGAGTCCGACGACTGGACTCATTTCAAGAACAGCCTTATAAACACCTGGGCTAGAGAACATGGCATTGAGTGGGTGTACCATATTCCTTATCATGCGCCAGCAGCCGGGAAAGTTGGACGATGCAATGGCCTGCTTAAAACCACTTTGAAGGCACTGGGTGGGGGGACTTACAAGAACTGGGAGATTAATTTAGCAAAGGCTACCTGGTTAGTAAACACTCGAGGTTCCACCAACCGAGCAGGCCCTGCCCAATCTGAGCCCCTGAGAACAAGAAATGGAGATAAGGTTCCAGTGGTACACATGAGAAGAATGCTGGGAAAACCTGTTTGGATTAATTCTGCCTCCAGCAAAGACAATCCTGCTCCTGGGGTTGTTTTTGCTCAGAGACCTGGCTGTGCATGGTGGGTGATGCAAAAGGATGGAGAGACCCGCTGCATACCTCAAGGGGACCTTGTTTTTCACTGAACACTGTGACTGTCTGTATTCATATTCACATGTATATATGTATATTATTTAAAGGTTTAAATTCAATATAATATGTTAGTATGGGGAAAAAAATTGGGTTGATAATGTTGGGGGTTAAGTTTTCCTGTGGAATTTTTTCCAAACCAAAAAAAGAACTTTTCAGTCAGAGCTATAGGGGAAGGAATAACAGTCCTTTACTAGTAAATATAACAGGACAGACAAACAACAACAGCAATTATACTAATAATAAAACAGAACCAAGAACCAAGGGGCTTTGTCTCACAAGTCCTGGGCAGTCTGATCTCTTGAGATCCCAAGAGTACCAAGCCAAAACGGTGAAAAACTCGGGGCTGATGGCTGGAAACAATGTGTTGTCCCCAGCAGGCAGGGGGGTGTCCCGGCAGGCAAAGTGAGTGGTGCTGAAAGAAGCCGCTGTGGCTGGACCAAGGCTGACCAAATCCAGCAGGGCAGGTGAAGAGTTGTGAACTCCCCAGGCTCTCCAGCAGATGAAATGGACTGGACTCCTCCGCCAGCTGCGGACTCCACACAACTGGCCATCACTCCACCGTCCTCCCCGGAAAAAACCGAGCAGCCAAAAAAAACCAACACCCTCTGTTCCCGGGAGCCTTTCCCTCCCCCTCATAAACTAAGTGATCCATACCTTGTTGTACGGGGCAAGCACCCCTTTAAGCATCAGTATTTAGTCTCCTAGCAACTTATGGGGGAAAAAATCCACAGGAAAACTTAACTCCCAACAAATGACAAGAAGTGCAGAGAAAGGGATGGAAGCCTGCCGAATTAATCTTCACTGAAGTCTTGAAAATAGAAAACTAAGACCAACAAACACTCAAGAACATAGATATGACAAGAACGAGTGGGAATGGAAACAATCAAGAAAATTTGGTAAGGAATGGATTGAGACTAAATGGCCTGAGATGAAATGAGGGGCAGTGAAGGAGACCAACAATTCCCAAATGTATTCCAATTCAAAGGCTGAAATCAGGCAAGAAAGGTAAATCAAAGAAGGATAGGAAAAGGAATTGAAGACATCCAAGCTTAACGTGAATAATGAAAATTTTGAAAGCACGTGAAAAGCAAAGTGTGAATGGGATGACAAGAAGTGCAGAGAAAGGGACGGAAATCTGCCCAATTAATCTTCATAGAAAATGCAAGATTTCATTCCATCTTCTTTAAGGAAAGTCTTCTTTTCGGGAAAGGGAATGAAATCTTGAAAACAGAGAACAAAGGCAAACAAACACTCAAGAAAAGATATGATGAAAAACCGTGCAAATGAAAACAACTGAGAAAATATGGAACCAGAGAGATTGAGATCAAATGGACTGGGATGATTTGAGGGGAAGTGAAAAGGACCACTTGCCAAAAGTGCTCCAATTCAAATGCTGACACTAGGCAAGAAAGGTAAATCAAAGAAGGAGAGGAGGCATTGAAGCCATGCAAGCTTAAAACGAAATAGGGAAAATTTTGAAGGCACATGAACAGCAAATAGTGAATGGCATGACAAGAAGCGCAGGGAAAGGGATGGAAGCCTGCCCAGTTAATCTTCATTGAAATCTTGAATATGGGGAACAAAGTCTAACAAACACTCAAGAAAGGAGATACGATGAGGAACTGTGGGAATGAAAACAATTGAGAAAATATGGAACTGGAGGGGTTGAGACCAAATGGACGGAGACGAAATGAGGGGCACTTAAACGGACCAACACTTGCCAAAAGTACTCCAATTCAAATGCTGCAATCAGGCAAGAAAGGGAAATAAAAGGAGAGGAAAAGAGATTGAAGACATGCAAGGTTAAAATGAAAAAGGGAAAATTTGGAAAGCATGTGAAAAGCAAAGAGTGAACGGGATGACAAGAAGTGCAGGGAAAGGGATGGAAGCATGCTGAATTAATCTTCACTGAAGTCTTGAAAATAGAAAACTAAGACTAACAAACACTCAGGAATATAGATATAACAAGAAACAGTGCGAATGTAAACAATCATGAAAATTTGGTAAGGAATGGATTGAGACCAAATGGACTGAGATGAAATGGGGGGGCAGTGAAGAAGACCAACAATTGCCAAATGTACTCCAATTCAAATGCTGAAATCAGGCAAGAAAGGTAAATCAAAGAAGGAGAGGGAAAGGAATTGAAGACATGCAAGATTAAAATGAAAAAGTGAAAATTTTGAAAGCACATGAAAAGCGAAGTGTGATTGGGATGACAAGAAGTGCAGGGAAAGGGATGGAAATCTGCCCAATTAATCTTCACTGAAATTGCAAGATTTCATTATGTCTTCCTGTCCTGGTTTGGAGACAAATTTGGGGAAAACCCCTGTATAGGATCCCTCTGGGAAGCAAACCCAAGTGGCCCCTCCCTCCAACCAGTCCGGAAAAAAAAACCTTTGTGGAGAAAACTATTTTACTAAACAAATAAAGTGCATACAAGTATAAAGAATGAATAATATGAAACAATAAAACCTCTCCTTCTGGAGTGAGATGGCAAATTGAGAAAGTCCTTGCCGTGGGTGGAGCTCGGCTCTCTCTCAGTCTCTCCTCAGTCCCAGTCCCTCCGGCGCTGCTGGAAAATGCCAAGGTCCAGGCCCCGGTGGGCCGCAGGTGCAGCCCCCAGTGCTCCCCTGGGTTTTCAGTCCAGAGCAGGTTTAAACAGTTCCAAGGAAAAAGAAAGAAAAAAAAAACAGTCCAGGGAACTTCTCTGCCCTAGCTAGCTGAAACTAACTAAAAGCAAAAAGATCTCTGTCCTGCAGTCTCTCCAAGCCTCCGCCGAACACACACCGTCCGGAGAAGAATGTGGAGGAGTCAGGCAGTTTTCTCAAAACAAACTCCGCGCTTCTCCTTGCTCTTAGAACCAGTCTTAAAGGCACAGGACTCAATATACAGAGTTCAAACAGAACAGACGATTGGGGATACAAGCATCATAAAGTTACCCTAGGACACTTCCTTAAGAAAACTCTTCTTTTCAGGAAAGGCAATGAAATCTTGAAAACAGATAACAAAGTCAAACACTCAAGAAAAGAGATATGATAAAAACAGTGCAAATGAAAACAAGCGAGAAAATATGGAACCCTAGGAATTGAGACCAAATGGACTGGGATGAATTGAAGGGAAGTGAAAGGGACCAACACTTGCCAAACTCAAATGCTGCAATCAGGCAAGAAAGGGAAATCAAAGAAGGAGAGGAAAACGAATTGAAGAACTCAAGTTTAAGATGAAAATAGGGAAGTTTTGAAAGCACTTAAAAAGCAAAGAGAGCATGGGACATGAAGAAGGGAAAGGGAGGGAAGCCTGGCCAATTAATCTTCATTGAAATTACAAAATTTCATTCCCTTTCCCAAAAAGAAACTCTTCTTTTCGGAAAAGGAAATGAAATCTTGAAAACAGAGAAGAAAGTCGAACAAACACTCAGGAAACGAGAAGTGATGAGAAACTGTGCCAATGAAAACAACTTAGAAAATACAGAACTGGAGGGATTGTGACCAAATAGACTGGGATGAAATCAGGAGTAGTGAAAAGGACCAACACATGCCAAAAGTACGCCAATTCAAATGCTGACATCAGGCAAGAAAGGTAAAAAAAAGGGGAGGAAAAGGAATTGAAGCCATGCAAGCTTAAAACGAAATAGGGAAAATTTTGAAGGCACATGAACAGCAAATAGTGAATGGCATGACAAGAAGTGCAGGGAAAGGGATGGAAGCCTGCCCAGTTAATCTTCATTGAAATCTTGAATATGGGGAACAGAGTCTAACAAACACTCAAGAAAGGAGATATGATGAGAAACTGTGGGAATGAAAACAATCGAGAAAATATGGAACTGGAGGGGTTGAGACCAAATGGACGGAGACGAAATGAGGGGCACTTAAACGGACAAACACTTGCCAAAAGTATGCCAATTCAAATGCTGCAATCAGGCAAGAAAGGTAAATGAAAAAGGAGAGGAAAAGGAATTGAAGACATGGAAGCTTAAAATGGGAAAGGGAAAATTTGGAAAGCACATGAAAAGCAAAGAGTGAATGGAACAACAAGAAGTGCAGGGAAAGGAATGGGAGACTGCCCAATTAATCTGCATTGGAATTGCAAGATTTCATTCCCACTTCTTTAAAGAAAGTCTTCCTTCTGGGAAAGGGAATGAAATCTTGTAAACAAAGAACAAAGTCGAACACTCAGAAAAAGAGATATAGTGAGAAACAGTGCGAGTGAAAACAACCGAGAAAATTTGGAACTGGCTTGGTTGACACCAAATGGAATGAGATGAATTGAGGGGCAGTGAAAAGGACCAACATTCACCAAAAGTACTCCAATTCAAATGCTGAAATCATGCAGGAAAGTTAAACATAAGAAGGAGAGAAAAAGAAATTGAAGACATGCCAGCTCAAAAAGAAAAAGGGAAAATTTTAAAAGCACATGAAAAGCAAAAAGTGAATGGGATGACAAGAGGCGCTGGGAAAGGATGGAAGCCAGCCCCATTAATCTTCAAGGAAATCTTGAAAAGAGACAACTAAGACAAATAAATACTCAGGAACTGAGGTACGCCTGTGTCCTGGTGCTGCAGGCCCTTGCCCAGAGCCTCTCCCAGCCAGCACTGCCTGCTTTTCCCTGCTCTGGGCCACAAGCTGCAAGTTCATTTGCTCCCTGGGCCACCGGCTGAGCCCCAAGCCAGGGCCGGGGCCTTTCCCCAGAGCTCTGCAGCCGCTGCAATGCTCAAAGCTGCGAGGCTGCAGCAGCTCCAGGAGCCTTTGCACACCGCTCCCGGGGATGCCCAGGCTGCCACTTTTGGCCTGTCTGTGCAGGGCAGGGGCCTGCACTCCATGATCCTGCTGCCTCCCTCCCAGCTCAGCCTTGGTGTCTCCTCCAGGTGCTGCCAGAGCTCTTGGGGCCGGGCCAGGAGTGGCAGAGCCCCAGCGTTCCCCTGTCTGGGACATCACCGTGCTGGCAGCTCCAAGGTTCCCCTCTCAGTGACACCACAGCTGGGGGCAGCTCCAATGTTCCATGCCTTGGAGACGCTCCAAGGGAAGCGTCCAGAGCCACAGCCAGTCGTGAAACTGACCAGGACAACCCCGCAGCCGACGCCGTCCTGCCGGGGACGCACTGAGGGGATCTCCTTCCCCTTCCCTCTGGCACGGAGGCAAATCCCATCCTCTCCTTGTCCTTCGTACCGCCAGACAAGGAGCTGAGCATGGAGACCAGGGAGGACAAATCCCCACAGCAGATCCTCGTGGAAGAGGCCGTTTTGAGCAGCTCCACAGCACAGGAATCCGACAGGGAGGAACAGCCCCTGAGATTTCTGCAGGAGGAGGGGCTGCAAAGGTAGATCACGAGGATCTGAGGAGGAAAGACCCATCAGGAAGGTGGTTGGAGATTGAGCCAGAGCTCAGACCTGGTGGTCCATGAGCAGCTTCATGATGGGGACAATCCCCACAAGTGATTGGAGTGTTGAAAGAGCTTCAGCAAGAGGTCCATCCTGATCCGTCACCAGAGGATCCACACTGGGGAATGACCCCACAAGCGTGGGGAATGTGAGAAGAGCTTCTGTAGGAGCTCCAGCCTGATAAAACACCAGAGGATCCACACTGGGGAGAGGCCCTACGAGTGTGATAAGCGCAGGAAGAGGTTTCAGACCAGCTCCAGTCTCCTCCTGCACCAGCGCACACACAGAGAAGAGGCCCTTCCACTGCCCTGACTGCGGGAAGGGCTTCAACCGCAGCTGCAACCTCGACCGGCACCGATGCATCCACACCGGAGAGAGGCCCCACGAGTGTGAGGAATGCGGGATGAGCTTCAGGGTGAGGGCCCACCTGATCTGCCACCAGAGGATCCACACTGGGGAACAGCATTACAAGTGTGGGGAATGTGGGACGAGCTTCAGAAGCAGCTTCAACCTGACCCAGCACCAGAACATCCACACTGGGGAGAAGCCGTACAAGTGTGGGGAATAAGGCAAAAACTTCAGCCAGAGCTCCAGCCTTTTCGTTCACCGAACGATCCACACCGGGGAGAGGCCCTACAAATGTTCTGTGTGGGAAGGGATTTCGGATCAGCAGCAGTCTCCCCCTTCACCTGCGGATTCGCAGAGAGAGGCCCTTCCACTGCCCCGACTGCGGGCAGGGCTTCAAGCAGAACTCCACCCTCGTCAGGCACCAGCACATGCACAGCAGGGAGAGGCCCTGTGAGTGTCCCCAGTGTGGGAAGAGCTTCCCACAGGGCTCAGCCTTGACCCAACACCAAGAGAGACACCTCTAAGGGAAGCCCTGTGAGTGCCCCCTGTGCAGGAAGAGCTTTGTGTGCTGCTCCAGCTGCATCCCCCACTGGAGGACCCACGTTGTGCCCTGGTGACCCACACTCCCTGTGATCCGTGTTGGGAAGACACCTGGCTGCTTATCCTTTTGTTTTGGCCTTCATTTTCTTCTGATTCATCTTCATCCCTTAAAAACAGCCAGAAGAGGGTTGAAAAGAAAGAAATTGTTCAAAGACTTCTAAATCCCACCATTACACACACAGGTATTTGAGGGGGAATTTAGGATTTGGGGCCATATTCTGCAGGATTTGTGTCATCCTGGGGGATTTTATGCATTGTTCTCCATCTCTTTGCGCTCCAAAAGCCAGGAGGGATCAATCTGTTACCTCAAAACCACTCAAATCCCACTGCGAACAACTCAGTTTTAACCCAAAAGGGCTGAATCCCACTGTAATGTGAAGGTGTGGTGGGTAGGGTGACAGAAATCATGACTCGAGACCTCTTGATCATGAGACAAACAGCACATTTTATTGTTCAGAAATCCCTTATACAGGAGGTTCAAAACTGCGGGTTGCAGACACTCGTAGGTCTGGGTCTCAGCCCTGCCCAGCCCCTTGACCAGCGATATGTCTGCTCTCTGCACTGCCTGTGACTGGTTGAGGTGTCTGCACGAGCTCTCCCATTCACCTTGGGACTTCTGGAAGAAGCCAGGTCAGCCGAGCTGGGTCTGCTAGGACCAGATTTATCTTGTCTAGCTAATAGATGAGCTACGACAAATCACTCTTTCGGTTATAATTTAAAAAGTAAGTGTTCTTTGTTATCCTTCTTGCAGGCACCTTGCAGGTAGGACAACAAAGACAGTATGAATTTAATTTAAATGAGGCTTTTTACTCAATTTGATAAACTTAGTTTCCCTAGCCAGTGATGTGTCTCATGTATTGTTGGAGGTGTTAGAGGTGTTGGAGGTCTAGGAGGTGTTAGGCAAAATCCACCAATATCAAAATTTGCCAGGCCAGCATGTCACAGGTTAATTGCTCAGAAGTTACAAGTTCCAACTTAACACTAGAAAACAGTAAACAATTTTACTTAAAACCATTTCAGTCAAAACACACATCTTTCTGCCTCTGATGTCTCCCAAAGGTTTGGATCCTGGAGTTTACATAAGGTGGTGGGTAAATTGTCTTCCTACTGACAATCTTTTACTGAGAAAAACAGAAGAACATGAGAGCAGCCAAGACTCTTGAGGGGGGTGTACACCCACCCCACACCTTTTCACCTTTCTTTGTTGAACAATTAGAACAGGAACAAAATATGAGTTTTGGAACAAAAGGAATAAGGTGAAACTTTAAACTGCCCATATGTTTTACCATCACTCAGGGTCTGCTACTGCTGAAGGGCCTCTTTATCACAGTGAGGGCTTGAAGAGCCTCTTCTGGATGAGGCTTTTCATGTTTATCTGAGAGGAAAGAAGGCTTCATTTCTGTTAGCCAAATCAGTTAGTCCAAGTGACTTGCTTTTATTTTTAGAAATTTTCTGTTTAAGAGGATTTGGCATGAGTGAAATCTGAAAGGTGGCTGTTAGCAATTTTTAGCATGAAAATGCTTTGTTGAAATGCTGTAACTGAAATGGTAGGATTTTTGGAAGAGAAAAATAAATATCGTGGTGCTTGCCTTTCTCTTTGGAGGGTAAAAACAGCATGTAAATTGTGATACGTGACCTAAAGTTAATTCGTGTTAAGTATTGTGATATGTAATTAATTCGCGTTAAATATAGTGACATGTAATATAAAGTTAATCTGCTTTTGGTCAGATTTAAGCTCTGTAGAACCTAAAGTGTGTTTAGGGTTAAAAAAAAAAGCTAAACTGTAAGAAGAAGACACGAGGATTGAAAGACAAGGAGGGTCCCTGCCGGGAAAAGCCTCAGGACAACCAATGAAACTACAAGAATGGGAAAATGGGGAGATAGGCCGTGTCTCCCCGGAGATGGGCCTGCTAACGACCGCCCGATTTAACATTTCCAAACCTTCTCCGGAACCGGAACCGGCAATCATGGCATTGTTCTACTCCGAGAACCTATTCAACCAACCAGGGACCTGAACATGAATACCTAATGAAGCTACCAGGAAGCAAGAGTGCTACAGTCGCCATCCACTCTCAGCGAAAGACTGTATAAAAATCAGCGGCTCGGGGCACACTTTGTGAACAGAGTGGATACGGAGCAATAGAGTCCATTTCTGCGTTCACCCAGCGCCAAAACCCCGGGGTTCGACGCTGTTCTTTTTAATTGTGGCTGTTACAGACTGAATTTAAGTCTCAAAATAAAATTCTAAAATTTTGATTTACGGACTTGGGCTTGTTCATTTATTACATAAATGATTATGAGTTTTATGCATGTCTTGGTTTGAAAAGACAGGTATCTGCTAGGGAGAGGCAGGCCTCTCTAGGAATGGGGAATTCAAATCCTTCCCTCTGTGTTATTACAATTTGGAAGATTAAAAAAAACTTTTCAGTCAGAGCTATGGGGAAAGGAATAACAGTCCTTTACTAGTAAATATAACAGGACAGACAAACAACAACAGCAATTATAATAATAGTAAAACAGAACCAAGAACCCCGAAGGGCTTTGTCTCACAAGTCCCGGGCAGTCTGATCGCCTGGGACCCAAAAGAGCACTGATGGAAACTCCGGGCTGATGGCTGGAAATGGTGGGTTTTCCCCAGCAGGCAGGGGGGTCCTGGCAGGCAAAGTGAGCAGTGCCGGAGAGGCTGTGGCGGCTGGACCCGGGCTGACCCAAAATCCAGCAGGACAGCGAAAAAACTCTGAATTCCTGGGCTCTCCAACAGATGATAGAATTCTCAGGACTGAACCCCTCCGTTTACCGTGGAATCCACCCAGCTACCAGTCGCCCAACCGTCCTCCTCCTGGAAAAAAAATGAGAACCGAAAAACAACCACCCCCCCACCCCCCCCCCCCCACCCCCTCCCCCCTGCCCCCTCACCTCCTGGGAGCCTTTTCTTCCCCCTAAACTAAGTGAACAGCTCCCTTTGTCCAGGTCAAGCACCCTTTAACTATCAATATTTAGCATCCTAGCAACTTATTGGGGGGGAAAAATTCCACAGGAAAACTTAACCCCCAAAAATGCAGAAAAAATTTTCAAATTAAACCAAATTTTTGAATATCACATAGCATTATATTGTAACTTCAATGCACACCTGAAAGGAAGAGAGTTTACTATTGTTAGGACTACACTGTTGAGAGTATTTAAAAACAGTATTAGAACGGATATTTGTTTTAATGGTGACTATTTGTTGTGTCCGATTGTTGAAAGCATAATTTTGTGGTGAGTCCTTTCTGGGTTTTTTCTGACTGTTGATCATCTGCATTCCCACGGGGCAGTGGGCTGTGGCAGCGTGGCTGGGAGGGACGCCCGCCGCTCCCCGCGGCCATCCTGCCCGTGCTCTGCTCTCCGGTCCCGGTGCACGGGCCGTGGCGCTGCTTGGGGCCCTGTGGTGGTTTCAGGCAGATTTTGGGAGAAATCCTCCCACGGGGCCCCCCTCCCCTCCCCCAACCGGTTCGGGAAAAGACTTCCTCAGAGAGAAGTGGAAAAAAACCTGTTTATTAAACAGGCAAAGCACTCCCAGCACAGTACCCGATGACAAGAGCTTCGTGCTGCTTATGGAGGGATAACAAACTTAAAGAAACTCTCCTCTTGAAGATCGTCACTGTGCTCCACCGCTCCGTCTCCGCTGGCGCTGGAAGAAAAGGAGATGTGCAGGGTTGGTCTTGGTGGGGTGGGTCCCCTGTGGAGGCCCCCGGTGCTTCCCCAGGTCCTTAGTCCAGAGAGGTTGGAACAGTTCTGAGGAGAGGGCAAAAAAGAAAAAAAAGGAAAGACAAAAAAAGGAAAAAAAGAAAAAGGAAAAAAAGTAAAAAAAGCTTCAGCTATTCTACAGCGTCTAACTACGCTAGCACTAAACTAACTGCTGGGGAAAAAAAAACAACAGACCTTCTTTTGTCTTGCCGAGTTCCAACTCCCCCACTTCAAGGTCACTCCGATGAGCAGAGTTTTCCTGGGGAAAAAACAAACCACGCTTGCCCTCCCCCCTGCACCCAACAGACGATTGGGGATACACAGTGACCCCAGGACAGGCCCTCTCAGGATGGGGTTACTTGTGGGAAGCCTAGAATAAGGACTTTACAATTAGAAATTGTACAGCAGGTATGTTTTCTGTCCAGCTGGGACACACGGGGGGATGTCTCCTCCAAACTGTGCGTACCTGGTCAGAGCAAGGTCCAGGTTTAAATATACATTGATCCCACAAACCCACACCTCCCCACCCGCCCATTCCCCGCCTTCTCTCGCTTTGCATTCTAATTAGCTGTCACATCTCCCAGTGGTCCTGAGCTGGGTTCTTGGGAGGAAGGCCGATGTCTTCCTCAGGTTGATCTTCGCTTCTGGGCAGGCACAGTGGAGGTTTGGCTCTTTTTCAGGTCACTTTGCTCTTGCCAAAGATTAGGAGCTTGATTTTGCTGGGTTCAAGCCAGAAAGTTCTACTTTGTCTATTTGTGACAAATCCCTAGGTCCCGCTTTGCTGAGTTCCAAGATTATACATCTTACCTGTATGACTTCTACTCAGTAACTACCTAACAACCAGGCTTCATAGCGAATCTTCGATGTGTTCTCAGTACAAGCTGTTTCTCTACTTCTACAAAATCACCAAAAGCTGCTTCTAAAATCTTGTATTTTTATATCCATAAACATCCTCCGTATCACGTGTAGTTAGGTTTTTCTCTAGTACAGTCTCAGCGTACGAGGGCCCGCAGCAGACGGGAGTTGGGGCTGTTGTAGGAGCGGTGGCAGTGGCTGGTAGGGCTTTCCCAGCTTACAAGAGGTTGGCCACGCTTTACCGGGTGAATTTTGCTGTGCTGGGGGAGGCAGGGAACGCGGTGCCGCTTCTGTTGTGCTTTGTAGTTGCCTGAGGCTTCGCACGCTCCCCTCTCTTGCCGTCTCTGTCGCTGCTGCTGCGCTTTCGCAGAGGCTGGGCTGAGAGGGGGCACGCCGCTAGGAAGGGTCTCCCCGGCCCCGACCACCCGCCCCACTCGGCTCTGCCTGAGGCCACATGGTGCGGGGCAGCAGCAGCATTTTGGGATATTGTCAGGGTCCCCTCTTGTAGTCATGCACCCCCCACTCCCGAGTCAGCATTCCTGTATAAGGAAAAGGGTTTCAGTTGACCTGAAACATACAGAAACCAAAGTAGAAAGTTCTGTGTATTTCTCTTTGTAATTGGCTCAATGCCAAGACAGAAGCACCTGTTGGACCTTGTCACTGTCCTTCAAAGTTTGTACCTTTCCTTACTGGCAATATGCCAGTGGAACCCACCTAGACTATTAAGTACTAAAGGGATTACACAAAAGAACCAAAGAGCTTTTTTGGGACTGTCGTAACAGTGTCAGGATGGTCTCTGCACTGTGCTCGATTTGCATTTTATTTTTCTGTTTATGTTTACTAATTTCCTTTATTAAACCTTCTATTTCACAAAGCATGTCCGGGGCAGTTGTCACGCTCCATGATTTAAGCCATTCCCCTGAAAGCTGGCAGGATGTGATGTCCCGCAGTCCCGGGTGCCGGCAGCGCCGGCCGCGTCTCCCGTTCTCTCGGGTGCTGACTGCTGCGCTGGCAGAAACTCCGCTGCACAGAGAGCACCTCCAGCCCACACTAAGGGAAGCACAAATGGAGACAGCCCAGCCCCATTCACTGCGGGGACAAGGACAGACATGAGCTGATGCCCCAAATTCCCACAGAAAATGAGGACACACACCACTCGCCCCTTCCATAGCGGAGGAGCAGCAGCGAGGAGAGGAGGGCAGAGATGAGCTGATCCCCTCATCCCCACCATAGACCTTGATCCTAGCCAAGAGCAAAAACAAAGGTGCAGAGACCCCACCAGAAACTCCGCTCCAGAGACCTCCTCCAGCCCATGGCCAAGGACAGCACGAACAGAAACGACCCAGCCCCCATCCACTGCGGACGAGGAGGACAGACATGAGCTGACCCCAGAGTGGAGGATGGAGATGAACCTGGCCCCCCTCAGTAAGCTGAGGAGGACGGAGAGCACCCGGTGCCTCTGTCCCTCTCACGCCAGGGGATTCTCAGGAGGTCACCCCAATGAATGGAGGGTGACAGGGACCATCCGACCCCCCACATTTAAGGGAAGAGGACGGAGAGGAAGAGTGATAAGAGGGAGAGTGATCCTCCCTGGGCCTCCTCAGATCTGTGATAGTCGGAGAGCCCCAAAAAAGGTTGGGGGGAAACAAGAGAGTGGCATGGAGATTAAGTAGAAAAATCCAGGGATGATTCTCAGCACAGCTCTGCGCTTGGCTTTTTGCATTCATTCTTCTCCCTCAGCCTTGCTTCCTTCTCCCTAGACCTGGGATCACTGGACAATGGTGTCACCTGAGCCTCAGCTCAAGGTCCCTGAGCTCAACTCACGGCCCAAAGTTCCCCTCAGGAGGCACATTCATGGAATAGGGGCTGGGTGTAAGGTCAGCCTTAAACGTGGCCTTGGGTTTAGGGCTGCGGTTTAGGAAGGGTCTGGAACTGGGGCTGGATTTGAGGTCAGGGTTATGAAAAACGCCAATCACTTGTTTTAAAATTTTAAAAGTTTAATAGTAATAAAAATGGTTATAAAAATAGAAAATATAAAGAAATATAAAGAAATGGAGCAATTAGGTTTAGGACAATATGAGACAATAAAAACAAAGTAACAGATGTCTGGGTGCCTTCCTGAACAAAAAGATCTGAAGAAGGACCCTCGTTAACAAAGGATTATCTCTTAAAAGCAATAGCCTGTTGAATATTCATACATTTCATACATGATGCATAAATTCCATTCAAACAGAATTCTCTCTGGTTAGTGTCACTTTTTTTACCCTTAATCTCTGTGGTGTCTTTTTGGGTCTGAGCAAGGCAGGAGAAGCGGGTCTCTTCTGATAAGGAAGTCATAAATTTTTTTTCTCTGAAAGATTTACATTTTCCTCTGGTTGGTGTATAAAAACTACATTTTAAATAAAAAGCTACATTTACCATACTATCAAAATATTAATACAACATTACTAATCAATACAATATAATACATATAGTAAATATCTTGCATAGAGTCATATAATATGCTCTTTTCACGAAAACCCACACAAAAATGCCCTCAAATCACACTTCAATCTCACCAAAGGTTGCAAAAATCCACCCTGTAAGTACCTGGTTTGGCTTAAAATCACCCAAAGGGACCTAAAGTCCCCTGTAAAACCCACCAGATTTGGCCGAAAATCACCCAAATGGGTCTAAACCCCAAGCAAATAGGCTTCAATGCATCTAAAACTATCTAAAATCCACCGTAAAAGTGCCTTACTTTTCCAAAAATCAGACAAATTGGAGTATACCCCATCAGATTTGGCCTGAAATCACCCATATGGGACTAAAGTAATCCAAAATTATCTAAAATCCACCCTAAACCCCACCAGGTTTGGCCAAAAATCAATCATACAAAGGTGCCTAAAATCCACCCTAATCGTCCCCAGTTTTGCCTAAAATCACCCAAACTGGCCTAAAATCTCCCTGACTGACACCAAGACAGAGACCAAGATCAGCACCAGAACCGGCACCAGCACCAAGACTCAGACTGACACTGGATCTGAGACTGGCACCAAGAGTGGCGCTGCTCTGGGACCGGCACTGAGACCAACACTGGCACCAGAACCGACACCAGAACCGACACCGACACTGCTCCGGGAGCCGGGCCAACACTAGGACCAGAACCAACGACAGAACTGACACCGGCACTGCACAGGCACCGGGACTGAGACTGAGACCAAGACTGAAACCGGCAACAGAACTGGAACTGGGACCAAGACTGAGACCAAGACCGGCACCAGAACCAGCACCGAGACTGGCACTGCTCTGGTACTGGGACCGAGAATGAGATTGGCACTGAGAGCACTCCGGGACCAAGACAGGCAGTGGTACCGACACTGGGACTGGCACTGATCCGAGACCCAGACTGAGGCCGGGACTGAAACCGGGCCTGGCACCGAGACTGGCACCCCTGGAGTGTGTGCCATGCAGGACCAGACAGACTGGGATCATGCGGACTGGCACCTTGTAGGCTGGGATTGTACACACTGGGATCACACGGACTGGGATTTCACAGGCTGGCAGCGTATGGATCAGAACCACAGAGACTGGGATCATACAAACTGGGATCATATGGAGCGGGATGGCTGCACCGGAACGACGCGAACCGAGGCGGTCCCGCCCGGCCCAGGGCTCCCTCCCAGTGCCGCCCGGGTGTGCGGCCAAAACTGCCCGGAGCGAACGCGGCGGTCCCGGAGCGATCCTGGAGCCAATCCCGGAGCGATTCGGGGTCCGATCCCCGTCCCGGTCCCGGCTCCAGCCTCAAGTCTCAGTCCTGGAGCGCTCTCGGTGCTGATTCCGGTCCCGGTGTCGATCTCGATCCCGGAGCGGTGCCATTCTTGGTGCCGGTTCCCGTTCCACTCCTGGTCTCAGTCTCGGTCTCGGACTCTGTCTCGGAGCGTTCCCGGGACCGGAGCCGGTGCCGGTCTTGGTCCCGGAGTGTTCCCAGTACCAATCTCAGTCTCGGTCCCGGAGCAGTTCCAGTCTCGGTGCTGGTTTCCGGTGCCGGTCTTGGTCTCAGTCCTGGGGCGCTCCCGCTCTCGGTTCTGGCAGCAGTCCTGGAGCAGTCCTGGAGCGCTCCTGCCACCGGTGCCGGTTCCAAAGCATTCCCGGTGCTGATCCCAGTGTCACTCTTGGTGTCAGTCTTGGTCCCTGCACCGCTTCTGGTGCCGGTTTTGGTCTCGGTCTCGGTCTCCGAGCCGGCGCCAGAGCGGTGCCCATCTCTGTTCCGGTGTCGGTCTCAGTCTTGGTGCTGGTGTCGGTTCTGGTGCTGATCTCGGTCTCGGTGCCGGAGATTTCAGATCCTTTTGGGTGATTTTGGGGCAAACCGAGCCCTTGTAGGAGGGCGCATCCCCTTGGCCACGCCCACTCTCCTCCTCCTTCCCGCCCTTTCCTTGGCCCCGCCCCTTTCCCCTGCCAGGCCCTGCGCTTTCCCTGTCCCCGCCTCATTTCATTCCTTCCCTGCGCTTTCATTGGCCGCAGCTCTCTTCTCCATTGAGCCCCGCCTATCTGCTGGCGCGTTGTCTCTGGCGCATGCGCAGACTGCTAGGAAGTTGCTTCCCCGGAGTGCCGCCATCTTTGCTCCTGGTCCTGCGGCGCGGCTCCCGCGTGTCTGAGACCTACGGTGGGGCAATGGGGGATCTCTCGGGGATCCTGAGGGGTCTGAGTGGGCCTGGGGGTCTCTCTCCGGGATTACGTTGGGGGTCTCTAGGGGATCTGGGGAGTCTCTAGGGGATTTAGGATGGTCTGGGGTTCCCTAAGGGGTTTGTGGGGGCTGTAGGGGCTCTCTAGGGGTCTGGGGGGTCTCTGGAGGGTCCAGAGGAGTCCGTAAAGGGTCTCGGGGCGTCCCTAAAATGGGGTCGGGTGGTCTCTATAGGGGCTTTGTGGGTTTGAGGGGTCTGTTGGGGATCTATAGGGGTCTGGGGGAGCCTCTAGCGGTTCCGGGGAGGTCCGGGGGTGTCTGTGGGTCCCTATGGGGGATTTGGGAGGACCTAGGGGTCTCCAGAGAGGGTCTGAGGGAGCTGTAGGGGATCTATGGGGGATCTATGGAGGGTTCGGGGGGGCTGGGGCGGTCCCAGTAGGGAATCTGGGCGGGGTGGGGGTTCGTAGTGGCTCTGGGAGTCTCTAGGGGGAATTTGGGGGCGGCTCGGGGTGATCAATGGGCGTCTGGAGGTCTCTAGAGGGGATCCGGAGGTCTCTAGGGGGGATTTGGGGTGGTCTCGGGATGCTATAGAGGCTCTATAGGGGTTTGGGGGAGCCAATAAGGGATCCAGGGGGGTCTGGGTTGGGGTCTCAGTATCTCTATAAGGAGATTCTGGGATCCTTCAAGGGAATTTTTTTTTTTAATTTTGGGCTCTGCATGGGGAATTCTTGGGGTCTGCATGGGGAAATTTTGGGTTTTCTATTGGTAAATTTTTTGAATTTTGAGGCAAATGCAGTAATTATGGAATTTCAGGTCCAAGTGTGGGAATTTTGAGATCTCTAGAGTGGATTTTGGAGGAATTTTGTATCCAGACATGGGAAATTTGGGGAAATTTAGTTCCAAATGTAGGAAATCTTGGCAATTTGGGTCCAAACAAGGGGATTTTTTTCCAGATTCCCTCTTCAAGTTCATGGTGATTGGCAGCACCAGCGCCAGCAAGCCCTACCTGCTGCAGCCCTTCATCAAGAGCAAGTGTAGGAAACTCTGGGAATTTTCAGGGATTTTGGGAATTCTGGGCGGTCAGGGGATTTGGTGGATTTTTGGGGAGATTTTTGGAGGGATGTTTTTAATATATTTCTGGGCATTTCAAGGGTTTGTTTGGTTGGTTTTTTTGTTTGTTTGTTTTTCAGTTTCTGGGTGGTTTTTGTTTGGTTTGGGGAATTTTTTTGAAATTTGGGAAATATTATTGGCATTTTAGGGGGAATTTCCAAGGTTTTTCCTTTTATTTAGCCACTTTGATGCTTTTTTCAGGTGTTTTTTGGTGTTGTTTTTTTTTTTTTAAATTTTGCTTTTTTGATGCAATTTTGTATGATTTTTTCTAAATTTTAGAATTCTGTTTCCCTGTGGGTTCTCCTCCATCCTGCAGCATTGTGGGGCATTTCCTGTCACTTTTGAGTCATTTTTGGTCACTTTGGGGCCATTTTTGGCCATTTTTGTGGCATTTTCTGTCATATTGGGTAATTTGGGGCAATTTTGTCTCATTTTGGGTACATTTAAAGGGGATTTTTGGTCATTTTTTGGGCCAATTTGTGTAATTTTGAGCCATTTTTTGTAATTTTGGGTACATTTCTAGTCAGTTTTTGATAATTTTGGGGCCATTTTCTGCCACTTTTATGTCTCTTGAGGGGTGTTTTTGGTGACTTTTGAGCCCTTCTTGTGCTGGCTTCAGTCCCGGTCTCAGTCTTGATCTCAGCGCAGTCCAGGTCCCAGTGCCGGTAGCAGTGTCAGTCTTGGTCCTGGAGTGCTCCTAGTGCCAATCTCAGTCTTGGTCTCAGTCCCAGAGCGGTGCCAGTCTCGGTGCTGGTGTCAGTTCTTGTCCCAGTCTTGGTCTCGGTGCCCATCCCAGAGCAGCGCCGCTGTCGGTGCTGGTCTCGGATTCGTTGTCGGTCTCAGTCTTGGTGCTAGTGCTGTTCTTGGTCTCAGTTCAGGTCCTGGAGATTTTAGGCCCATTTGGGTAATTTTCGGCCAAAGCGTGTTGCGTTGTGGTTTTTGGGAGTGGAGCTGAAGCCCAGAGCTGATAAGCCTCTGCGGTGGAAAGGCCGCTTGGGGAAGCTCAGGCGAAGCAGTCAAGCTCACACATGCACACACGCCACGTGGGCAGCTCAGCAAGGAGAGGCCAGAAGGCCTTGGCACTGGATCAGTTCCAGCCAGGTTTATTTCCAGAAGCTGAAGGGGAATCCAGATTTGAAAGGGGAGCATATGTGCCGGTCTCCAGCTCAAGTGTGAGCTTCAGCAGCCCAAGACCTTGAGGCACGGGGTCAGAGCAAAAGGCAGGAATGGTCAGTGTCCTGTAGGGAAAATGGGGCCAGTCCCCGGAACCCCAAACCAATGGAGACACAGAGGAAAGGAGAATCCAAAGGGCCAGGGGAATCAGGGAGGGGAGAAACTGAGGCAAACCATCGTGTCCAGAGCCCCATTGGGAAGTTCTCTGTCTCAGGCTGGGCAGGTGACTCTATGATCTGTCCTGCCAAGGCCAGGCCCTAGGTATTATGGCAAGGGGCTGCAGGGACTGCACTCTCAGCATGATTCCAGTTGCTCACAGTCACTCCCAGTCAATCCCAGTATGATTCCCATCACCCTCAGTGTGATCCCAGTTCTCCCCAGCATGGGCCCAGCTGTTCCCACTGTGGTCCCAGTATGTTCTCAGTTTCCCCCTAAAATAGTCCCAGTCCCTCTTAGCTTGGTCCCAGTCACGCCCAGTTGCCCCCAGTGTAGATTCAGTCACTCCCAGTTTCCTGCAGTGTGATCCCAGTCATTCCCAGCATGGTCTCGGCTGTTCCCAATGTTGTTCCAGTCCCCTCAGTATGATTCCAGACCCTCCCAGTATATCCCAGTTGCCCTCAGCATGATCATAGTCATTTCCAGTCACTCCCAGTTGTCCCAGTAAGGCTCTAGTTACCTGAGAATGATGCTATTCTTTCCCAGTTACTCCCAGTCACCCCCAGTATGATCCCAGTTGTGATCTCAGTCCCCTCAGCATTGTTCCAGTACCTTCCAGTTGATCCCAGTTGCTCCCAGTGTGTTCACATTTTCTTGCATGGCATGGCATGGGCAGCTCCCAGTTACCCCCAGTGAGGATCCAGTCACAGCCGGGTAATCCGGGTGGCTCCCAGGATGATCCCAGTGGGACCCATAGTCACTCCCAGTATTATTCCAGTCACTTCCAGTATGATCCCAGTGAATCACGCTAAAATCTCAATCACTCCCAGTATGATCCATTGCACCCAGCCACCCCCAGTATGGTTCCAATCATGGCCAGCACCTTTCCAGTCTCTCCCAGTCTGACTCCAGTATGATCCCAGTCTCTCCCAGTACTATTCCACTCCCAGTACAATAGCAGTATGATTCCAGTCACATGCAGTCTAATTCCAGTCATTTCCAGTGCGATGCCAGTGGCTCCCAGTGTGATTCCCAGTTGCTCCCTGTCAATGCCAGCATGACCCAGTAGCCTCCAGTATGATTCCAGTGACTCCCTGTCTCTCCCAGTATGTCCCAGTCACCCCTAGCATGCTCCCAGTCACTCTCACGTCATCCCAGTTGCTCTCAGCATGATTCCAGTTGCCACAGCCACTCCCAGTCAGTCCCAGTATGATTCCCATCACCTTCAGTGTGATCCCAGTTCTTGTCAGCATGGACCCAGCTGTTCCCACTGTGATCCCAGTATGATCCCAGGTGCCCCTGGAACAGTCGCCGTCCCTCTCAGCATGTTCCCAGTCATCCCCAGTTGCCTCCAGTGTAGATCCACTCACTCCCAATTGCCTGTTTTTTATGGATCCCTGATGCCAGGTGACTTCTAGAGATGGACTTGGGCAGAGAGACCTTCAAACTCAATGTGCTCATCCCTTGTTTTCCCCCGAGACAGGATTTCCAATTCCCAAACCTTTGCAGGATGGAGGAGGAGGCTGTGAGGAAGAGGAAGGTGCCCCAGGACAGCCAGGCAGGTGAGGAGGAAGTCAGTGCCCCTTTCCCCCTCTCTCCTGCTCCATCTCCCAGCCCAGCACGGCCCCGGCTGCAGGACAACCCCGCAGCCGACGCCGTCCTGCCGGGGACGCACTGAGGGGATCTCCTTCCCCTTCCCTCTGGCACGGAGGCAAATCCCATCCTCTCCTTGTCCTTCCTCCCACAGACAAGGAGCTGAGCATGGAAACCAGCGAGGACAAATCCCCACAGCAGATCCTCGTGGAAGAGGCCGTTTTGAGCGGCTCCACGGTGCAGGAATCCAATGGGGAGGAAAAGTCCTGGCAATCCCTTGCGAGAAGAGACTGCAAAAGCAGATCACGAGGACCTGAGGAGGAAAGACCTACCCTGTGCCAGGAAGGCGGCCAGAGATGGAGCCAGAGCTCAGACCTGGTGGTCCATGAGCAGCTTCATGATGGGGAGAAGCCCCACAAGTGCTTTGGATGTGCGAAGAGCTTCAGCTGGCGGTGCCACCTGCTTCGCCACCAGAGGATTCACACAGATGAACGGCCCTACGAGTGTGGGGAATGTGGGAAGAGCTTCAGGAACGGCTCCAGCCTGATAGAACACCAGAGGATCCATACTGGGGTGAGGCCCTACGAATGTGGGGAATGTGGGAAGAGCTTCAGCCACAGCTCCAGCCTGATAAAACACCAGAGGATCCACACTGGGGAGAGGCCCTACGAGTGTGGGGAATGTGGGAAGAGCTTCAGTAGGAGCTACCACCTGATCAGTCACCAGAGGATCCACACTGGGGAGAGGTCCTATGAGTGCAGGGAATGTGGGAAGAGTTTCAGTAGGAGCTACCACCTGATCTGTCACCAAAGGATCCACACTGGGGAGAGGCCGTACGAGTGTGGAGAATGTGGGATGAGCTTCAGCTACAGCTTCAACCTGATCCAGCACCAGAGGATCCACACTGGGGAGAGACCCTACGAGTGTGGGGAATGTGGGAAGAGGTTCAGACAGAGCTCCAGCCTAACCCAGCACCAGAAGATCCACACTGGGGAGAGGCCCTACGAGTGTGGGGAATGTGGGAAGTTCTTCAGGCACCGTACCAACCTGATCGTCCACCAAAAGATCCACACTGGGGAGAGGCCCTACACGTGTTCCCAGTGTGGGATGGGGTTTCTGACCAGCTCCAAGCTCCTTGGACATCAGCAGACACACACAGAGGAGAGGCCCTTCCGCTGCCCCGACTGCGGGAAAGGCTTCAAGCACAACTCCACCCTCACCCGCCACAGGTGCATCCACACTGGGGAGAGGCCCCACGAGTGTGATGTATGTGGGATGAGCTTCATACAGAGCTGTGACCTGATCTACCACCAGAGGACCCACACTGGGGAGAAGCCTTATCAGTGTGATAAATGCAGCAAGAGGTTCCGCACAAGCTCCAAGCTCCTTGTACATCAGCGGATTCACACAGAGGAGAGGCCCTTCCGCTGCCCTGACTGCGGGAAGGGCTTCACGCGGAACTCCACGCTTATCACCCACCAGCGCATCCACACTCGGGGAGGCCCCATGAGTGTCCCCAGTGTGGGAAGAGCTTCTCCTGGAGCTCAAACTTGACTCAACACCAACGGAGGCACTGATAAGGGAAGCCCTGTGAGTGCCATGAGTGCAATAAGAGCTTTGTGCACTGTTCCAACTCCATCCCCCACTGGAGGACCCAAAGTGGGCAGAGCCCTGGTGACCCACATTCCGTGTGATCCATGATTCCAAACTCGGTGCTGGTTTCCGGCGCCAGTCTTGGTCTCAGTCCTGGGGTGCTCCCGGTCTCGGTTCTGGCCGCAGTCCTGGAGCAGTCCTGGAGCACTCCCACCGCCGATGCTGGTTCCAAAGCATTCCCGGTGCCGGTCCCAGTGTCACTCTTGGTGTCAGTCTTGGTCCCTGCACCGCTTCTGGTGCCAGTTTTGGTCTCGGTCTCGGTCCCTGTGCTGGCGCCAGAGCGGTGCCCATCTCTGTTCCGGTGTCGGTCTCAGTCTTGGTGCTGGTGTCGGTTCTGGTGCTGGTGCTCGGTGCCAGAGATTTTAGACTCTTTTGGGTGATTTTAGGGCAAAGCGAGCCCTTGCAGGAGGGCGCGTCGCCTTGGCCACGCACACTCTCCTCCTCGTTCCCGCCCTTTCCTTGGCCCCGCCCCTTTCCCCTGCCAGGCCCTGCGCTTTCCCTGAGCCCGCCTCATTTCATTCCTTTTGAGAAAAGTGCATAGTATATAGCTCTATGCAAGATATTTACTATATGTATTATGTTGTATTGATTAGTAATGTTGTATTAATATTTTGATAGTAAGGTAAATGTAGTTTTGTAGTTAAAATGTAGTTTTTATATACCAACCACAGGAAAATGTAAATTTTTCAGAGAAAACAAATTTACTACTTCCTTATCAGAAGAGACCAACTTCTGCCTCGATCAGCCCTGAAGATGCCATAGAGATTAAAGGAAAAAAGTGACACTAACCAGAGAGAATTATTTGTTTGAATGGAATTTATGCATCATGTATGAAATGTATGAATACTCAACAGGCTATTGCTTTTAAGAAATATTCCTTTGTTAACGGGGGTCCTTCGGAGCTTTTAGCTCGGGAAGGCACCCAGACATCTGTTACTTGTTTTTATTGCCTCTTATTGTCCTAACCCTAATTGTTTCATTTTTTAAACTAATTCTATTTTTATAACCATTTTATTTACTACTAAACTTTCAAAATTTTAAAACAAGTGATTGGCGTTTTTCACAATTACGGTAGCAGAGGATGGTTAGAACACCTCACTGCCGGTGCCTCAGTGGAATCAGGGTGAGGACGGCACGCCCTGCCCAGTTGGCAGCCTCGCTCTGTGTTCCCCTGCTGTGACCGACAGATGCAGGTTACGATCAATGGAGGAGGCAATAAAAGAAAGAAAAGGGAAAAGATTCCCTAAAACCACGGTAATTAGTCCCTAAGACTAAAGTGTACATGAAGACAAAGGCCCAAGGACAAAGGACAGGTGAGTACTGGTTTGGACAGGGTGGTTAAGGGGGGGATGAATGTGTGTGAATGAGAGGCAGCTGGTTATCCCAGACTGTTGGAGTCCAGGGCATTCCTTTGGTTGCCCTGGAGCGTCAGGGACCTGGGCAGGGGGCTCTGAGACCCCAGCCCAGAGCTCAGAGACACACTGGCTTTGATCTCAGTCCATGGGAAAAACTTCCTAAACTGAGAGAGGGTTTGCAGGCCACAGGAGTGTGAAAAATAGTAGTTTAGTTTGTCATAGAGTGAAAAAACAGTAATTTTAGGTTCATAGCATTGGAGTGAATGGGGACAAAATGGAGAATTTGGGGTGTTGTCTCCTTTTTCCTCCTTCTCCTTCCCTCACTCCATTTCTGCTGTGATGTTGGCACAAAGTAGTTAGTGAGGATTGGGTCAGTGTATAGATGACCTTTTTAGTAATAGTGATAGACATTGGTAAGAAATAGTAAATAACAAACACGTAGTAATTAGTATAAAAGATTAAGGACAGCGCAGCTCGGGGGGAGACGTGAGAAGTCCATGCAGCTGCAAACATCTTGTTGGACTGTGAGAAATTTGTAAGAAACAATAAATGAAAAATGCAACCTTGAAAAAACTAAACCTGAAGACTCCGTCTCTTCCTTCGGCTTGGCTCGGAGCTGTGCAGGGGGGAAAAAGACCCTGAAACCACCTGAATGTTGGGGAAGCCCCCGACACCAGACCTGCTAAGTGAGTGCAGAGTCTCCTATGCTGCGTTTCCGTTCTTTCACAAGAAAAATGGCCAGTAAAGAGACAAAGCGGGTGATAAGAAGAGCGAGAGAACCCCCCCGGGAAACTGGGACTGAGTCTTAGAGAAGGGCCGGGACCCCTAGGAAGCAAAAAGTCTGCTGGATTGAGGGGTGAGTGCCCAAGAGCATCCAGGACTAGAACTTTTGTTGGGTTGAGAGATTAATATCCCAAGAGCACCCAGGGTTAAGCAAAAAGTCTGCTGGATTGAGGGATGAGTGCCCAAGAGCATCCAGGACTGAAACCTGCTGGGTTGACGGATTAATATCCCAAGAGCACCCAGGGTGCTGCTGGATTGAGGTTATGCCCAGGAGCATCTAGGGTTGGACAACACAGCTGGATTGAGGGATAAAAATGCCCAAGAACATCTAGGGTTGGACAACACAGCTGGATTGAAGGGATATCCAAGAGCACCGGGACTGGCCAGTAACACCTAAAATTGTAATAGGTGATTTGAAAGTAAAAGGTACCTTATTGTTTTGTTGTGTGAGAGTGAGTCACACACAAAATCTGCCTCAGCTTCCTGGGCGGGTGGGACTGTGGCAGGAGGTGTAAGTGACCTGCAAACAGGCCATTGTTCCCCTGGGTGGGTGGGGGCTATGGCAGAACATGTGTGTGACCTGCAAATCAGCCCTTTTCCCTCTGGGCCTGTGGAGGAGGGGTCAGGTAAAAGCGACACGCAAATCAGCCTCATAGGTGGACTCGCACCAGAGGCGACCAGATTCTGGGCCCTCCTCAGAGGCCCAGCTATACTGGAACCCAGAGACCAACCCTAAGGCAAGGGAGGGCCACACAGAGCTGCAATTCTCTGGCGACAGGGATCAGCTTCATGTCCTAAGGGTGTGAAAGAATGTGTGAAAGTGAAGGAGAAATGAAGTAAGAGTAGATGGATGAAAGCATATGTAATGTTGATTGTTAATTTTAAAATTCACTGTATCTCCTTGGAGGGAGGTATATTGCATTGAATAGTTTTTGTGAGAAAGAGGGGATTTTTTTGTGTGTGTGCACAGATAGAAGTGGTCTTTAGGTTGTAAGAGAAAGTGAAAAACAGAGGTGAGGGAAGAACAGATAAGATCCTGAAAAATGGGACAGAAAAACAGTAAGTTGGATACAGGGAAGAAAAAAGGGTTTAAAAAATTACCAACAGAAATACCTCAAGATAGCCCTCTGGGCGTTATGTTAGCTAACTGGGATAAAAACCCTTGTACAAGAGGAAAGGAAAAGATAAAGATGATACAATTTTGCGTGATAGAATGGGCAGAGAAGGAAATAAGATCTGACCACGTTTATTGGCCCAGATACAGCTCTTTTGAGAATTGGATTTGTCAGGCTCTAAATGTATTTGTAAATTCAAAGGAACTGTTTAATCCCGAAGAAAGAGAGTATGCCACATGTTGGACAAGAGATTTTAGGAGAATAAAAATCTTTCACGTATCAGAAACCCTGGAGATGAAACAAGAAAAGAAAAAGGGGAAAGAAAAGGGAGGGGAACAAGAAGAAAAGAAGGAAAAAGAGTGGGATCCTTTGCAGGCTTTGCCCCCTCTGTTCCCGCTGGCGCTCCTGCCGTTTGCAGCCGAGCCCCCTGTCCTGGGTCCCGCTTCAGCCCTGCCTGCTCCTGTTCCCATCTCGAGTGCCGGCTCGCAGCCCACAGCAGCCCCGCCTGCCCCGGTTCCCGTCCCGAGCTCTGGCTCTCAGCCAGCGGCAGCTGCGCCGGTCCCCGCATACACCCCATCCCCGGCCCCGCTGGTGAATTTATCTGCCCCGGCTGCCTGGTCCGCGGCCGCCCTAAGGGCCGTGCCGGGGGTCCCTCCTGACGCGTGGTCTAAGACCACCGCCCCGACCGTGCCGGGGGTCCTGTCGGTCCCAGCCGTCCTATCTCCGATCGCTTCCCCCACTGCCCGATCCCCGGCTGCCCTGCCCGAGCCGGCTGCGCTGGGCGCTGCCGCTGCTGCTGCTTTGTCTCTGCCGGGAGCCGCTGACTCAGCCGCCACCAGCCCCGTGCAGGCTGCCCACGCTCCCCTCTGCTGTCCCCAGAACTGCCCCCTCCTCTGCCGGTCCCGGCAGCAAACCCCGCCTACGCTCCGCCCTTGGAGGACCAAGCCTCGGCGCTTTGCCCTGCCCTCACCGCCCTTCCTGCCCCGAGCTCCGTGCCCGCGGTAACCACAGCGACTGCTCAGAGAAACCATTCCTCCCTAGAGATGCCTTATCGAAACAACAGAAGTTCACTTAAAAGACAGCCGTCTCTGGATTCTTTCTCAAAACATGGGAAAAAGACGACAGAGGATAAAACCCAAAAATGACATAAAGAACTTAGTCTATTTTCACTAAGTCCCAATGGGAGGGGGTGGAACAGAGTTTGTACATGCCCCTTTGACTTCTTCTGAGGTCAGAAATTTTAAAAAAGAAATCAAAGGAATTTTAGAAGATCCCATAGGCACAGCTGAACAATTAGACCAATTTTTAGGTCTGAATATTTATATTTGGGAAGGGATGCAGCCTGTAATGAAAATAATATTGTCTCAGGAAGAAAGGCAATTAATCAGAGCAGCTGAAATAAAAGTTTAGGAAAAAGAGAACCCACAGGGGCCCCCTGGAGAATACAAAATGCCAACTGCGCCTCCTGAGTGGAGTCAAAATAATAAGGAGGGGAAGAAACACGTAAATAAATATCATACTTTTAAAGGTAAACTAATTATGTGCACACCTCATGCGGTTCGAAATGTGTTAAATCAGAATGTTAAAATATGAAGCAATCTTGATTGATAGTGATGATCTAACATTAGAAGTAAACAGAAGATTAAATCCAGTCCAATTCTTATATAGAGAACCAGCAAATAACCTAATACATAATTGTTTAGAAATTATCCAGTACCAGACAAAAGTTCAAGAAGATTTTGAAGAACAAGCCTTTCAGAAGGGGAAATAATCTCTGTGGATGGTTCCTCCAGATGTCTACAAGGAAAAAGAATGTCAGGGTATGCAGTAGTTGATAGAAAAAACATGCAAAATATCTAAAAAAAAGAAAATTACCTTCAAAGTAGTCAGCTCAAACCTGTGAATTATATGCTCTGAAAAAGGCACTAGAATATTTAGCACACAAGAAAGGAACTACATATACTGATTTGAGGTATGCTTTTGGAGTAGTACATACTTTTGGAAAAATTTGGGAAGAAAGAGTATTACTTAACTCAAGAGGAAAAGGATTAGTACATGAGGGATTCATTTTAAAGATTTTAGAGGCATTAAAACTACCTAAAGAAATAGCTATAGTACACATTAAGGGACACCAAAGAGGAGTGACCCCAGAAATAAGAGGAAATAATTTAGCAGATCAGGAAGCTAAGGATGCAGCAGAAAATGGAGCTGAAAGAGTTATGTTAATATTAACTCCTAATGAGGAAAAATTGGAAATCCCAAAGTTTAGTGAAGCAGAGAAAAAAGAATTAAACAAGATAGGAGGAGAACAAGATGAATCAGGGAAATGGAAACTTCCTGATGGAAGACAATTACTTAATAAAATACTGGCTAGAAAAATATTAGAAGACATGCATCAGAAAACCCACTGGGGTTCTCAGGCTTTGTGTGATCATTTTTTAAGGAACTATGGATGCATTAGGATTTTTTGAGTAGCAAAACAAGTAATTAAAAAATTTATAACTTGCCAAAGGATAAACAAAAAGGTAATGAGAAAAACAACATTAGGAGGCCGTGAGTTAGCTCTTTGACCATTTCAAAGTATCCAAGTAGATTTTACTGAACTTCCTCAGGTACAAAGATGGAAGTATTTATTAGTAATGACAGACAATCTAACTCATTGGGTAGAAGCAGTTCCCACTACCAAGGCCTCAGCCAACATGGTAAGTAAAACCCTTTTAGAACAGATTATTCCCAGATACGGAATGGTTAATAGAATAGACTTGGACAGAGGAATGCATTTCACACGAAAAGTGTTACAACAAATAATTCAATCTTTAGGGATAAAATGGGAGCTTCATACCCCATGGCATCCACAGAGTTATGGTTGTGTAGAAAGGATGAACCAGACTTTAAAGAGAACTTTGACCAAATTAATACTTGAAACCCGAATGTCATGGGTACAATGCCTACCTTTGGCCTTATTGAGGATCCGAGCACAACCCAGGTCAGACCTGGAGTGTCACCCAATGAAATGAGGTTTGGGTTACCCTTTTTGACCACCCAACATGAAAATGCTACCTATGAGGTAGGGGAAATGAGTGTTAAAAGATACATTAACACTATATATAACTCTTGAAAACTTACGGTGAAAAAGAATAATCCCTCAAACCACACCTTTAGACTTTAAAATCCATAATGTTCATCCAGGGGAATGAGTGCTAGTAAAAACCTGGAAAGAACAATCTTTAACTCCTCAATGGGAAGGTCCTTTTCAGATATTGCTGACGACCAAGGCTGCGATCCCGACCAAGGAATGAGGGTGGATCCACGCCAGCAGAATCAAAGGACCTGTGGATGAACCTAAGGAGTGGACGATTACATCTGAACCAGGTGATACAAAACTGACTCTTAAACGGGGACTGGTTGGTAATGAACTGGGAAGACCCAAATGATCCAAGAAATATACACAGGATCACAACTAATTGGGAGATAAGGCCAAGCTTATATCAGTGGTTTCAAGTACTGCCTGGACAAGATTTGAGACGCCTCCAATACCCTCCTTGGGGAGGAATACTTCCACTCCAAATAGGAGGATCAGGACTGTTTCAGACAGAGAACTCTGGTATTTACGCCTTAGCCTGTGATTTATACAAGGAGGAAGAGAAGCTGCAACTTCCATCAGTGCCAGACCAAATACCCTGTTTGATCCACCCAAATACAAGACATGCTAGCTGGGTTAAATGTAAATGTTTAGACTGTGGGAAGAATTGGTATTGTAGTTCACACAATCGATGCTCTCATTCCAGGAAGTGTCAAAGGCCAAATTGATCTCCTATCCAGGTAGATTTCGCAGAAACTGAAATAATAACTTTGTTTTGTGGATGGGAATTATTAGTGCCTGTTGAATGGGAGATACCTGAAGAATGGTGGGAAACAACAGTTAAGGAGTGTCAGAAACGATTTGTCTGAAATTAGCTAAGAGGAAGTGACAAGGAAATAGAGGGCAAGACCAGATTGGCCTCTGTATTTGCCACCAAGAAGATCAAATACACCTGCTGTGGGTTGCAACCCCATAGGCATGGGAGGTGGGAGTATAAGCCATACTGGACCTCTGTTACTCCTTTTTCTGTCACTCAATTTTTGTCTTTTCCCTTTCGGGGTATCAACAAGGCCATGTTACAGATGTTACCAAAAGCTGTACATGGAAAGACACCGAGGTTCTTTTTTCATCTCTCACACTCATGTCAACAGCCACTGTTATAACCCATCCAAATCAGGCAATTGCATGCATAAAGGGAAAAAGTACTGGATTGCAGAGAACTTAGGAACAAGTGGTAGCAGGATGGGAAGTCAGTGCCCAAAAGAGGAGAGATGGATTTGTTTTACCTACATGCTTGGGCACAAAGCACAAGATTCAGTAAAAGAGCAATTGATAAGCAAAAAGGCTAAGTCAGTATAACCACCTAAACCTTTGCCAATTTCAATCAACGATTTGTATACAAAACTTGAACAGCAATTAGAAAAAGAAATAGACATCTCAAGGATGGGTAAAAATCAGTTTGTAGAATTAGGAGAAAGAATAAGTAAGGAACTTAACATAACCAATTGTCTGTGGAGAGGCTTTGATGTCAGAAGAATGGCCATGGAAAGGCAGCAGCTTAGGCCCAATTGAGCTCCTTAAATGGAACCAAGCAAGTACAAGTGGAGAAAACAGACCAGAAGGGTGGATTTTAAGCTCAACAGTGATAGGGGAAGAATGTCTCTGGCGCACTGGGAAAAGGTTCCTTCATGAAGTAGGAAAAACACCCTGTAAAAGATATAAGGTTAGTAATGGAACTTCTGTATGGTGGGTCCCAGAAGAACCAACTGTGTATTGGACCCAAGAAAAAGCAAAAAAAGGGAATTGTAAGCATGATAATAAAATAAAACTTTTTCAATGTAATGACACAGGTAAAAATCCTTACTATGGCATCCCAGAAATTTCCAAATTTTGGGAGTATATAGATCAACAAAAATTTAACTATAAAGAAGCTCCAGATGGCTTATTTTAGATATGTAGAAAAAGAGCATAGCCAAAACTCCCCTCACAGTGAAAAGGGAGCTGTACTCTGGGAATTATACAGCCAGGATTTTTTCTTTTACCAGGACCTGATGGGGATCAATTAGGGATACCAGTTTATAAGGATCTGAAGAGAAACAAAGGAAATTTGATTAGAGGATTCCAAAACTGGGGAGATGAGGAATGGCCCCCTGAACGCATACTGGAAACATATGGGCCAGACACCTGGGCACAAGATGGGAGTTGGGGATATCAAACCCCAGTTTATATGCTAAATCGTATTATAAGACTTCAAGCCACTGTAGAGATAATAATGAACAAAACTGGTCAGGCAATGGAATTAATATCAAGGCAACAAACCCAAACAAGAGCAGGTGTGTATCAGAATAAGTTGGCTTTAGATTATCTATTAGCTGAAGAAGGGGGGTGTTTGTGGAAAGTTCAATACATCAAATTGTTGCTTAAAAATAGATGACAATAGAGACGCCATCCTAGACATAGTCAATGATATCAGAAAAATCTCCCACGTACCAGTTCAAAAGTGAGAATCAGTGCTAAATACTAGCTGGTGAGATAACGTGTTAGAAGTAGAATGGTGGAAAAAGTTAGGCTTCTCCATTTTTTGCACTAAAGCTGGTCTAATATTTCCTCCTTGTTTGATCCCCTGTTTCATTCGGCTCATCACCAGTGTGGTACAAGGCATGCAATTCGTGAACATGGACCAAAAGCTGCCTACAACAACAACGCCACAAAGGATTATGGTGTTAAAGAAACAAAATAATATAGAAGACACCTTCAAAGAAGCGAGATTGATTTGTGAAAAAAATGAGCAAATTATGAAGGCTACAAAACAATGAATATTGCTTGAGCCAAATTAATTATAAAAAGAAAGAGGGAGGATTGTGAAAAGTGCATATTATATGGCTCTACGCAAGATATTTACTATATGTATTATGTTGTATTGATTAGTAATGTTGTATTAATATTTTGACAGTATGGTAAATGTAGTTTTTAAATTAAAATGTAGTTTTTATACACCAACTACAGGAAAATGTAAATCTTTCAGAGAAAAAAAAAATATGACTTCCTTATCAAGAAGAGACCAACTTCTCCTGCCTTGCTCAGACCCAAAAAGACACCACAGAGATTAAGGGAAAAAAAGTGACACTAACCAGAGAGAATTCTGTTTGAATGGAATTTATGCATCATGTATGAAATGTATGAATATTCAACAGGCTATTGCTTTTAAGAGATAATCCTTTATTAACAGGGGTCCTTCTTCGGAGCTTTTTGCTCGGGAAGGCACCCAGACATTTGTTACATGTTTTTATTGTCTCGTATTGTCCTAAACCTAATTGTTCAATTTATTTACTCTAATTCTATTTTATAACCATTTCATTTACTATTAAACTTTTAAAATTTTAAAACAAGTGATTGGCGTTTTTCACAGGGCGTAAAATCCACCCTGAAAATACCTGGTTTGGCTTAAAATCACCCAAAGGGACCTAAAGTCCCCTGTAAAACCCACCAGATTTGGTCGAAAATCACCCAAATGGGTCTAAATCCCAAGCAAATAGGCTTCAATGCATCTAAAACTATGTAAAATCCACCGTAAAAGTGCCTTACTTTTCCAAAAATCAGACAAATTGGAGTATACCCCATCAGATTTGGCCTGAAATCACCCATATGGGACTAAAGTAATCCAAAATTATCTAAAATCCACCCTAAACCCCACCAGGTTTGGCCAAAAATCAATCATACAAAGGTGCCTAAAATCCACCCTAATCGTCCCCAGTTTTGCCTAAAATCACCCAAACTGGCCTAAAATCTCCCTGACTGACACCAAGACAGAGACCAAGATCAGCACCAGAACCGGCACCAGCACCAAGACTCAGACTGACACCGGATCCGAGCCTGGCACCAAGAGTGGCGCTGCTCTGGGACCGGCACTGAGACCAACACTGGCACCAGAACCGACACCAGAACCGACACCGACACTGCTCCGGGAGCCGGGCCAACACTAGGACCAGAACCAATGACAGAACTGACACCGGCACTGCACAGGCACCAGGACTGAGACTGAGACTAAGACTGAAACCGGCAACAGAACTGGAACTGGGACCAAGACTGAGACCAAGACCGGCACCAGAACCAGCACCGAGACTGGCACTGCTCCGGGACTGGGACCGAGAATGAGATTGGCACTGAGAGCACTCCGGGACCAAGACAGGCAGTGGTACTGGCACTGGGACCGGCACTGATCCGAGACCGAGACTGAGGCCGGGACTGAAACCGGGCCTGGCACCGAGACTGGCACCCCTGGAGTGTGTGCCATGCAGGACCAGACAGACTGGGATCATGCGGACTGGCACCTTGTAGGCTGGGATTGTACACACTGGGATCACACAGACTGGGATTTCACAGGCTGGCAGCGCATGGATCAGAACCACAGAGACTGGGATCATACAAACTGGGATCATATGGAGCGGGATGGCTGGACCGGAACGACGTGAACCGAGGCGGTCCCGCCCGGCCCAGGGCTCCCTCCCAGTGCCGCCCGGGTGTGCGGCCAAAACTGCCCGGAGCGAACGCGGCGGTCCCGGAGCGATCCTGGAGCCAATCCCGGAGCGATTCGGGGTCCGATCCCCGTCCCGGTCCCGGCTCCAGCCTCAAGTCTCAGTCCTGGAGCGCTCCCGGTGCTGATTCCGGTCCCGGTGTCGATCTCGATCCCGGAGCGGTGCCATTCTTGGTGCCGGTGCCGGTTCCCGTTCCACTCCTGGTCTCAGTCTCGGTCTCGGACTCTGTCTCGGAGCGTTCCCGGGACCGGAGCCGGTGCCGGTCTTGGTCCTGGAGTGTTCCCAGTGCCAATCTCAGTCTCGGTGCCGGAGCAGTTCCAGTCTCGGTGCTGGTTTCTGGTGCCGGTCTTGGTCTCAGTCCTGGGGCGCTCCCGCTCTCGGTTCTGGCAGCAGTCCTGGAGCAGTCCTGGAGCGCTCCCGCCACCAGTGCCGGTTCCAAAGCATTCCCGGTGCCGGTCTCAGTGTCAATCTTGGTGTCAGTCTTGGTCCCTGCACCGCTTCTGGTGCCGGTTTTGGTCTCGGTCTCGGTCTCCGAGCCGGCGCCAGAGCGGTGCCCATCTCTGTTCCGGTGTCGGTCTCAGTCTTGGTGCTGGTGTCGGTTCTGGTGCTGGTGTCGGTCTCGGTGCCGGAGATTTCAGATCCTTTTGGGTGATTTTAGGGCAAACCGAGCCCTTGTAGGAGGGCGCATCCCCTTGGCTACGCCCACTCTCCTCCTCGTTCCCGCCCTTTCCTTGGCCCCGCCCCTTTCCCCTGCCAGGTCCTGCGCTTTCCCTGAGCCCGCCTCATTTCATTCCTTCCCTGTGCTTTCATTGGCCGCAGCTCTCTTCTCCATTGAGCCCCGCCTATCTGCTGGCGCGTTGTCTCTGGCGCATGCGCAGACTGCTCGGAAGTTGCTTCCCCGGAGTGCCGCCATCTTTGCTCCTGGTCCCCGACGGGGCTCCCGCGTGTCTGAGACCTACGGTGGGGCAATGGGGGATCTCTCGGGGATCCTGAGGGGTCTGAGTGGGCCTGGGGGTCTCTCTCCGGGATTACGTTGGGGGTCTCTAGGGGATCTGGGGAGTCTCTAGGGGATTTAGGATGGTCTGGGGTTCCCTAAGGGGTTTGGGGGGGCTGTAGGGGCTCTCTAGGGGTCTGGGGGGTCTCTAGAGGGTCCAGAGGAGTCCGTAAAGGGTCTCGGGGCGTCCCTAAATGGGGTCGGGTGGTCTCTGTAGGGGCTTTGTGGGTTTGAGGGGTGTTGGGGATCTATAGGGGTCTGGGGGAGCCTCTAGCGGTTCCAGGGAGGTCCGGGGGTGTCTGTGGGTCCCTATGGGGGATTTGGGAGGACCTAGGGGTCTCCAGAGAGGGCCTGAGGGAGCTGTAGGGGATCTATGGGGGATCTATGGAGGGTTCGGGGGGGCTGGGGCGGTCCCAGTAGGGGATCTGGGCGGGGTGGGGGTTCGTAGTGGCTCTGGGAGTCTCTAGGGGGAATTTGGGGGCGGCTCGGGGTGATCAATGGGCGTCTGGAGGTCTCTAGAGGGGATCCGGAGGTCTCTAGGGGGGATTTGGGGTGGTCTCGGGATGCTATAGAGGCTCTATAGGGGTTTGGGGGAGCCAATAAGGGATCCAGGGGGGTCTGGGTGGGGGTCTCAGTATCTCTATAAGGAGATTCTGGGATCCTTCAAGGGAATTTTTTTTTTTAATTTTGGGCTCTGCATGGGGAATTCTTGGGGTCTGCATGGGGAAATTTTGGGTTTTCTATTGGTAAATTTTTTGAATTTTGAGGCAAATGCAGTAATTTGGGGAATTTCAGGTCCAAGTGTGGGAATTTTGAGATCTCTAGAGTGGATTTTGGAGGAATTTTGTATCCAGACATGGGAAATTTGGGGAAATTTAGTTCCAAATGTAGGAAATCTTGGCAATTTGGGTCCAAACAAGGGGATTTTTTTCCAGATTCCCTCTTCAAGTTCATGGTGATTGGCAGCGCCAGCGCCAGCAAGCCCTACCTGCTGCAGCCCTTCATCAAGAGCAAGTGTAGGAAACTCTGGGAATTTTCAGGGATTTTGGGAATTCTGGGCGGTCAGGGGATTTGGTGGATTTTTGGGGAGATTTTTGGAGGGATGTTTTTAATATATTTCTGGGCATTTCAAGGGTTTGTTTGGTTGGTTTTTTTGTTTGTTTGTTTTTCAGTTTCTGGGTGGTTTTTGTTTGGTTTGGGGAATTTTTTTGAAATTTGGGAAATATTATTGGCATTTTAGGGGGAATTTCCAAGGTTTTTCCTTTTATTTAGCCACTTTGATGCTTTTTTCAGGTGTTTTTTGGTGTTGTTTTTTTTTTTTAAATTTTGCTTTTTTGATGCAATTTTGTATGATTTTTTCTAAATTTTAGAATTCTGTTTCCCTGTGGGTTCTCCTCCATCCTGCAGCATTGTGGGGCATTTCCTGTCACTTTTGAGTCATTTTTGGTCACTTTGGGGCCATTTTCTGCCACTTTTATGTCTCTTGAGGGGTGTTTTTGGTGACTTTTGAGCCCTTCTTGTGCTGGCTTCAGTCCCGGTCTCAGTCTTGATCTCAGCGCAGTCCAGGTCCCGGTGCCGGTAGCGGTGTCAGTCTTGGTCCCGGAGTGCTCCTAGTGCCAATCTCAGTCTGGGTCCCAGTCCCCGAGCGGTTCCAGTCTCGGTGCTGGTTCTGGTGCCAGTCTTGGTCTCAGCCTTGGTCCCAGTGCCAGTTGTGGTGTCAGTTACGGTCTTGGTGTCAGTCCCGGTGCCGGTGCCTCTGTGGCGCCGGTCTCAGTTCCGGTGTACTGGTTCCGGTCCTGGTCCCGGTCCTGCAGCGGTGCCGCTCTCAGTTCTGGTGTCGGTTCTGGTCCCAGTCTTGGTCTTGGTGCCCGTCCCAGAGCAGCGCCGCTGTCGGTGCCAGTCTCGGATTCAGTGTCGGTCTCAGTCTTGGTGCTGGTGCCGGTTCTGGTGCTGATCTTGGTGTGGGTCTCAGTCCAGGTCCTGGAGATTTTAGGCCCATTTGGGTAATTTTCGGCCAAAGCGTGTTGTGTTGTGGTTTTTGGGAGTGGAGCTGAAGCCCAGAGCCGATAAGCCTCTGCGGTGGAAAGGCCGCTTGGGGAAGCTCAGGCGAAGCAGTCAAGCTCACACATGCACACACGCCACGTGGGCAGCTCAGCAAGGAGAGGCCAGAAGGCCTTGGCACTGGATCAGTTCCAGCCAGGTTTATTTCCAGAAGCCCAAGGGGAATCCAGATTTGAAAGGGGAGCACGTGTGCCGGTCTCCAGCTCAAGTGTGAGCTTCAGCAGCCAAAAACCTTGAGGCATGGGGGCAGAGCAAAAGGCAGGAATGGTCAGTGTCCTGTAGGGAAAACGGGGCCAGTCCCCGGGAACCCCAAACCAATGGAGGCCCAGAGGAAAGGAGAAACAAAAGGGCCAGGGGAATCAGGGAGGGGAGAAACTGAGGCAAACCGTCGTGTCCAGAGCCCCATTGGGAAGTTCTCTGTCTCAGGCTGGGCAGGTGACTCTATGATCTGTCCTGCCAAGGCCAAGCCCTACGTATTATGTCAAGGGGCTGCAGGGACTCCACACTCAGCATGATTCCAGTCGCTCACAGCCACTCCCAGTCAATCCCAGTATGATTCCTATCACCCTCAGTGTGATCCCAGTTCCCCCAAGCATGGGCCCAGCTTTTCCCACTGTGATCCCAGTATGATCTGTTTCCCCCAACATTATTTCCAGTTGTTCCCAGTTCCTTCTAGTGTGATCCCAGGTGCCCCTGGAATACTCCTAGTCCCTCTCAGCATGTTCCCAGTCACTCCCAGTTGCCCCCAGTGTAGATCCACCCACTCCAAATTGCTTGTTTTTATGGACCCCCGATGCCTGTTGACTTCTCGAGATGGTCTTGGGCAGAGAGACCTTCAAACGGAACGTGCTCATCCCTTGGTTTCCCCCAAACCATGATTTCTAATTCCCAAACTTTTGCAGGATGGAGGAGGCGGCTGTGAGGAAGAGGAAGGTGCCCCAGGACAGCCAGGCAGGTGAGGAGGAAGTCAGTGCCCCTTTTCCCCTCTCTCCTGCTCCATCTCCCAGCCCAGCATGGCCCGCGGCTGCAGGAGAACCCCACAGCTGACGCCATCCTGCCGGGGACGCACTGAGGGGATCTCCTTCCCCTTCCCTCTGGCACGGAGGCAAATCCCATCTTCTCCCTGTCCTTCCTCCCCCAGACAAGGAGCTGAGCATGGATACCAGCGAGGACAAATCCCCACAGCAGATCCTCGTGGAAGAGGCTGTTTTGAGTGGCTCCACGGTGCAGGAATCCAACGGGGAGGAAAAGTCCTGGCGATCCCTCGTGAGAAGAGACTGCAAAAGCAGATCACGAGGACCTGAGGAGGAAAGACCCACCCTGTTCCAGGAAGGCGGCCAGAGATCGAGCCTGAGCTCAGACCTGGTGGTCCATGAGCAGCTTCATGATGGGGAGAAGCCCCACAAGTGCTTTGGGTGTGCGAAGAGCTTCACCTGGTGGTGCCACCTGCTTCGCCACCAGAGGATTCACACAGACGAATGGTCCTACGAGTGTAGGGAATGTGGGAAGAGCTTCAGGAACGGCTCCTGCCTGATAGAACACCAGAGGATGCACAATGGGGAGAGGCCCTATGAATGTGGGGAATGTGGGAAGAGCTTCAGTAGGAGCTCCAGCCTGATCCAGCACCAGAGCACCCACACCGGGCAGAGGCCCCATGAGTGTGGAGAATGTGGGATGAGCTTCAGGTTCCGCTCCCACCTGATCCAGCACCAGAGGATCCACACCGGGGAATTGCCCTATGAGTGTGGGGAATGTGGGAAGAGGTTCAGAGAGAGCTCCAGCCTGACCCAGCACCAGAAGATCCACACTGAGAAAAGGCCATACAAGTGTGGGGAATGTGGGAAGTGCTTTACGCTCCGTAGGTACCTGACCGTACACCAAAGGATCCACACTGGGGAGAGGCCCTAGAAGTGTTCCGAGTGTGGGAAGGGGTTTCTGACCAGCTCCCAACTCCTTGAACATCAGCAGACACACACAGAGGAGAGGCCCTTCCGCTGCCCCGACTGCGGGAAGGGCTTCAAGCACAACTCCAACCTCACCAGCCACAGGCGCATCCACACCGGGGAGAGGCCCCACGAGTGTGATGTATGTGGGATGAGCTTCATATGGAGGTGCGACCTGATCTGCCACCAGAGGACCCACACTGGGGAGAAGCCTTATGAGTGTGATAAATGCAGCAAGAGGTTTCCCACCAGCTCCCGTCTCCTCCTGCACCAGCGGATTCACACAGAGGAGAGGCCCTTCCGCTGCCCCGACTGCGGGAAGGGCTTCACGCGGGGCTCCACCCTCACCACCCACCGGCGCATCCACACTGGGGGAGGCCCCACGAGTGTCCCCAGTGTGGGAAGAGCTTTTCACGGAGGTCTCACATGACCAGACACCAACTGAGGCACCAGTAAGGGAAGCCCTGCGAGTGCCCGCAGTGCAGGAAGAGCTTCATGCACTGCTCCGACTGCAACCCTCACTGGAGGTTGCATGAGAGCCCTGGTGACCCTCATTCCCTGTGGTCCATGTTGGGAAGAAACCTTGCTGCTTTTCCTTTTTTTTGGCCTTAATTTTTTTCTCTTCTCCCTCTTTGCACTTCAGAAGCCAAGAGGAATTGGTCTGTCACCTCAAAACCACTCCAATGCCACTGAGTACAACTCAAATTTAACTGACAGGGTTCAATCCCACCCCAAATGGCTTGTTCCCACCTCAGAAAAACTCAATCCCTTGCCAAATTTACTTGATTCCACAGCTTCCAGGGTGAGATGGGGTTGGAAGGAGATTGAGAGACGTGGGATCCAAATTTGGAGCAATGGGATTAGGATTGTGTGGGGCTGGGTGAGTGGGATGTATCTGATAGTAAATCAAACATTCAGGGTTATTGATTTCTGTCCCATTCATTTTCAGTCAGTTTCAGTTCTGTTTTCAGTGTGCTACCTTCTCAGCTGATTGTGTTAGGAAAATTAATCCACGCACACCAGAGGTTTATGTCCAAAAAGGAGACAGAGGAGTCCTTTTACTCTATTTGAATAAAGGGAGAGGCCATGGGGCATTTCCCCTGGGGTCTCTCAGTTTTTTGTAGGACGCAGCCTCCTTTTTATCCTAATAATTTCCTGGCCGCATTTCCCTCTCTCTTTCCCCATTGGCCGAGGTACTTGAGAGGTACAAACTTCCTGAAATGCCTAAGGTTCCCCTTTTAATGTATAACCCCCTAATTTTTAATTTTTATGGGATTTATGGGTTTTTCCCCATTGTTGCTTTCATCTTTCAATATTCAATTTCATTTACAAACCTATGGTTTGTTTGTAAAGGCAAGTATCTTATTTTCCATTCATCAATCAATAGAATCCTTCCCATTGTTTCACTTATCTCTCAGTGCTAGTTTTATCTACCAGCAGACCCAGGGCTTGTTTGTAAAGACAAATCTTGTCATTCCTCTCAATCCCTCCTCTTTTATTTTTAATAATTGTCTTTACAAATTTTAGTTATCATTGACTATTTTTTGTTCTTGGGTCTTTTTTGGTTTTGCAATTATTTGCAGTGACATCCATTTCTGTCCTTTTGTAGCTCTCTCTGGATCAGTAGGCTTGGCTACTACCTGCATCCCTTTGATCACGTGTTGAGTAAGTTGTACTAAGCAAGGGATCGTGCGTGGTAAAAAGATTAGAGTTGCTCTAACATATGAGAGGAAAGAAAACCATTTGTTTAACTCATAGTTCACTGGGTAACTATGAAAACATGTCCCATTCTATCTTTTTTATATTTGGACTGGCACATGAGCTAATTTTTATTCTTTTTGTTATTTGTTTTACTACTTTTCTATTGTCATCTATTTGCAAACAGCAGTTTGAGTCATTTAATTTGCCACACCCTCCTCTTTCTTCTGCTAATAAATAATCTAATACTATCTGATGTTGGAATATTGCATTTCTAAGCTCTCACATAAGGTTTTTTCTTGCAGTTACATCCCAGATCTGTTTTGTTGGAGCTGGACTAGAACCTATTAAAAAAGGGTCCGAGTTCCATTCCAGTGCTGCCACTTCTATTGATAGTCACGAACAACATCTGTCCTACTTGTGGAATTATCTCGGGGGCAGCTTAAAAATAAAGAGTAAAAAACCTATCCTTTCCCACTGCTTTACAGCCTTCAAAATTCTTTTGGTGATTATGGAAGGAACACCTTACCCAGCTACCATTAGTGAGCTCAACGTGTGTTTGATTCTATTTGCCTTGATATCAGGAACAATCATAAGGAGGGCAGTTGGGGGTCCAACAATCTCAACTCAAAGATAAAGTCCAGTCGCAGACACTTTTTCCTACATATACGCCTCCTGTTCTATTTAGACAATAAATGCCTCTTTCAGAGGAATGAAGCCGCCATGGACTTCCTTCCTCATCGCAAAATCCTGTTCCATTATTGACTTCACTCAGGGTGCTAACCCACCGTTTGGGTTCGATTGGGCTGGCCACCCATGGCCAGTCGTCAGATCCCCCTGGCCCTCCGCAGACCCAACAATTGCTACGGTTAAAGGGTTTTGCTACTTCTTCTCCTAAGGTTAAAAAATTATTTTCCTACTTTTGGCCTTAACTTAACTGACAATATAAAGGTAAGATTATTAAGAGGAACATTCTAATGGTGTAATCTAATTTTCTAAATTAATTTTCACTTTCACGTTGTCTTCTACACCACCTGTGGGGAGCGAAGGTACAGAAACAGCTTAACATAAAGAAACCAATGACAGCGAGGATTGGTCCCCAGTGACTGGAGAGCTGAGAGGAGGGATGCCCACACAAACTGTTTCAGCAGGCAGTCTGTGGGTAGGCACACGAGGCTTCCCCCGATGTCGACGCACTGGCTACTGCTCCAGTCCACTCCTGCGGAGTGTCAGTCGTGGCTTCCCGTCCTTCTCTTCCAGCTGAGATGTCCAAATCTCCGGGGCCTCAGAGACCTTGACCCGAGTGTGGTGGGTGCACCCGTGTTCTGCTGTCCTGATGGCTGTTTCTGTGGTCAGCAACATTTGGAAAGGTCCACGCCACTTAGCCACTAGTGGTGCTTCTTTTTATTCCTTAGCTAGGGCTGAATTTCCTGGTGGGATGTTGTGAACAGCAAAGTCCAAAGGCAGGGTCTGTGCCAGCTGAGCTTCCTGTCAAAGAGATTTCACAAGAGACAGTATCCTGGCCACATATTGCTTTAAATATACATCACTTATCTGTACCCCCCCACTAGGCTGGGAATTGTAAGGGTAAGGAATTCTAAACATCAGTTCAAAGGGAGATAATTGAATATCTCCCCTGGCTCTAGCACTTATCCTTGCTAAAGCCAGTGCCAAGAGCTGTACCCATGGCATCTTAGTTTCTGTCACTAGCTTCAAAAGGTGTTTCTTTATTTCTCCATTCATCCTCTCCACCCTGCCAGAACTCTGGGGATGCCAGGGGGTGTGGAGATTCCATCTTATCCCTAGAGCAGTCAGAACTCCTTGAAGAATTTTTCCTGTAAAATGAGATCCCCTATCTGAGTCTATTGCTTCTACAATCCCATATCTTGGAATTATTGGTTTTAAAAATACTTTAATAACTGATCCTGTAGTTGCTGAAATGGCAGGAAATGCTTCTGGCCACCCTGTTAACTGACATACTATTACCAGAAGGTATTTAAACCTTGCCACTCGTGGCATTTCGGTAAAATCCACCCGGCATCTCTGGAAGGGATGTATAGCCCAAGGCCTCCCTCCCCTGGCAAGTTTCCTTGTAACTCTGTTATTGGTTTTAGCACAAATCAAACAACCTTCAATAGCTCGCTTTGCCAGGGTAAAAAGACCCACAGCAGCATACATTTTGAGGGACGCTTCTACCAGTACTCGAGAGCCCCAATGACTCCCTTCGTGGAGTTGTTTTAATAGCTGTAAGACCTGAGCTTTTGGTATCCACTGTTTACCATCTTTACCATCTCTTGTAAACCAATTACCCTGTTTTTCCTCTGCCCTACTCTTTTTAATTATCTCAAGTTCTTCTGGTGAAAAAGACAGTTTGTCTGGCAGTGATGCAGTTACTGGGAGCAAGGGGAGGATCTTAGAGATTTCTGGTGACAATGCAGCTTTTTGAGCTTCTCTATCAGCCAGCTGGGCTCCTATTGCCTGCTCTGAGCACTCTGCCTGGTGTCCCATAACGTGTATTATTGCTACCCTCGTTGGTTAAGTTCACTACCTCTAATAGGCCAGAGATTAAGTTCTCATGAACTAACTTCTTTCCCCTGCAGGTTAATAAACCTCTTTCTTCCCAGAGTTTCTTAAATGCATGTATCACCCTATATGCATATTTAGAATCAGTAAAAACATTCAATGTCTTGTGTAGAAATAACTTCTCTGCTGTGGACTCCAGGACAGTGTGGATGAATGTAGAAGAGAGATCTCTGAAGTTGGGTTTTAGAAGGTGAGGTTTATTGTAAAGGATATGAGGCCTTGCTCTGAGCTGCCAGGCGCAGCTCGTGGCAAGGCCAAGGGAGTAGGGGAAGGGAGAGGTAGGGAGAGGAAATTCCAAGAGAGGAAAGTCCTCGGGGAAAGGTACCAGGCAAAAAGACCTTCCAGCCCCCTTGGGACCCCTTATCAGGGGTCTTCAAGGTGGGCTGGGACAGGACTTGGGCCAATGGGGTTACAGATACCTGATACTTCAGGGGAGGGTTACAGGTGTGGGATGAACCATACATTGGGGGTGAGACAGGACATTCCATTTGACCTCTGGGTCTGGCTGCAGGTGACCTTCAGCTGGTCACATAACTGTTTTCCCCGACATCCTGTAGCTAGGACATCTCAAACATCAAAACTTACTTTCAATTCTATCTCACTTACAGGTTTCACATTCTCAGAGTCTAAGCAATCATATTTATAGGGCTTTCTGACTTCATCCTCCCCAACAGTCTTGTCCCAGTATAATTCAGAGGCTCTCACAAGCACATACAGCTCTGCTGTCTCAGCTGACCAGGTGGGTGGTAACCTCCCTCCTTCATTTAATTGCTTTTTATTCATGATAGAGTATCCTGTAAATCATTTCCCTTCTATCACTCTTGAAGACCTATTAATAAACACATTTTTTCTTCCTTTTGTTCTTACTCAAAGGCAAAATACTGTTTACTATCATCTGTAATCAGACACCCCCAGAAAGCATCCTTTAAGTCCAGTACTGAATAATACTGGTGTGAAGAAGGGATCTGATTCAGGATTGTATAGGGATCCGGAACTGTGGGATGCCTTGATTTGACTATTTCATTGATTATTCTTAAATCCTGCACCATTGTGTAGGTTCTATCTGGTTTCTTAACTGGCAGGATAGGGGTGTTACAGGGAGACATACATGGCCCTAAAAAGACCTTCCTTTAGCAGGGACTCAGGGACAGGCTGTAACCCCTTCTTTCTTTCCCTTGAAAGAGGGTATTGCTTTTTAGACACTACTTGTCCTGGTTGTTTCAATGTAATTTGGAGAGGCTCTTTGTCTAGTTTTCCGTATTTTCCTGGGGCTGCCTACACTTCTGGATTTATTTCAGCATAAGCCTTCTCAGACATTTTACACAAAGCTATCACAGTGTTGGACTCTGTGTCATTTTTTACAATACTAATTTGCATTCCCACTTTAGCCATCAAATCCCTTCCCAGTAAATTACAATCACAATTAGGAACAAACAGGAATTCGTGTATTTCAAACCTGTCCCCCACATCTATTAATAGCAGCTGAATAAAATACACTCGCTCATCTTTTCCACTCACTCCTTGAATGACTAATGATCTTTTTTTTAATTCCCCCCACCAGGTATAAAATATAAAGTGGATCGAGAGGCTCCTGTATCTACCAGAAAACACACCTCCTCTCGATCTGGACCCACCTTAAAAGTTATCAAGGGCTCCTGAGTGGTGGGTCCTTGATATAATGGGAGCCCCTGACACCCCTAACAATCCATTTCCATTATCCTCTGGATTTCCTCTCCTGAGGGTCCAGCTGTTTCTGCGGACACTCCCTTTTCCAATGCCCTTCTGCACGGCAGATAGCACACTGGTTCCTTCCCAGCTGCTGTTTGGGTCAGCTCTCCCCTGCCGAGGAGGGAATGAATGCCTCTGCCACTTCCCTGTGGCCGACCCCGTCCCCTCTGTCCTGGGGACCCCTTGGACCCTGCGGTTTATTCTTCCGTGGCTGCAAAAACTCTGCCATCATCTTTGCCTTAGGTTTTACCTTTTCCTCATCCCTCCTTACATATATCTGCTGTGTTTTTCTAACTAGTTCCTCTCGAGTCTTGTTCTGCCACTCTTCATCTTTCTGTACCCCTTTCCGTATGTCAGGCCAGCCCTTTGTAACAAATTGTACCTTCAACAGCGTGTCAAAGGCTGGTCCCTCCGGATCCATCCCCCGTGTTTCCACAAGGCCTCTCTAATCCTCTCTAACCAGTGAGAGGGGCTTTCATGTTTCTCCTGTTCTAAGGACATAGCCTCAGCTATGTTGTTAGTTCTGGGAACTGCTGATTTAATTGCCCTAATTAAATAAACACGGTAATGGCAGAGGTGAGCCAAACTGGTCTCCTCATTTGGGTTCCACTGGGGGTCCACCTGGGGGATGGCATCATCCACTGTAGGTACATTAGGTCCAGCCCCCGCTGCTGCTTGTGGATGTTCATCCTCCCACAGCTGCCGAGCTTTCTGCAAAATCATTCATTTCTCTGATGACCCAAACAAAATCCCCAGGAGAAAATCCCAGTCCTTCCATGTATAATCCGCGTTTCCTAAATATTCTTCCATCTTTTCCCCCACCCCTATGGCATCATCTAAATATGGGAGTAATTCTTTTTTCAACCCCCTTATATCCTGGGTAGTAAGTGGTACAATTACAAACCCAAACCCTCCCCCCTGACCCCCCAAATGAACTTGGTGGAGTGGTTTCTGGCGTACCCCTATCTCTTGGGTCCGGGGGGCTTCTGATGTGCTCAATTGATTTCCTCTTCTAGTTCTATGTGGTGGTATGATAGGCTGCTCCCTTCCCCCTTACACCATTATTATTCTCAGGTGGGGCCGTAGGAACAACATTCCCCTGATCCCTTTGCTCTGGGAGCTGAGGATACAGGGGACCTGCAGCTGGTCCTGGTTCAGCTGGCAACACTGGTGGACAAGACAGGGGAAAGTACTGAAGAACATCCCAATTCTCAACAGTTCCCCTTTCCTCCCTTTTTTCCTCTTCTCCCTTTTCCTTTAACACATAGGTTTCTTTTGTTGCTTATTAAACCATATCAATCCACATTCTCTTTCAATCTATCTTTTCAAATTCTCCTCTAAATACTTGTCTCGGTTTGAAGACGACAGGTGTCTGCTAAGGAGAGGCAGGCCTCTCTAGGAAATGAGGAATTCAAATCCTTCCCTCCGTGTTCTTATAATTTGGAAGATTAAAAAAAAAAACTTTTCGGTCAGAGCTATGGGGAAAAGGAATAACAGTCCTTTACTAGTAAATATAACAGGACAGACAAACAACAACAGCAATTATAATAACAGTAAAACAGAACCAAGAACCCCGAGGGCAAACGGTGGAAAGCTCCGGCGCTGATGGCTGGAAGCGGTGGACTGTCCTCGGCAGGCAGGGGGGTGCCCTGGCAGATGAAGTGGGCAGTGCCGGAGAAGCCGCAGCGGCTGTACCAGGGTTGACCCAAAATCCAGCAGGACAGCGAAGAAACTCTGAATTCCTGGGCACTCCAACAGATGGTAGAATTCCCAGGACCAAACTCCTCCCTTAACTGTGGACTCCAGGCAGCCAGCAGTTGCCCGAACTGTGCTCACCGCAAGACTGAGAGCCATGAGCCCACACCTCAGCTCTCCCAGGAGCCTCCTCCCTCCCCCAAAACCAAGTGATCAACTTCTTTTGTCAGGTTAAGCACCCCTTAACTATCAGTACTTAAAAGTCTCCTAGCAACTCATGGGGGGGGGAAAAATTCTACAGGAGAACTTAACCCTCAACATTATCCACCCCGAATTTTTCCCACACCAACAGATTATATTGAATTTAAACCTTTAAATAATATACATATATATATATATATATACACGTGAATATAAATACAGACACAGTCACAGTGTTCACCAAAAAACAAGGTCCCCTTGAGGTATGCAGCAGGTCTCTCCATCCTTTTGCATCACCCACCATGTGCAGCCAGGTCCCTGAGCAAAAACAACCCCAGGAGTGGGATTGTCTTTACTGGAGGCAGAATTAATCCAAACAGTTTTTCCCAGCATTCCTCTCATGTGTACCACTGGAACCTTATCTCCATCTCTTGTTCTCAGGGGCTCAGATTGGGCGGGGCCTGCTTGGTTGCTAGAACCTCGAGTGTTCACTAACCAGGTGGCCTTTGCTAAATTAATCTCCCAGTTCTTGAAAGTCCCCCCACCCAGTGCCTTCAAAGTGGTTTTAAGCAGGCCATTGCATCGTCCAACTTTCCCGGCTGCTGGCGCATGATAAGGAATATGGTACACCCACTCAATGCCATGTTCTCTAGCCCAGGTGTTTATAAGGCTGTTCTTGAAATGAGTCCTGTTGTCGGACTCAATCCTCTTAGGGGTACCATGTCTCCACAGGATTTGCTTTTCAAGGCCCATGATGGTGTTCTGGGCAGTAGCGTGAGGCACAGGGTAGGTCTCCAGCCATCCAGTGGTGGCTTCCACCATGGTCAGCACGTAGCGCTTGCCTTGGCGGGTTTGGGGAAGGGTGATGTAGTCAATCTGCCAGGCTTCCCCGTACTTATATTTGGACCATCGCCCGCCATACCATAGGGGCTTCACCCGCTTGGCCTGTTTGATGGTAGCACACGTCTCACAGTCATGGATAACCTGAGAAATACTGTCCATGGTTAGATCCACCCCTCGGTCTCGTGCCCACTTATAGGTGGCATCTCTGCCCTGATGGCCTGAGGCATCATGGGCCCATCGAGCTAGGAACAACTCTCCCTTGTGTTGCCAATCTAAGTCTATCTTTGACACCTCTATCTTTGCAGCCTGATCTACCTGCTCGTTGTTTTGGTGCCCCTCATTAGCCCGACTCTTGGGGACATGGGCATCTACACGATGGACTTTGACAGGTAGCTTCTCTAGCTGAGTGGCAATGTCCTTCCACTCATCTGCAGCCCAGATTGGCTTTCCCCTACGCTGCCAATTGGCCTTTTTCCACCTGTCCAGCCAACCCCACAGAGCATTGGCCACCATCCACGAATCAGTGTAGAGGTAGAGCTTTGGCCACTTCTCTCTTTCAGCAATGTCCAGGGCCAGTTGGACAGCTTTGAGTTCAGCAAGTTGGCTTGACCCAACTTCTCCTTCAGTGGCTTCTGCAACCTGTCGTGTGGGGCTCCATACGGCTGCTTTCCACTTCTGATTCATCCCTACGGTGCGGCAGGAACCATCAGTGAAAAGAGCATAGCGTGTTTCTTCTGCTGGCAGTTGGTTGTATGGTGGACCCTCTTTAGCACGTGTCACTTGTTCCTGCTCCTCTTCATCTGTGAGACTAAAGTTTTCACCTTCCGGCCAGTTTGTAATTATCTCCAAAATCCCAGGGCGATTTGGGTTTCCAATGTGGGCGCGCTGAGTGATGAGGGCAATCCATTTGCTCCACGTGGCGTCGGTGGCGTGATGGGTAGAGGGAATCTTTCCTTTAAACATCCACCCCAGCACCATTAGCTGGGGTGCCAGCAGGAGTTGTGCTTCTGTGCCAATCACCTCTGAGGCAGCTTGAACTCCTTCCTAGGTGGCCAGGATTTCCTTCTCTGTTGGAGTGTAGTTGGCTTCAGATCCTCTGTAGCTTCGGCTCCAGAATCCCAGTGGTCGGCCTCGAGTCTCCCCAGGCACCTTCTGCCAAAGGCTCCAGGACAGGCCATTGTTCCCGGCTGCAGAGTAGAGCATATTCTTCACCTCTGGTCCCGTCCTGACTGGGCTAAGGGCTACTGCATGAGTGATCTCCTGCTTGATCTGGGCAAAGGCTTGTTGCTGTTCAGGGCCCCAGTGGAAATCGTTCTTCTTGCGGGTGACCAGGTAGAGAGGGCTCACAATCTGGCTGTACTCAGGAACATGCACCCTCCAGAAACCTATGTCACCTAGGAAAGCTTGTGTTGCCTTCTTGCTGGTTGATGGGGACATTGCGGTGATCTTGATGACCACAGTGGGAATCTGACACTTCATCTTGCCACTTTACTCCCAGGAACTGGATCTCTCAGGCAGGTCCCTTGACCTTGCTCTGCTTGATGGCAAAACCAGCTTTCAGAAGAATTTGGATGATCTTCTCTCCTTTCTCAAACACTTCCATTGCCGTGTTCCCTCACACAATGATGTCATTGATATACTGTAGGTGCTCCTGAGCCTCACCCTTTTCCAGTGCAGCCTGGATCAGTCCACGGCAGATGGTGGGGCTGTGTTTCCACCCCTGGGGCAGTAGGTTCCAGGTGTACTGCATGCCCCTCCAGGTGAAAGCAAACTGAGGCCTGCATTCTGCAGCCAGAGGAATGGAGAAAAATGCGTTAGCAATGTCAATTGTGGCGTACCATTTTGCTGCCTTGGACTCCAGCTCATACTGGAGTTCCAGCATGTCTGGCACAGCAGCGCTCAAAGGTGGAGTCACTTCGTTCAAGGCACGGTAGTCCACAGTCAATCTCCATTCTCCGTCAGACTTGCGCACAGGCCAGATGGGGCTGTTGAAGGGTGAGTGGGTTTTGCTGACCACCCCTTTGCTCTCCAGCTCACGGATGATCTTGTGGATGGGGATCACAGCATCTCGATTTGTCTGATACTGTCAGCGGTGCACCGTCGAGGTGGCAACTCCTTGCTCTTCTACCTTTAGAAGTCCTACTGCAGATGGGTTCTCCGACAGTCCAGGCAAGCTATTCAATTTCTTAATGCCCTCTGCCTCCACAGCTGCTATTCCAAAAGCCCACCTGAGTCCCTTAGAGTCTTTGTAATAGCCATTCCAGAGGAAGTCTACAAATACACGGGGCCCCTGAGCCAGTCACAATTGGATGTTTCTGCCACTCCTTCCCGGTCAGGCTCACCTCAGCTTCCAACAGAGTCAGTTCCCGTGATCCCTCTGTCACCCCGGCATTGGAAATAGGTACTGTCCCCACATATTCCGATGGTATCAGGGTACACTGCGAACCAGTATCAACTAAAGCTTCATATTTCTGCGGCTCTGATGTGCCAGGCCATCGAATCCACACCGTCCAATAGACCTGGTTTTCCCGTGCCTCTCCCTGGCTAGAGGCAGGGCCCCTCTAGCACTGGTCATTACTCCCTTCCTGGCCATACATGGTAGAGGTTCCTTCACAGGGATCTGACATATCCTCACTTCTATAATACCTGGCAGCTTGGTCATGTGAGGTTGAGGCTACCTTCATCTTAGTGGAACCCCCTCGGTTAGTGTTTCTCTCCTTGAGCTCACGCACTCGTGCTGCCAGGGCAGAAGTGGGTTTCCCATGCCACCTTCCTATGTCTTCCCCATGGTCACTCAGAAAGAACCACAGGTCAGCTCGTGGGGTGTACCCTCTCTCTCTAGCTGGGGGCCAATGAGCTCTGACTCTGGGGCCTGTAACTCGCACTGGTGCCACATGGGAACTGTTCCTCCTCATCTCCTCCTCATCTCCCTTATCTCCTCTGTCACCTCCTCCATCTTCTCCCTGAGTTCTTTAGCCACGGCAGAGACCTGAGCCTGCATTGGGCCACTGATCATGCTCTCATAATTTCTAAGCTTGTTGGCTACAGAACCCACTGTCTCTCGGTTGTTATCAGGATGAATTGTTGCAATGAATGTGGTGTATTGAGATGGTCCTAGGGTTGCCAGATTCCACAGCATTTGCCCTGTGCACCTGACTTTGTCGGGGTCATTATCATGCTGTCCACCCCTCCCAAAGAGTACCTCCAATACTGCCACTTCTCTCAGCTGTTGGATCCCTTCCTCAAGGGTCTTCCAGCGCATTCTATGATGATGCTCCTGCATTCTGTCTCTGTGGACAAACCTCTCCCTTACACTCATTAAAAGCCGCTCCCAAAGGGAAAGGGGCCCTGGCTCCCTTACGAATACCTGATTCACACCTGAGTCCTGGGTCAAGTGTCCCAAATTCCTTGCCTCACTACTATCTAGCTGCACACCTGTACCTATAAGGTCCCAGACCTGAACTAACCAGGCTGTATAAGCCTCACGTCCCCATTGTGCAAGATCTTTTTGCAGATTACGGAGACTTTCATATGTCAGGGACTCAGTGATGATCTCAACCTCTGACTCCCCCGCGGGTTGTGAGGGCCCTCCTTTCTTATCCTTGTTGCCTGGGTGCTCTGATTTCACCTTATACTTCTTTGTTTCCACAGGGGCCACTGCTGCTGGCTGTGGCTGCCCCTGTGGTTCAGCTGGAACCTGGACGGTTGTGATGTCTGTGGGTTCTGCTGCTGCACCATCAGACTCTCCTTTGTCAGGGCAGGGGGAGGGTTTCCCAGCAGCTGGGGCTAATGAGGCTACTACAGGGGAAAGGTACTCCCCCAGCATCTCACCTATCTCCTTCACCCAATCTGAGTGGTTTATTCCTGAGGCAGGCTGTGGGGCAGGGTCAGGCTGTGGGGCAGGGTCAGGCTGTGGGGCAGGGTCAGGCTATGGGGCAGTATCCTTATTCTCTCGGGTAGGTATCAGGGTGGTTATATCCAGGTCAGTCTCCCCTTATCTCTAAATGCTAAACAGAACAGGCATACCAGCAACACCAGCCACTGTATTATGTCATTAACATTCAGAGATTTGAACCCTTCAAAGACTGGTGGGGTAGGCCCAAAGAGCTGGGTGAAGGGTTGGGAAAAGGTTTCCCCTGGTGTCATTTCTTCATAGTAGGTACCGTTGTTAAAGTAACCCCAGAAACACACAGTCAGTGTATGATAGCCCTGAATCCATGTGCCTGCCTTCCAGAGGAAATTAAAAATACACAATTTCCTCACTTCGTTAACCCATATAGCAAACTGGATGACAGCCACAGTAACCTTAGTTACAGGGCCCATGTTTAGAAAAGGGCCTGCAAATGGGAGGAAAACGGCCACACCCACATGCCACCTGAACCAGACAAAGGCAGACCACATGATATCCAGTACACAACAATGTAGGCACTTAAGAACTGTTATTCCTTTTTCTCTCAATGCCCCACGTTTTGGGCGCCAAATTCTGTCTCGGTTTGAAAAAGACAGGTGTCCGCTAAGGAGAGGCAGGCCTCTCTAGGAAATGAGGAATTCAAATCCTTCCCTCCGTGTTCTTATAATTTGGAAGATTAAAAAAAAAAACTCTTCGGTCAGAGCTATGGGGAAAAGGAATAACAGTACTTTACTAGTAAATATAACAGGACAGACAAACAACAACAGCAATTATAATAACAGTAAAACAGAACCAAGAACCCCGAGGGCAAACGGTGGAAAGCTCCGGTGCTGATGGCTGGAAGCGGTGGACTGTCCTCGGCAGGCAGGGGGGTGCCCTGGCAGATGAAGTGGGCAGTGCCGGAGAAGCCGCAGCGGCTGGACCCGGGCTGACCCAAAATCCAGCAGGACAGTGAAGAAACTCCGAATTCCTGGGCACTCCAACAGATGGTAGAATTCCCAGGACCAAACTCCTCCGTTAACCGTGGACTCCAGGCAGCCAGCAGTCGCCTGAACTGTGCTCCCCGCAAGACTGAGAGCCGTGAGCCCACACCTCAGCTCTCCCAGGAGCCTCCTCCCTCCCCCAAAACCAAGTGATCAACTTCTTTTGTCAGGTTAAGCACCCCTTAACTATCAGTACTTAAAAGTCTCCTAGCAACTCACGGTGGGGGGGGGGAATTCTACAGGAGAACTTAACCCTCAACAATACTTCAACAAAATTCTACACAAACAAATTCTATCTGTTCCATAAGGTGGCCACATAAGCCCCTTTGGTAACTTATACTCCGGCCACACAAAATAACAATATTTTACCATCATTTCCATAGTTACCTCTGGGTGAATGCATAGTCTGTCCCAAGACCTCAGCATTCTTCCCAAGGGACTCTCGGGGGTATTGTGGGATCGTCATCCCTTTTGCTGGGGCCCCTTCCCAGCTTTACCCTAGCAACCCTCCATGGGTGCTGTGTTTCACCTGTGCTGCTCTCCATGGGTGCTGTGTTTCACCTGTGCTGCTGTCCATGGGCGCTGTGTTTCACCTGTGCTACCCTCCATGGGTGCTGTGTTTCACCTGTGCTACCCTCCATGGGTGCTGTGTTTCACCTGTGCTGCCCTCCATGGGTGCTGTGTTTCACCTGTGCTGCTCTCCATGCGTGCTGTGTTTCACCTGTGCTGCCCTCCATGGGCGCCCTCCCAGGTTTGCTCCCCGAAGATCCCATTTTACTCACCGGTGAGATTTTCAGTGGTCCTTCCCTGCGGACTCTTCACGGACCCCCCTGGTCCGCCACTCGTCTGTCTCCTGGACACTCTCGGGAACCCAATCGATCGCCCGGTGCCGGCCGCCACCAAGGGGAGCTGATCACCGAAACTGGGTGAGGCGCCTTCAGCTCCGCTCGCTGCCCACCGCCCCGGACGGTGGAAATATCCCGGACGGGTCCCAGAATTGTTAGGAAAATTAATCCACGAACACCAGAGGTTTATGTCCAAAAAGGAGACAGAGGAGTCCTTTTACTTTATTCAAATAAAGGGAGAGGCCATGGGGCATTTCCCCTGGGGTCTCTCAGTTTTTCAGAGGACGCAGCCTCCTTTTTTTTCCTAATTTCCCGGCCGCATTTTCCTCTCTCTTTCCCCACTGGCTGAGGTACTTGAGAGGTACAGACTTCCCAAAATGCCTAAGATTCCCCTTTTAATGTATAACCCCCCTAAGTTTTAATTTTTATGGGATTTATGGGTTTTTCCCCATTGTTGCTTTCATCTTTCAATATTCAATTTCATTTACAAACAAACTTATGATTTGTTTGTAAAGGCAAGTATCTTCTTTTCCATTCATCAATCAGTAGAATCCTTCCCATTGTTTCTCTTATCTCTCAGTGCTAGTTTTATCTACTAGCAGACTCAGGGCTTGTTTGTAAAGACAAATCTCATTCCTCTCAGGAGGCTGAGGAAAGGGTGGGAACTGTGAGGGGACACGGCACGTCCAAGGGGATGCACAGTGCTAAAAGGGCCTTGTTTGGCCTAAAATTACCCAAAAGGGCCTAAAATTGTCCAAAGGGGTCTAAAATCCAGTCTAAGCCAAATCATGTTTAGCTTCAAATCACCCAAGGAGGCCAAAAATACCCACAAAGCTGCCTAAAATCATCTAAAGAGCCCTAAAATCCACCCTAAATACACATGGTTTGGCCTAAAATCAGCCAAATGGGGTTAAGATCATCCAAAGGAGTCTAAAATCCAACCAAAGGGGCCTAAGATTACCCAAACTGGTCTAAAACCTAAGACCCTAACCACACAAAATGTCCTCAATTCACCCTTATATCTCCCAAAACGGTGTAAAATCCACCCTGAAAGTAGCTGGTTTGGACTAAAAATAACCAAATGGGCCTAAAATACGTGCTAAACCCCATCAGATTTGGTCTAAAATCACCCAAAGGGACCTAAAATCCACCCTAAAAGGTTAGAAATCATTCCAAGGGATACAAAACCTAGCCTAAACCTGTCCAGTTTGGGCCAAAATTACATAAATGGGCCTAAAATCTCCGGGACCAGGACTGAGACCAAAATCAGTACCAGAACTGACACCAGCCCCATGACTGAGACCAACACTGGATCGGAAACTAGCACCACTCTGGGACCACCACTGGGACAGAGACCAAGACAAAAACCAGCACCAGAACTGGCACTGGGACAAAGACTGAAACCAAGACCAACACTAGGACCGGCACTGGGAGCCCTCCAGGACTGTTCCAGGACTGTGGCCAGAATTGAGACTGGGAGCACTCCAGGACTGAGACCGGAACCAGCACAGAGACTGGCACTGCTCTGAGATCGGGACCAAAACTGAGACTGGCACTGGGAGCACTCCAGGACCATGACTGGCACTGGTACTGGCACCGGAACTGGGACTGCTCCAAAACCAACACAGACCAAGATCGGGACTGAAACCAGAACCAGCACCAGCAGAAAGACTGGGACCACTCAGGACCGAGACTGAGGCCAAGACTGGCACCATTCTGGGATCGAGATCGACACCAGGACCAGAATCAGCACCAGGGACCGAGACTGGGATCAAGGCTGGAACTGGGACAGGGATCAGACCCGGAATCGTTCCAGGATTGGACCTAGAATTGTTCCCAGGATCACTCCGGGACTGCCACTTTTGTTCTGGGGAGTTTTAGCTGCGCCCCTGGTGAGGACTGGGAGGGAATGGGAAAGACTGGGAGGGACCTCTGGGCCAGGTGGGACCCCCTTGGTTCACATTATTCCTGTGAAGCAATCCCAGTCCATATAACCCCAGTTTGTACGATCCCAGCCTCTATAGTTCAGATCCAGATGGTCCCAGTCTGTACAATCCCAGTCCATGTGATCCCAACCCATACAATCCCAGTCTACAAGGTCCCAGCCCACACTGTCCTGATTGATATGGTTCCAGTTTGTGCAGGCCCACTCTGTAGGATCCCAGTCCATGTGATCCCAGTCCACAGGATCCCAGTCTGTCTGGTCCTGCATGGCACACACTCCAAGAATCTGGAATTCCAGAGTAGGCATAGAGTGGCAGGAGAGAAAGAAGGACACAAACACAATTAGCTGAGAAGGCGGCACTCTGAAAACAGACCTGAAACTGACTGAAAATGAATGGGATAGAAATTCAATAGCTCTCAAAATTGTATTTATTATCAAAATACATCCCACCCACCCAGCCCCACACAATCCAAATCCCATCACTGCAAATTTGGATCCCACTTCTCCTAATTTCATTCCAACCCCATCTCACCCTGGTGGCTGTGGAATCAAGTAAATTTGGCACAGGATTGAGTTTTCCTGAGGTGGGAATAAGGCATTTTGAGGTGGAATTGAGAGCTTTTGGGTTAAAATAGAGTTGTTCTCAGTGGGATTGGAGTGGTTTTGAGGTGACAGATAGATCCCTCTTGGCTTCTGGAGTGCAAAGAGAGGAAAAAGACAAAAATATTAAGGCCAAAAAAAGAGGCTAACCAGTCAGGTGTTTTCCCAACATGGATCACAGGGAATGTGGGTCACCAGGGCTCTGCCCAACGTGGGTCCTCCAGTAAAGGGTGGAGTTGGAGCAGCACACAAAGCTCTTCCTGTACTGGGGGCACTTGCATTTTTTGCAAGAGGTGCCTGCATTTATGTTGGATCAAGGCTGAGCTCCGTGAGATGCTCTCCCCACACTGGGGACACTTGTAGGGCCTCTCCCCGGTGTGGATCTTTTGGTGGAAGTTCAGGTTGCTTCTGTGCTTGAAGCTCTTACCACATTCCCCATGTTTGTATGGCCTTTTGCCAGTGTGGATGTTCTGTTGCTGAATCAGGGTGGCTCTCTCTCTGAAGCTCTTCCCACATTCCCCACATTCGTAGGGCCATTCCTCTGTGTGGGTCCTCTGGTGCTGGATCAGGTGGAAGTGTGACCTGAAGTTCATCCCACATTCCCCACACTCATGGGGCCTCTCCCTGATGTGGATCCTCTGGTGCTGGATCATGGGTGGAGCTGTCTGAAGGTCTTCCCACATTACCCACACTGGTAGGGCTTCTCCCCAGTGTGGATCCACTGGTGGACAATCAGGTGGAAGCTCTTTCTAAAGGTCTTCCCACATTCCTCACTAATGGGGTTATTCCACTGTGTGAATCCTCTGGTGGCGAAGCAGGTGGCACTGCCAGCTGAAGCTCTTCCCACACTCCAAGCACTTGTGGGGCTTCTCCCCATCATGAAGCTGCTCATGGACCACCAGGTCTGAGCTCTGGCTCGATCTCTGGCCTCCTTCCTGGCACAGGGTGGCTCTTTCCTCCTGACATCCTTGCATTCTGCCTTTGCAGCCCCTTCTGATGAGGGATCTCCGGGCTTTTCCTCCCCGTTGGATTCCTGCAGTGTGGAGGTGCTCAAAATGGCCTCTTCCACAAGGATCTGCTGTGGGGATTTGTCCCCCCTGGTCTCCACCCTAAACTCCTTGTGTGGGGGAGGAAGGACAAGGAGAGGATGGGATTTACCTCTGTGCCAGAGGGAAGGGGAAACAGATCCCCTGTCTACTCAGTCCCTGCTCTCCTCAGGATGCTGGGAGTCCCAGGAACCCAAAAAGCTTCACCCTCTTCTGTGCTCCCACATACAAATACTGGGAGTGACTGGGCTCATACTGGGAGTGCCGAGGAAATTGGAACCACATGGGAGAGGTAACAGGGCTCATACTGGGAGCAGCCACTTCAGGCCCTGGGACCCCTGAATCCATTTCCCAGCCATCCCAGCTCTCCACCCCAGCAGCCCCCACCAAGATCCCAGGAGTACCAGGGGTCCACCCCTCTCGGGGTCTCTGCTTTGTGGTTCCTGGAGTCCCTGGAGACCTGTTTGGGGTCCCGCTTAGGGAAGCCGTGGCTCTCCCGGGGCTCCCCAAACCCCGTGTCCCCTCGCTCCCCCCAGTCCCACGCGCTCCCCACGTAGCCCTGGCAGACTCGGAGGGCCCGGCCCAGGAAGTTCAACCCCTACTGTGGGGGGACCTGCATCCTCCCGCCCCCGCTGGGGCTCTGCCACCACCAGGGCCCCAAAAAATACCACCCGGGGAGCCCTTGAAGTCCCCATGAAGGGCATCTGCAGCTCAGCTTTGGAGCTCTGCAAGCTCCAAACATCCTGCCCAAAAACCCCCAACCCAAGGATATCTGGGGTGAGATCCCCCTCCCTGGCCACCTGTGGGATGGGGGGCTATCATCCCGGGCATGCTGTGTGTTCAGGGAGTGCTGGAGCTGCCTGGTCTGCCCTTCTCCTCCTGTTCCCTGCTGCTGCTCCACCTCGTCCTCCTTCCTCCTCCTCCCCCATTCAAACCCTGAACTCTGAGGGCAGGGTCAAAGAAAGGGTGGGAATTATGAGGGGGAATGGGCATGGCCAAGGGGCCGCATGGTCCTAAAAGGGCCTGGTGTGGCCTAAAATCACCCAAAAAGGCCTAAAATCCACCTGAAATCAGCCTAAGATCTCTGGGACCAGGACCAAGACTGAGATCAGCACCAGAAACGGCACCAGCACCAAGACTGAGACTGACACCGCAACTGAGACTAGCCCCGCTCTGGGATCAAGATCAACACTGAAACTGAAATCAGCACCGGGAGTGCTCTGGGACCAAGATCGGGACCTGGACTGCTCTGGGACCTCCGCATTTGCTCCTGGGGGTTTTGGCCATGCCTCTGCCCAGTTTGTACCAGGCCCTTCCCGGCTCCAGAAGCAGCAGAACAATCCTCATTGATCATAAACCCCACCAGAGCATCCTAAACTGCCCTAGTTGCTCCTGAACCTTTCCCAGCCACTCCTAAACCCCACAGGACGTCCCCAAGTCTCCTCCAGTAGCTCCCAAATCCCCACAGTCCATTCTAAACCCCCCAAATTGCTCCCAAACCTCCCTGGATGCCCCCCCGCCAGTCTTTCGTAGACGCTCCCAGTTGTCCTAAAACCCTGCGAGTTGCTCCTAACCCCTCCCAGGACACTCTCAATCCCCCAAGATGGTTTTGGGGGGTAGCGGGTGCTTTATTACATTTGTACGACAGTGGCGTTGGGCCCCCCCCAGCTCTCTATGGCTTGTGCTGGGGGAAAGTGGGGGCTGGGACCCAAAAATTGGGATTCGCGGGGAGCCACGACCCAAAAATTAGGAGTTTGGGGGAGCCAAGACCCCACACTTGGGGTTTGCGGGGCCCTGGAACCTCAAAAAAGAGGTTGGGGGGGGAGCAGAACCTGAAAACCAGGCATGGGACCCTAAAATTGAGGCTTGGGAGGGCCAGGACACCAAAACTGGGGTTCGGGACCCAAAGCCAGGGTTTGGGGGGGGGACAGGACTCCAAAATTAGGGTTTGAAGAAGCCTGGATCCCAAACCCAGGTCCTGACCACCAGTGCCCACAGCCAGCTCTGCATGCCCTCCTAAAATTTGGATCAGATACCCAAAAAAATGGGGTCAGACACCCCAAAAGTGGAATCAGATCCATCAAAATCAACATGAGTCCCCAAAAAGGGGATCAGATACCATAAAAGTGGTGTTGGACCCATCAAAACCATCATCAGATCCATCAAAATCAACATGAGATCCCAAAAATTACATCAGACACCCCTAAAGTATCTGGGGCCATATTTGGGCCCATTTGGGCCAGCTACCCCAAAAATGGGGTCATTTCCATCGAAATCAACATGAGACCTAAAAAATGGGGTTAAGGACACTAAAATGGGGTCAGGGATACTGGAAATTGATTTAGAGACCCAAAAATGGGATCAGGGACACCGAAAACATAATTAGGGACACCAAAAATTGGGTTTGAGACCCCAAAATTGGCATCAGACCCATCAAAATCAACATGAGATCAGAACAACCAAAACCACCGTGACACCCCCCAAAACCACCATGAGACCCTCCAAATCAGCATCAGACACACCAAAACCCCACAACCATGAGACACCCCAAAACCCCAAAACCACCATGAGACACCCCAAAACCATCATCAGACACCCCCCCAAAAAAGAGACCCCCCCCCAAACCATCAAATATCCTAAAACCACCACAACACCCCTCAAGCCCACCATGAGACACTCCAAAACCACCATGAGACCCTGCCAAAACCCTATAAAGACCCCCCCCAAAGTTGCACCTTGTCTTTGGCCTGCAGTAGGAACTTGCTCCTGTTGCTGGTCCTACGAGACAGGGACATTGTCACCGTGTCCACTCGGATTTCAGGGTATCAGAGCCACCAAAGTCAATAGGAGACCCCAAAAATGGTGTCAGATACCCCAAAGTGAAATCAGAACCACTAAAATCAACATGACACCCCAAAAGTGGTATCAGACACCCCAAAAGTGACATCAGAACCCACCAAAATCAACAGAAGACCCAAAAAAGGGTGTCACCCCAAAACTGGCAATCCCAGGGGTCGCCCCCTCTTGGGGTCCCCACTTTGCACTTTTGGGGCTCTCTTCTCTCCGGGGTCCCTCTTAGGGAAGCCGCGGCTCTCCTGGGGCTCCCCAAACCCAGTGTCTCCCCTGCCCATCCCGCCGGTCCCGCACGCTCCCCCACGTGGCCCCGGCAGAGCTCGGAGGGCCCTGCCTTGGAAGCCCAACCCCCACCGCAGGGGGGCCTGCATCCCCCCACCCCCAACGGGGCTCCGCCGCGACCGAGAGTCCCCAAAAACACATCCCGGGGACCCCCGGAGGGACATCTGTGCCTCAGATTTGGAGCCCTGCAAGCTCCAAACATCCAAACCCAGGGACCCTATCCCAGGATATTTTGGGCCAGCTTCATGTTCCCCCTCCCTCGCCCTAGGCACCTCTGGGATGGAGGTGATGCTCCTGGGCGTGCTGCGGGTTCAGGGAGCACAGGAGCCACCACCCCTCTGCTCATCTCCTCCTGCTCCCTGTTGTCACTCCACCTCTTCCTCCCTCCTCCTCTTCACCACCCCCCTCCCCCCCTGCAATCTGAACCCAGAACTGTGAGGGTGGGGACAAGGAAAGGGCAGGAACTATGTGGTGAATGGGCGTAGTGAAAGGGACATGTGGTCCTAAAAGGGCCCAGTGTAACCTAAAATCACCTAAATGGGCCTAAAATTGTCCAAAGGGGCCTAAAATCCACCCTAAACCTGATCATGTTTAGCCTCAAATCACCCAAAGAGGTTAAAAGTCCCAACAAAGTCACCTAAAATCACCCAAAGGGCCCTAAAATCCACCCTAAATACACATGGTTTGGCCTAAAATCAGCCAAATGGGGTTAAGATCATCCAAATGAGTCTAAAATCCAACCAAAGGGGCAAAAAATTGTCCAAACTGGTTTAAACCCCCCCCTAAAATGGCCTCTTAAGTCTCCTAAATGGGCATAAAATCCACCACGAAAATACCTGGTTTGGCTTGATATTATCCAAAGGGACCTAAGGTCCAACCAAAACTGTTGGGAAGAATGAAACTAGAAAGCCTTATAAATATGATTGCTTAGATTTTGAGAATATGAAACCTCTAAGTGAAATAGAATTGAAAGCAAGTTTCGATGTCTGAGATGTCCTAGTTACTGAATGTCTGGAAAACAATGGTATGGCCAGCTGAAGGTAATCCTCCCCTGATTTAACAATGCCCTTCTCTTTACTGAAAGTCCAAGGGTCAGAGCAAACCCTGCTAGCTTGACAAAAAGGGTTCGAAGAGCAACTCTTAAAGTGTAACACATAGGATAATGTAATGATTCTTATAGGCTGTATGTAAATGCTATAGGATTTGTATCTTCTAGATTGGTTTGTGTAAATTAGAATACTCAGTATGGGAAAGGATTTAATGTATTGTAACAGGAACTTCACTCTCTTCACTCTGCTTCTCTTCTCTTCGCTCTGCCTCTTCACTCTTCTCTTCCTCTCCGCTCTCTAATACGCTATTAGCTCTTCTTCGCTCCCGGACTTTGCCCCCTTTTGTTCTCTCCTAGCTCTCTTTCTCTCTCTCATGGGTCTGCTCTGAGCTGCGGCTGGCAGCTCTCAGCAGGGCCCCTTCACTCACAATCTATGCAATAAACCACATACTCTAAGACCAGCCTTGAATCTAGAGATCTCTTGTCACCACCTGTCCCATCTGGCCACACACCCCAGGAGACTCCTACACTAAACTCCATATGATTTGGCCTAAAGTCACCCAAATAGGCCTAAAACCCACCCAAATGGGCCTAAAATCATCCAAAGAGATCTAAAGTCCACCTTAAAACTGCCAAATTTATCCTAAAATCACCCAAACAGGACTAAATCCCACCATATTTGGCCTAAAATGACCCAAATTTGGCCTAAAACCATCCAAAGGGATGTAAAATCCACCCTAAATCTGCTCAGCTTATCCTAAAATCACCCAAATGGGAATAAACTCCATCAGATTTGGCCTAAAATCAGCCAAAGGGGACTAAAATCCACACTAAAGGGTTGAAAACCCATCCAAAACGTGGACAAGTTTGGCCTAAAATTACCCAAAGGGCCTATAATCATTGCAAGGGGTCTACAATCCACGATTAAACCCATCAGATTTGCCCTAAAATCATCAAAGTTGCCTAAAATCCACCCTATGCCAGCCCAGTTTGGCCTAAAATTACCCAAACAGGCCTAAAATCTCTGCAACCAACACAGCAATCATGATCAGCACCAGAACTGGCACCAGCACCAAGACTGAGACAGACACCGTCACTGCTCCGGGACTGGCCCTAGAACTGACACCAGAACTGAGACCAGGTACCACAATGGCACCGGGACTGGGACCGAGTCCGAGACCAAAACTGGCACCAGAACTTGTACTGGAACCAAAACTGAGACCAAGACCGACACTGGGATTGGCACCGAGAGCACTCCTGGACTGCTCCAGGATTGCAGCCAGAACTGTGACTGGGAGCACTCTGGGACTGATACCAAACCAGCACCGAGACTGGCACTGGTCCGGGACCGAGACTGGGATTGGCACTGGGAGTACTCCAAGACCAAGACTGGCACCGGTACCAGTACTGGGACTAGGACCGCTCCAAGACTGAGACCAGGACTGCAACCAGAACCAACACCAGCACCAAGACCGGCACCACTCTGGATGGAGAGCAACACTGGGACTGGAATCAGCACTGGGAGAGCTCTGGGATTGTCCTTAGACTGAGACTGAGACTAAGACTGAGACAGGGACTGAGATCAGCAGCAGAATCATGCTGGGACTGGCTCTGGGATCACTCTGGGACCCCCACCTTCAGTTTGGGGAGCTTTGGCCGAAGCCCAGGGCAGAACTGGGAGGGACCCTCAGGGATGGGAGGGACTGGGAGGGACTGTGGGGGAGCCCTAGGTGGAGTGGGACCACCTTGGTTCACATCATTCCAGTGCAGCAATCCCTGTCCATATGATCTCTATCTCTATAGTGGTGATCCAGACAGTCCCAGCCTGTGAAATCCCAGTCCACGTGATCCCAGTTTGTATAATCCCAGTCCATATGAGCCCAACCCATACAATCCCAGTCTACAAGGTCCCAGTCGGCATCATCCTTGTCTGTATGGTCCTGATCCATATGGTCCCCATCTGCGCAGTCCCAATCTGTAGGAACCCAGACCATGTGATCCCAGTCCACATGATCACAGTCTGTATGGTCCTGCATGGCACACACTCCAAGGCTCTGGAATTCCAGTTCCCAGCAGGAAAAGATCTTCCTGTCCTTGAAGGCAAAGCTCTGAAGAAGGGGCTGAAAGCCAGCATGGTGTATCCCCAAAATGGATCACAGTGAATGTCAGCAAGGCTCTGCCCAATGTGGCTCCTCCAGTGGAGGATGGAGTTGGAGCAGTGCACAAAGCTCTTCCCACACCGGGGGCACTCACAAGGATTCCCTTACCGGTGCCTCCATTGGTGTTGGGTAAAGGCTGAGCTCCGTAAGAAGCTCTTCCCACACTGGGGACACTTGTAGGGCCTCTTGCTGGTGTGGATGTGCCAGTGCCTGACAAGGCTGCCATTCTCCCTGAAGCCCTTCTGGCAGTCAGGGCAATGGAAGGGCCTCAACTCTGTATGAATCCTCTGGTGCAGGAGGAGACTTGAGCTGGTGGGAAGCCTCTTCCCACACGCAGAACATTCGTAGTGCCTACTCCCAGTGTGGATCTGCTGGTGGACAATCAGGTTGCCATGCTGGCTGAAGCCCTTCCCACATTCCCCACACTTGTACGGCCTCTCCCTCTCCCAAGTATAGACGTTCTGGTGCTGGATCAGGTTGGAGCTACGTCTGAAGCTCTTCCCACATTCCCCACACTGGTAAGGCCTTTCCCCAGTGTGGATCATCTGGTGGAGGATCAGGTGGAAGCTCTGGCTGAAGCTCATTCCACATTCCTCACACTCATGGGGCCTCTCCCCAGTGTGGATGCGCTGGTGGGTGATGAGGTGTGCATTCTGCCTGAAGCCCTTCCCACAGCTGGGGCAGCAGAAGGGCCTCTCCTCTGTGTGAATCTGCTGGTGAAGGAGAAGACTGCAGCTGGTCTGAAACGTCTTCCTGCATTTATCACACTAGTAGGGTCTCTCCCCAGTGTGGATCCTCTGGTGGACAATCAGGTGGGAGCTCCAGCTAAAGCTCTTCCCACATTCCCCACACTTGTAAGGCCGTTCCCCAGTGTGGATCCTCTGGTGGCGAAGCAGGTGGCACCGCCAGCTGAAGCTCTTCACACACCCAAAGCACTTGTGGGGCTTCTCCCCATCATGAAGCTGCTCATGGACCACCAGGTCTGAGCTCTGGCTCGATCTCTGGCCACCCTCCTGGCACAAGGTGGGTCTTTCCTCCTCAGATCCTCGTGATCTGCCTTTGCAGCACCTCCTCCAGCAGGATCTCTGGGGATTTTCCTCCCCGTTGTATTCCTGTTCTGTGGAGGTGCTCAATACAGTCTCTTCCACAAGGTTCTGCTCCAGGGATTTGTCCTCGCTGGTCTCCATGTTCAGCTCCTTGTCTGGGGGAGAAAGGACAAGGAGAGGATGGGATTTGCCTCCGTGCCAGAGGGAAGGAGATCTCAATGCATCCCTGACAGGATGGCATCAGCTGCAGCGTTGTCCTGCAGCCGGGACCATGCTGGGCTGAGAGATGGAGCAGGAGAGAGGGGGAAAGGGGCAATGACTTCCTCCTCACCTGCCTGGCTGTCCTGGGGCACCTTCCTCTTCCTCACAGCCTCCTCCTCCATCAGGCCAATGGTTCTGAATGAGAAACCCTGGTTTGGGGGAAAAACAGGGGATGAGCACATTGAGTTTGAAGGTCCCTCTGCCCAAGTCCATCTCTAGAAGTCACCGGGAATCTGGGGTCCATTAAAAACTCCCCAAACACCAAGATTCAGCCCTGAAAATGCCTCCCAGGAGTTCCCTATCTCTGGTCCCTCCCCTTTGTTGTTCAGGGGTTCCCCCCTGTCCCAGCTGCAGGGGGTCACACCTGTATTGGGGGTCCCCCATCTACTCAGTCCCCACCCTCCGCAGGCTGCTGGGAGTCCCAGGAACCCAAAAAGCTCCCCCCTCTTTGGTCTCCTCAATTAGGAATGCTGGGGGTTTTTGAGGTCCCAGGGTCCCTTCTCCCCTTATTCTCTGCTTTGGAGTCCAGGGGATCCAAGGAGTTCCCCCTGCCCCCTCTCCAGGCTGTTGAGGGTCCCGCGAATCACACTGCTTCCCCCTCTCTGGCCTCCCATCTTTGGGGTCCTGGGGGTCCAGGGCTCTGCTCCTCCAGGCTGCCTCTGCTGGAAGCTGCCACTGGGACTCCCCAACGTCCCCTCAAGGGGCATTTTACAGAATGCAGGATGACTAGGTTGGAAGAGACCTCCAAGATCATAGACTCCAACCCATGCCCAAACACCTGAACTAGACAGAGGCACTGAGTGCCACATCCAGTCTTTTTTTTAAACACGTACAGGGATGGTGATTCACCATCTCCTCAGGCAGACCATTCCAGTACTTTATTATTGTTTCCATGAAAAAGGTTTTCCTAATAACCAACCTATATTTTCCTCTGCGCAGCTTGAGACTGTGTCCTCTGTCACTCTGTCAGTTGTCAGCAACTCTGTCAGTTGCTGCCTGGAGAAGGAGACCCCAGCTGTGTACAGCCACCTTTCAGGAAGTTGTAGAGAGTGATAAGGTCACCTCTGAGTCTCCTTTTCTCCAGGCTATACAACCACAGCTCCCTCAGCTGTTCCTCATAGGGCTTATGTTCCATGCCCCTCACCAGCCTCATTGCCCTCCTCTGGACACAAACATATCAACATCCTTCCTAAACTGAGGGGCCCAGAACTGGACACAGCACTCAAGGTGTGGCCTCACCAGTGTTGAGTACAGGGGAAGAATGACCTCCCTGCTCCTGCTGGCCACACTATTCCTGTAACAGGCCAGGATGCTGTTGGCTTTCTTGGCCACTAGGGCAAATTGCTGGCTCATGTTCAGCCAGCTGTCGACCAGTACATCCAGGTCCCTTTCTGCCTGGGCACTGTCCAGCCACACTGTCCCCAGCCTGGAGTGCTGCTGGGGGTTTTTGTGACCAAAATACAGGACTTGGCACCGGGACTTATTAAACTTCTGCCCCATCCATCCAAGTGTTCCAGGACTCTCGGAAGAGTCCCCTTCCCCTCCAACAGATGCTCCCAGCTTAGTGTCGTCTGCGATTTTACTAATGAAAGACTCAACACCCTCATCCATGCCATCAACAAAAATATGGAACAGAGCTGGCCCCAGCAGGGACCCCTGAGGTGCACCACTGGTGCCTGGCTGACAGCTGGATGCAGCACCATTCACCATCCCTCTCTGGGCCTGGACATGCAGCCAGTTCCTAAGCCAGCAAAGAGTGCTCCTGTCCAAGCCATGGGCTGTCAGCTTTTCTAGGAGCAGTCTGTGGGAGACAGTGTCAAAGGCCTTGCTGAAGTCCAAACAGACAACATCCACAGCCTTTCCTGCATCCACCAGGTGGGTCACTTGGTCATAAAAGGAGATGATGCTGCTCAAACATGACCCTCCTAAACCAATGCTGGTTTGGTCTGATTTTCCACTCAGTTTTGGAGTTTTTCTGAGTCGTTGAAAACCGATATAATCACGGACAAAGACCCTCTAACTAATTAAAGTTAGAAAGTGGTATGTTTATTCACTGGCAGGCAGCACGGGAGTCATCTCCAAAAGGCGTGGCTGCCCTGAACAAGGCTCTTTGCTCTCTATTTATTTTCCAAGATCTTACATACAATACATATGCATAACCCCAGCCCCTCCTATTCCCCGCTCTGTATTCAAATGAGGCTATTAGTCCTTCATGCCTGCGCAATTCTTCTCTTGAATTGGGTTGGTGGTCTCAGAGGATGAAGTCAGGAGAGTCTTCATCAGGTCTCTGTGACCCTCTGGCATGATCCAAGGGCCCCTGCTTCGTGATTGATTGATACCAAGTCCAGGTGCTGGCCATTGTTCTTAGTGGTTTCAATCTGTTCTTATGATGGTTCACTTACTCCACTTTTTCTATAAACAAGCTCATAATATAACAGTTAGCTCTAGCTTGGGCATCTAATAATCATTAACCGACCACTTACTAATCTAACTTACATCTTGATCAATATAAATTGCTTCTAACTCTTAGCTAAAATCTGAACTCTTTAAAATCATGTTTAGGAGGTTGCAGCTGGAAACCACCTGTACCATGTGGAGACTGGGAAGAAGGAGAGAACGGACCCATGGAGTTGTGTCCTGGCCCCACAGAGCCCCTTGGAGCTCCCTGGATTCACATTCCAGCCCCACAGATCCCATCCCAGCCCTTCAAAGTCCTCCATTCCCACAGATCCCAGCTCAGTCCCCAGCTCCCTCTAGCCCCTTCCACTCTGGTTCTATCAGCCGTGTGTGCTGGTCCCTCTCCTTGAGCCAGGTCAGGCTATCCCAACATCCCGGGCCTGGCTACCCCAGTGTCCCAGCTCTGGCTATCCCAATATCCCAGCTCAGCTCCTGCTGCCATTCCCAGTGTCTGCAGCTCCATCTGTCCCCGCTCGCTGTCACAGTGCTCATAGGGGGTCCCGTCCACATCCCCCACAATCAAGGAAACCCCCAGGCTGAGCTCTGACAACACCAGACTTGAAGAGCTGGGAAGGAGGTCCAGGGGCTCAGAGTCAAGGAAAGGCAGGTGCAGGGACTGGGAGAGGTGGCATGGTATGTCCTGGGAATCCTGTGCCCAGGAAAGGGGGTGCCAGGGCTCCTCAGTGTGAGGAAAGGAGGGGCTGGGGGCTGGGAAATGCAGGAATGGGGGCCTAGGCGTCCCAGGGTGAAGGAGAAGGGTGGCTCTGGGGGCTGGGAGAGGCAGGCTGGCTGGAAAAAGGTTGAATTGGTGCCAGATAAGGGGGTGCAGAGGGGTCTCAGTGACAAGCAAAGAGGTAAAAGGGCATCTCGGTTCTCATGAATGGGAGGTTAGAAGGGGTCTCAGGGTCGAGGAAATGGGGGAGGCAGAGACATGGAGAGGTAGAAGTGTGATAAACATAAACTGTTTTTGTTCACTGGAAGTTAACTCAAGATAACAAGAAGTTACTATGTTACTATCTAAGCTTATAGAAAAGCCATATGCAAACATGCTCTTGCTCAATCCTTTTTTTTTCTCTACTTGCTTAATCAGCTTTAAGTTTCAGGAACTCAAGCTTAGTTACCATATAAAGAAGAAGGCGCCTAGGATGACTACCAGCCTTCATCCCTGCACCCCGGGAGGCAGAAAAAGACCCCCTAGCAATACGCCACACATGCGCGGAGTACTACAGGAAGGACATGTCAATCGGAGAAAGAAGCAAGATTAAAGGGGACTAAAAACTTGCCCAGGCGCGGCAGTTGGCAGAGTACAGACTCCCTGTCACCCAGCGCTGTATTTTGCTTATGTCCCGCTTGCTGTAATTAATAAAATTCTAATTGGGACTAAAACCTTGAGTCGTGCAATTTATAACAATTTGGTGCCGTGACTCGGATGAGAATGTTCTGGTAGGATAGGAATACTGGGGAGGTGCCCCACCTCAGGTGGCCCTGGGATCCCTATAATCTACCCCGCTCTCACCGACGAACCTAAAACTCGAGGCATAAGCAAAGGAGACCGGTCGACCCTATAAACTTTGTGCACAGAGGTCCGGACGAAGACGCAGGACGTGTGAGTATTGTGTGAAGTTTCACACGGGTAGCCGTTCGGTCGGGGTCGGGTATCCTGGAGTGTGCCTGTGTGAGAGGGAAGCTGGCAGCCGGACATCCCAAGCAAGTATGGACCCTCAGTAGTGCGGTTCCCATTGCCCGCGAGGGCGTGGGCCACGAACAAGGGGAAGCGAGTGATCACATACGTGTGATAGAAGGCACTCCAGAAGATGGGACAGGGGAAGAGAAAGCCCCCTCCACCCATGAAACTCCCACCTGTACCTAAAGACAGTCCGTTAGGATTTATACTAGCAGAATGGAGGCAATATCCTGGGACTGGGGATAAGGATAAGGCCAAGATGATACACTATTGTGTAGAAGTATGAGGTGGGAAGGAGATATCCAAGAATGTATTTTGGCCTATGTATGGATTATCGGAAGATTGGGTAAGGCAGAAGCTCAATCTGTGGGTCAATACTAAGACCCCTTTTAGTCAGGAAGAAAGTAATTATGCGAGTATCTGGGTTGAGACCCCGGGAGTGTTTTTATTTAACCTGAGTGAGAAACCTGACCCTTGTGAGACTAGGAGACGAGGGAAAAGGGAAGAAGAAGTCCCCCTGGTTCCACCACTGTAGGTACCGCTACAAGCCCCTCCACTCCCGGATGATGATAATGCACAAGATCAAGCTGAGGCTCCACCTAGAGGACCTGTGACTAGACAAAGAGCAAGGCAACAGAACCTATATCCCTTAAGGGAAATGCCTATGGCGGGGGGGCCTCAGGCTAGAATAAGGTTTACTCCTGTCCCACTGAGCTCAGGGGATGTGCGGGATTTTAAAAAGGAAATGGGGAACCTACTGGAGGATCCATTAGGAGTATCAGAAAGTGTGGACCAATTCTTGGGTCCCAACATTTATACTTGGGATGAATTACAATCCATCCTAGGAATCCTCTTTACATCGGAGGAGAAAAATATGATTAGGCATGCAAGAATGCGCATTTGGGATGCCCAGCATGCACAAGGGCCACAAGCAGACCTTAAATGGCCGTTACAAAATCCCAACTGGAATCATCAGAACCCAGAACACCGGGGACACATGCAGGATTTAAGAACAATAATCATCCAGGGCATCCGTGAGGCAGTTCCAAGAGGGCAGAATATTAACAAGGCATTTAATGAGAGACAGAAAAAGGAGGAGACACCTACGGATTGGCTAGAACGCTTGAAAAAAAAAAAAAAACCTGCAGATGTACTCGGGCTTAGACCCTGAGACACCGTTGGGGCAAGCACTGTTAAAAACACAATTTGTGGCTAAATCATGGGAAGATATCAGAAAGAAGTTAGAAAAATTAGATAATTGGCAAGATAGAGACCTGGATGAGCTATTGAGGGAAGCACAGAAGGTATATGTGAGAAGGGATGAAGAGAGTCACAAGAGACAAGTAAGAATGATGGTAGCAGCAGTAAGGGAAACTAGGAGAATTGATGCCCCTCCCAAAACAAGTCAAGTGGCCCAGAGAAATGGGGGAAGGGTTCCCCAGATGGAGAAAAAAGAAGTAGGCGTATGCTTCTACTGCGGAAATAAAGGACACTTTTGGAGAGACTGCAGGAAGCGGCTGAGGGATGAGAGAGCCTTCAAGGAAGACTAGAGGGGTCAGGGGCTCTATTTGCTGGGGACACGGAAACATCAGGAGCCCTTGATAAAATTAAAAATAGGTCCTCAGCGGCAGGAATTTGAATTTTTAGTGGACACTGGAGCTGAGCGATCGACAGTCCAGGTATTACCAGAGGGATGTAAGATATCAAACGAAACTGCTCAAGTGATAGGGGCGAAGGGGGAGCCCTTTGAGGTCCCTGTTATTAAGAATGTACTGGTGGAATCGAGATCCAAAATGGGAATAGGGAACCTTCTGCTAGTACCAGAAGCAGATTATAATTTGTTAGGGAGACACTTGATTATAGAAATGGGCATTAATATAGAAGTAGTAAATGAGGAAATCAAAATAAAACTCTGTCCCTTGAGGGTAGAGGATGAGGAAAAAATTAACTCAGAAGTGTGGTACACTCCTGATAGGGTAGAAAGGTTGAATATACCCCCCTTCTCAGTAACCATTAAAGATCCAGAGACACCAATAAGGCTTAAACAGTACCCCATCTCCCCAGAGGGAAAGAATGGGTTGAAGCCTGAGATTGAGAGGCTACTAAGCAAAGGACTCTTAGAACCTTGCATGTCTCCTTTTAATACCCCCATTTTGCCAGTAAAAAAGGCAGATGGATCATACCGGTTGGTGCATGACCTAAGAGAAATAAACAAAAGGACAGTAGCTCATTTTCCGGTGGTAGCCAACCCTCACACCCTGCTAAGCAGACTAGGTCCCAAAAAAACAATATTATAGTGTAATTGACCTTAAAGATGCATTTTGGGCATGTTCTCTAGATGAGAAGAGTAAGGATTATTTTGCATTTGAATGGGAAAACCCAGTCACTCATAGGAGACAGCAGCTAAGGTGGACCGTGCTCCCCCAGAGGTTTACGGAATCTCCAAATTTGTTCGGACAAGCTTTAGAACAAATTTTGCAGGAATATCAGACTGGGGAAGGAGTGACCCTTATCCAATATGTAGATGACCTCCTGATTGCTGGGGAAGCAGAGGACAAAGTACAGGCAGAAAGCATTAGATTACTCAACTTCCTAAGTGCCAAAGGGCTCAAAGTACAATTTGTGGGAAAAAAAAAGTAAAGTATCTTGGGCACTATCTACGGAAGGGGGGGAAAAGAAAATAGACCCTGAAAGAGTAAAGGGGATACTATCCATACCGTCTCCAAGGAGCAAGAAGCAAATTAGGCAGTTGTTAGGCCTCATGGGGTATTGCCGACAGTGGATTGAGAACTATAGCACCAAGGTTAAGTTTTTATATGAGAAATTGAGCCAAGGGGGGCTAGTGAAATGAGATGAGAAAGATGACAAACATTTGAAAGCCCTGCGGCATGATTTGGTCAATGCCCCTGTGTTAAGCCTACCCAATCTGAAAAGACCCTTTTATCTATTTGTAAATACAGATAGTGGGACGGCTTATGGAGTACTGACCCAGGAGTGGGCTGGGAAAAAGAAACCTGTTGGGTACTATCTAAGCTGTTAGACCCTGTAAGCAGGGGTTGGCCTACATGTTTACAGGCTATAGTGGCCTGCGCCCTGCTTGTGGAGGAGGCTAATAAAATTACTTTCAACGGGGAACTGAGAGTATTATCTCCTCATAATATCCGGGGAATTTTGCAACAAAAAGCAGAAAAGTGGATAACGGATGCCCGACTCTTGAAGCATGAGGGAATCCTATTAGACTCCCCAAAATTAACCCTAGAGGTGACAGCCTTACAAAATCTGGCCCAATTCTTATATGGAAGGCCAAGTGAAGATGGATTAGCCCATGAGTGCTTATCTACCATAGAAGAACAAACCAAAATAAGACCAGACTTGGATGAAGAAGAATTAGAAGAGGGGGATAGGTTGTTTGTAGATGGCTCATCGCGAGTAATTAATGGAAAAAGGGTCTCTGGCTATGCAATAGTTAGGGAAGAAGGACTTGCAGTTATAGAATCAGGCCCTCTAAGTGGATCCTGGTCAGCGCAGGCCTGTGAACTTTATGCTGTACTACGGGCATTGCAGTTGTTGAAGAATAAATCAGGTACCATCTATACTGACTCAAAATATGCCTATGGGATTATACACACTTTTGGGAAAATATGGGAAGAGCGGGGGTTGATAAACTCCCAGGGAAAAGACCTGGTTCACCAAGATCTAATTAGAAAACTGCTAAAGGCCTTGAGGGGGCCTAGGAAAATTGCTGTTGTTCACCTGAAAAGGCATCAAAAAGGACTAGATTTTAAAAGCAGGGGAAATAATGCAGCAGATCAGGAAGCAAAAAGAGCTGCGTTACTGACGTTACAATCTACCCCTCAGAAGGACCCGATGGCTGAAAGAAGGAAGTGTGAGACTTGCGGAGGAAATTTGCAAGAACCCCCTTGTGATGCTTGCTGGACAAACTGGGGAGTTGATGCTATAGAATGTGCATGTAGTAACCCAAGGAGAAAAGATTGCCTCCATCATAAAAAGATCTGGAGAATATATAGTTTCACCACACAAGAAAAAGAAAAGATGGAAAAGATGGGGTTAAGGGAAAACCCAAAAGGGGAATGGCGACTCCCGGAGGATAATAGAACTGTACTGCCCTAAATCCATAGCTATGGACATTATGAGGAGACTACATAGTAAAACACATTGGGGGGTGCAAGCATTAGTAGATCAATTTGCCACTAAGCACATGTGCATCGGGATAGATGACTTGGCAAAGCAGGTAGTGAGGGGGTGTGTTACCTGCCTGAAGGTAAATAGGGCTAATTTAAGAAAATCCTTAATGGGGGGACGACCCACAGCATACCGGCCATTCGCTAACATCCAACTAGACTTTACTGAGTTACCGAAGACCGGGAGGTATAAATATTTATTAGTAATACTGGATCACCTAACCCATTATGTAGAGGCATTCCCTACAGCAAGAGCAACAGCACAAACAGTGATCAAGACCCTATTAGAGCAGATTATTCCCAGATATGGGGTCACGGAAACCATTGACTCAGACAGAGGCCCTCACTTTGCATCCAAAATAATTAAGGAAATAGCAATAATGGGAATACAATGGGATTATTACACCCCCTGGCACCCCCAAAGTTCGGGGAGAGTAGAGAGAATGAATGAAGAAATTAAAAAACAATTGACCAAACTTATGATTGAGACCAAACTGTCATGGGTAAAATGCCTACCATTAGCATTGCTAAATATCCAGACACAGCCTAGATCGGATATGGGAATATCTCCATTTGAAATGTTGTATGGAATGCCCTACAATATGGAGGAACCACAAGATCATCCAAAGTTGAGAGATCAGAATATGAATGTATACATTACCAACCTAATGAAATATAGGGAAAATCTGTGGAGAAAAGGAAAGTTAGCTCAGAGACCCCCACTAGATTTGAAACTGCACCAGGTGCAACCAGGAGATTGGGTAATGATAAAATCCTGGAAAGAAGCAACCTTGGCCCCACAATGGGAGGGCCCTTACCTTGTATTGCTTACTACAGAAACTGCAATCAGAACAGCAGAGAAGGGATAGACCCATGCTAGCAAAAATTAAAGGGTCAGTGAGCAAACCGACTCCTGAGTGGCAGGTGACAAGCAATCCCGGAGACCTGAAGTTACGGATCCAGAGGAGAGATCATCAATGAATGGACACCGTGTAGAATATGCACCAGAACCACACTACACGGAAGAAAGACTAATTTGTAACTCTGATGTTAAGATAAGGTGTAGAGACCCAGAGTGCAATTGTTATCCTTTTGTTTGTTATATTTGTAAAATCTGCAGGGACAGGTGGTGGAGTCATTGTAGGCGAGGAACCCCTCCTAGAGGAATTTGCAGCCCCTGTTGGGTACTGCAACGGAACATAACTGATTGGATTCTAGAATATAAAGTTAAACATGAGGGGTTAGTGGAAGAATCAGAAGAATGGTGGAGGATTTTTGCATTAGAGATTGAACCAAAATATTATTGTTATCACCCTAATGAACCCATCCCGTTCATAGCTGAGATTGTTGACTGCACCTGCCGCACACGCCTAAAGGGAATCCGGTGTGATACACCCCCGGTTAAATATCAGAACTGGGATTCCTACGTCAAGAGGCAACAGAATCGTCCCCGGGGACCTCCTGAAGAATATCCCTGCTGCCGAGAAGATGGTACTCCTCGTGGCTCGAGGCAACCGAGTCGACGAGCAAGGCAGAGGGATAAAAGGTTGTAGAGGAAGGAACCCCCAGGGTGGGACAACAAAACAATATTTGGGGAATTGCCTCAAGAATGGGAATAGAAGCGAGGACCCTGGGCAGGGGGACAGGTCGCAGTCTATAAAATAGAGAAATCCTCAGATATGCTTCCATCCCTACGCCCCCAATGATGCTCGCCGCTTGACCCAGCAGATTACTTTTCTTTTGTTAATGTTATACTTAAGAAGGGTTAATGCCGTAGATACTCTACCACACCAGCCCTTTAAATGGTCACTAACTCGATGGGAAAACTCTAAAATTCTCAAAGTCAATGTTACTGTGGGAGCTCCTTTCTTTAATGTGACCAATTGTGAGCTAATGCGTCAAGACTGTACACCAGACAACCTACGCCGCTTCGGGTGGAATTCTAAAGCTACCTATTGGTGTCCCAGTTCAAACCCAGGGCAGGGATATTGCAATTTCCCTAATAAATATTATTGTGCTTATTGGGGGTGTGAAACTATTGCGATAGGATGGACGCCTACAAGACAAGATAGATATCTTAAGGTAACCTGGGAACCACATGGGTGTGACCCACCCGGTTATGCCCTACACAGTAACGTATGGAAAAAAAAGGAAATTATAAATCTCTAAGAGTCTTAATTCTGGAATACCAAGATCCTAGATGGGTAATAGGACAAACCTAGGGAGTAAGATATTGGCAACCTAAAACTGATAGCAGAAGCTTAATACTAATAAAAAGAACCAGTCCCACATGACCCAGAGAGTGTAAGACCAAACCCAGTACTCAAGGAGTAACGCTCTCTCAGGTAACCGGACAGGGACGATGTGTGGGTACTGTTCCCCCTAATAGAGAACATTTGTGTAACATCACTGTGAAAGACCCAAAGCAAAAACAAAAAGCAGATTGGTTACTCCCAGCTCCCAATACTCAGTAGGTTTGCCAGAGTATAGGAATTACTCCTTGTTTATCTCTAAAAATTTTCAATCACACCCATGACTACAAAATCGAAGGGGTTTAGATCTGCTGTTTTTACAACAAGGGGGCCTTTGTGTAGCACTAAAAGAGAAATGCTGTTCGTATGAATGAACTAAGAAAGCAGATAGAACAGCGGAAAAGAGAGAGAGAAGCACATCAGAATTGGTATGAATATTGGTTCAAGCCACTCTCCTTGGTTAACCACACTGCTTTCTACTATTGCGGGGCCAGTAATTCTGTTAGCGCTCGGGCTTACCTTCGGACCATGTATATTTAATAAACGGATTACTATAGTGAAAAGCCGGCTGGAAGCAGCACACCTTATACTCCTTAGAACTAAGTATAACCTAATACCTGAAGAAGAAAATTTAGAAACTTTAGAGTTAGCTAGACAAGAACTGCAAAGATACAGTGAACAAAAATAAGTAAGAACAAGAGAAATGGGGGAATTGTGATAAACATAAACTGTTTTTGTTCACTGGAAGTTAACTCAAGATAACAAGAAGTTACTATGTTACTATCTAAGCTTATAGAAAAGCCATATGCAAACATGCTCTTGCTCAATCCTTTTTTTTTCTCTACTTGCTTAATCAGCTTTAAGTTTCAGGAACTCAAGCTTAGTTACCATATAAAGAAGAAGGCGCCTAAGATGACTACCAGCCTTCATCCCTGCACCCCGGGAGGCAGAAAAAGACCCCCTAGCAATACGCCACACATGCGCGGAGTACTACAGGAAGGACATGTCAATCGGAGAAAGAAGCAAGATAAAAGGGGACTAAAAACTTGCCCAGGCGCGGCAGTTGGCAGAGTGCAGACTCCCTGTCGCCCAGCGCTGTATTTTGCTTATGCCCCGCTGTCTGTAATTAATAAAATTCTAATTGGGACTAAAACCTTGAGTCGTGCAATTTATAACAGAAGGAAGTTCCAGGGAGTCCTTGAACCCAGGAAAGGGGAGTCCAGGGTTACCCAAAACAGGAGGGTAACATGGTGAAGATATCCAAAGTGTTCGGGAAGGGGGAATTCAGTGGTTTCTGGTTTTGGAGAAAGGTGGGGCTGGGGGCTAGGAAAGGCAGGAATAGGGGTCCAAGGCGTTCCAGGGCATCCCAGGGTCAAGCACACGGGAAGCCTGGAGGCTGGGAGACATGGGATGGCCGGGAAAAGGGGAGCAGGGAGTCCTGACGTCCAGAAATAGGGGATTCAGGGGGGTCCCTGTGCAGGATAAGGGGAGCAGGGGGGTCCTGGTGCCGGGAATGGCGGCTCAGTGTCCTGGTGCCGGAGGTCCCACTAGCCCCTCGCCGTCCAGGCGCTGGAGCCATCGCGCTGCTTCTATTCACTCCCGGTTTGATCCCAGTACAACTCAGTCACCCGGGAGCTGCTCCCAGTATGATCCCAGTACAGCCCAGTCACTCCCAGTGATCCTACTCCTGGCATCCCCCACCGGCCTCTGCGTTCCGACCTGTCCCGGCTCCATCACCGCTCCTCCCGCCGGCTGCGAGGGCTTTGAGGAGCGGGGGAAGAGGAGGAGGGAGGAAGGAAGAGGCGGAACGGCAAAAAGAAGCCGGAAGAGAAGACGAGAGGAGGAATCGGGCTGCTCCAGTGCTCCCCAAATTCGGAGGCCCCGGAACCATTCCCCATCCTGCAGGTGCCCGGGGAGGGGGAGCTCGCCCCAAATATCCTGGCTGGTGTCCCTGGGTTTGGGATTTCTTTGGGGGGATGTTTGGAGCTTGCAGGGTTCCAAAGCCGAGCGGCAGATGCCCTTCGGGGGCACATCGGGGTGTCCCCGGGATGTGTTTTTGGGGGGTCCCGGTGGCAGCAGAGCCCCGGTGGGGGCCGGGGGGATGCGGGTCCCCCCGCGGTGGGGGTTGGGCTTCCCGGGCCGGGCTCTCCGAGCTCTGCCGGGGCCACGTGGGGAGCGGCGGGGTGGGGGGACACCAGCATGGCCCCGGTAGCCTCCAGTATGATCCCTATGAGTCCCTGTCACTCCCAGTATATGCCAGTCACCCCCAGCATGCTCCTAGTCACTCCCACCTCCTCCCAGTTGCTTTCAGCATGATTCCAGTTACTCACAGCCACTCCCAATTTTTCCCAGTATGATTCCCATCACCCTCAGTGTGATCCCAGTTCTCCCCAGCATGGATCCAGCTGTTCCCACAGTGATGCCCAGTATGATCCCAGTTGCTTCCAGAATAGGTCCAGTTGTTCCCAGTTCCTCCCACGATGATCCCAGTTGTCCCTAGAATACCAGCAGTCTCTCTCAGCATGGTTCCACTCACTCCCAGTTGTACCCAGCATAGTCCCAGCTTTTCCCCAGTGTGGTTTCAGTCCCCCCAGTATGATTCCAGATACTCCCAGTATATCCGAGTTGCCTCAGTAAGGTTCTAGTTACCACAGAATGATCCTAGTCTTTCCCAGTTGCTCCCAGTTGCCTCCAACATGATCCCAGTTTCTGGCAGTTACCTATAGTCCCAGTTGCTCCTAGTATGATCCCAGTTGTGATCTCCGTCCCCTCAGCATGGTTCCAGTACCTTCCAGTTGAAGCCAGTTGCTCCTAGTATGATCCCAGTTGTAATCTCCGTCCCCTCAGCATGGTTCCAGTACCTTCCAGTTGAAGCCAGTTGCTCCCAATGTTTCCCTACTTTCCTCCTAACATGAGCCCAGTAGCTCCCAGTAACCCCCAGTCAGGATCCATGCACACGCACTCCCATTATCATCCACTCTCGTTCCAGTTGCTCCCATTTACCCCCATTATGTTTTTAGTCTCTCCCAGTTGCACCCAGCATGTTCCCAGTCACTCCCAGTTATCCTTAGTTGCTTCCAGTCTGATCCTAGTTCTGCACAGACACTCCCAGTCACCCTCAGTGCAGTCCCAGTTGTTTCAAGTATGATCCCAGTCCTCCCCAGCATGGTTCCAGTTACTCCCTGTTCATCCCAGTGTGATGCCAGTTGCACCCAGTTGTCCCCAGGATAGACCCAGTCACTCCCAATCACTCCCAATTGCCCCCAGTGTTGTCCCAGTTCTACCTAACATGGTCCCAGCTGTTCCCAGTGTGGTTCCAGACACTCCCAGTGTACCCCAGTTGCCTTCAGCATGCTTCTAGTCATCCCTAGTCACTCCCACCTGCCCCAGTAAAGTTCTAGTTAACCCAGTACAAACCAGTCACTCCCAGTCATGGCACTCCTGGCATTCCCCAGCCCTCTCTGCGTTGCCCTGTCCCGGTTTTCCTGAGAGGAGCACTGTCTTGGTTTGAAAAGACAGGTATCTGCTAGGGAGAGGTGGGCCTCTCTAGGAATGGGGAATTCCAATTCCTTCCCTCCAAGTTATTATAATCTGGAAGATTAAAGAGGCTTTTCAGTCAGAGCTATGGGGAAAGGAAAAACAGTCCTTTACTAGTAAACATAACAGGACAAACAAACAACAACAGCAATAATAATAATAATAATATTAAACAGAACCAAGAACCCCAAGGGGCTTTGTCTCACAAGTCCCGGGCAGTCTGATCTCTTGGGACCCCCGAGAGCACCAAGCCAAAACAGTGGAAGCTCTGGGGCTGATGACAACGGTGGGTTGTCCCGGCAGGCAGGGGGTGGTGTCCCTGCAGGCAAAGTGAGCAGTGCTGAAGAAGCCGTGACGGCTGGATGGGGCTGGCCCAGCTCCAGCAGGGCAGGCGAGGAGCTCTGAATTCCTAGGTGCTCTGGCAGATGATAGAATTCCCAGGACCAGACCCTCGGTTAACTGTGGACTCCTCACGCAGCCATCAGTTGCTCGGCCGTCCTCTCCGAAACCCAGAGCAGGAGAAGGGCACCCTCAGCTCCTGGAGCCTCTGAGCCTTTTCCTCCCCCAAACTAAGGGATCTACTGCCCTTGCCACTTCTTTTGTGTGAGTCAAGTACCCTTTAAGCATCAGTATTTAGTTTCTTAACAACTTATGGGGGGGGAAAATTCTATAGGGAAAGAAAAAAAACCTAAACCAAACTTAACCCCTAACAAGCACCAAGGGCTGGAAGTCTCCACCCTGGGTCCCCAGCAAGCCCCAGTTTGGATCTGCAGCCCCCAGTTTTCCCAGTTTCCCTCTTCTTTTCCTTGGGCCGGGTTCCCCCTTCCCCCAGCGGGGGGGAGCAGCCGAGAGCCCCGTGCTGCTCATCCCAACCTGTCCCCGGCTCCATCCCCTCTCCTCCCGCAGGCTTCCAGGGGCTGGGGAACGGGGCACTGAGGGTGTGGCTGCTCCTGGGGGAGGAGGAGGAGGGATGGAAGAAGAGGGATGAAGAAGGAGCAGGAGAAGGGATGAGACTAGGGGAAGGAGGTGGAGTTAGGGAGGAGAAGAAGGGATGGAAGAGGAGGAGTGGGAGGAAGAGGAAGAGGAGGAAAAAAAGGAGGATAAAGAAAAGGAGAAAGAGCCACGATGTTGAGTGCTCCCTGAATCCTCAGCCCCCCACCTGTGGGATCATTGCCCCCCATCCCAGAGGTGCCTGGGGTGGGGGGAGATCAGATATCCTAGGGGGTCCCTCGGTTGGGTTTTATTGTGGGGAGATGTTTGGAGAATGAAGAACTCCAAAGCTGAGCAGAAAATGCACCTTGGGGGGACATTGGGGTGTCCCAGTGGTGGCTGCTGGCAGAGGCAGCCTGGAGGAGCAGAGCCTTGTGTGCCCCAGGACCACAAAGTGGGGAGCCCAGAGAAGGGGGAGCGTTGTGATTTGCGGGACCCTCAACAGCCTGGAGAGGGGCAGGGGGGGTACTCCTTGGTCTCCCTGCACCCCAAAGCAGAGAATAAGGAGAGAAGGGACCCTGAGACGCCCAAAACCCCCAGCTTTCCAAAAAGGGAGATGGAAGAGGGGGGAGCTTTTTGGGTTCCTGGGACTCCCAGCAGCCTGGAGAAGGCAGGGACCAGGTAGATGGAGGACCCCCAATACAGGTGTGACCCCCAGCAGCTGGGACAGGGGAGAACCCCCAAACACCAAAGGGGAGAGACCAGAGACAGGGAACTCCTTGGCAGCTTTTTCTGGGCTGAATCTTGGTGTTTGGGGGTTTTTATGGAGCCCAAATACTTTGTGACTTCTATAAATGGACTTGGTATCAGCAGGATCATCAAACCCAAGGCACGCACATATCATTTTAACCTAAACCAGGATTTCCCATTCCCAAACCTTGGCTGGGTGGAGGAGGAGGCTGTGATGAAGAGAAAGTTGTCCCGGGACAGCCAGACAGGTAAGGAGGAAGTCAGTGCTCCTTTCCCCCTCTCTCCTGCTCCATCTCCCAGCCCAGCATGGCCCCCATCTGCAGGACAACCCCGCAGCCGACGCCGTCCTGCAGGGTATGCACTGGGGTAATCTCCTTCCCTTCTCTCTGGCACGGAGGCAAATCCCATCCTCTCTTTGTCCTTCCTCCCCCAGACAAGGAGCTTCGCATGGAGACCAGGGAGGACAAATCCCCACAACAGAACCCCATGGAAGAGGCCATTTTGAGTGGCTCCATGGTGCAGGAATCCAATGGGGAGAAAATGCCCCAGAGATCCCGCAGGAAGAGGGGCTGCAAAGGCAGATCACGAGGACCTGAGGAGGAAAGAGCCACCCTGTGCCAGGAAGGCAGCCAGAGATTGAGCCGGAACTCAGACCTGGTGGTCCATGAGCACCTTCATGATGAGGAGAAGCCTCACAAGTGCTTGGAATGTGAGAAGAGCTTCAGTCAGAGGTCCAGCCTGATTCGCCACCAGAGGACCCACACTGGGGAACGACCCTATGAGTGTGGGGAATGTGGGAAGAGCTTCTGCCAGAGGTCCCTCCTGATCCGCCACCAGAGGATCCATACTGGGGAACGACCCTATGAGTGTGGGGAGTGTGGGAAGAGGTTTCAGACCAACTCCCACATGATCTGTCACCAGAAGATCCACACTGGGGAACGACCCTATGAGTGTTGGGAATGTGGGAAGAGGTTTCAGACCAACTCCCACCTGATGTGTCACCAGATGATTCACACTGGGGAGAAGCCCTACCAGTGTGGGGAATGTTGGAAGAGCTTCAAGTCAAGCTCCGAACTGTTAAAGCACCAGATGATCCACACAGGGGAGAGGCCCTACCAGTGTTGGGAATGTGGTAAGAGCTTCAGGCAGAGCTCTGCCCTGATTGTCCACCAGAGGATCCACACTGGGGAGAGGCCCTATCAATGTGATAAATGTAGGAAGAGGTTTCAGACCAGCTCAGATCTCCTTAGGCATCAGGTCATTCACACAGAGGAGAGGCCCTTCCGCTGCCCCAGCTGTGGGAAGGGCTTCAGGCAGAAATCCACACTTGACAGGCACCGGCGCATCCACACTGGGGAGAGGCCCTATGAGTGTGATAAATGCAGGAAGAGGTTTCAGTTCAGTTCCAGTCTCCTCCTGCACCAGCGTACGCATACGGAGGAGAGGCCTTTCCGCTGCCACGTCTGTGGGAAGGGCTTCAAGGTTAACTCCACCCTTGACAAGCACCAGCGCATCCACACCGGGGAGAGGTCCCCACATGTGTGAGGAATGTGGGATGAGCTTCAGGCAGAGCTCCAACCTGATCGTCCACCAGAGGACCCACACCAGAGAACGGCCCTACAACTGTGGGGAATGTGGGAAGAGCTTCAGACAGAGGGGACACCTGGTACAGCACAAGAACATCCACAGTGGGGAAAGGCCATACAAGTGTGGGGAATGTGGGAAGAGCTTCCGGCACCGTGCCAACCTGATCGTCCACCAAAAGATCCACACTGGGGAGAGGCCCTACAGGTGTTCTGAATGTGGGAAGAGGTTTCCCACCAGCTCCCATCTCCTCCTGCACCAGCGGATTCACACAGATGAGAGGCCCTTCCGCTGCCCCGACTGTGGGAAGGGCTTCACTCAGAACTCCACCCTCACCACCCACCAGCGCATCCACAGCGGGGAGAGGCCCTACAAGTGTCCCCAGTGTGGGAAGAGCTTCACCAGGAGCTCTACCTTGACAAGACACCAGCGGAGCCACCAGTAAGGGAAGCCCTACAAGTGCCCCCAGTATGGGAAGAGCTTTGTGTGCTGCTCCAGCTCCATCCTCTACTGGAGGACCGACGTGGGCAGAGCCCTGATGACCCACATTCCCTGTGATCCATGTTGGGAAAACACCTGGCTGGTTATCCTCTTGTTTTGGCCTTCATTTTTTTCTAACATCTTCATCCCTTAAAAAGAGCCAGAACAGGGTTTAAAAGAAAGAAATTTATCAAAGATGTCTAAAGTGCCATCATTTCACAGGTATTTGAGGGGGAATTTAGGACTTGGGGACATATTGTGGATGATTTGTGTGTTCTTGGGGAATTTTTGGCAACATTTTCCCTCTATTTGCACTTCAAAAGCCAAGAGGGATCGATCTCTTGCCTCAAAACCACTCAAATCCCACTGAAAACAACTCAATCTTACCCCAAAAGGGCTCAATCCCACCTCAAAATGGCTTGTTCCTCCCTCCAAAAAAATCAATCCCACAGCAAACTTACTCGATTCCACACCTGCCGGGGTGAGATGGGTTTGGAAGGAGATTGGGAGACATGGGATCTAAATTTGGAGCAGTGGGATGGGGATTGTGTGGGGCTGGGTGGGTGGGATGTATTTGATAGAAAATAAAGCTTTGAGAGTTCTTTATTACTTTCCCATTCATTTTCAGTCAGTGTCAGATCTGTTTTCCGAGTGCCACCTTCTCAACTGATTGTGTTTGTGTCCTCCTGTCTCTTCAGCCTGCTCTGTCTCTGTGTCTCCCTTGACCCAGGGCAGCTCCCACCAAAGACCCTGCCCTGATTTAATTCCCAATCCAGGAGCTACAACCAGCATGGATGGAGTTTTGAAGGCTGGCAGTAAAATGTCATTGTAGGATCTTGCTGCCCTTGGCTTTTGGCCCCTTCTTCAGAGCTTTGCCTTCAAGGGCAGGAAGATCTTTTCCTTGCTGGGAACTGGAATTCCAGATCCTTGGAGTGTGTGCCATGCAGGACCATACAGACTGCAGTCATGTGGACTGGGGTCACATGGACTGGGATCCTAGAGACTGGGCCTGCACAGACCGGTGTCCTGGTTTGAAAAGACAGGTGTCTGCTAGGGAGAGGCAGGCCTCTCTAGGAATGGGGAATTCAAATCTTTCCCTCCATGTTACTATAATTTGGAAGATTAAAAAAAAACTTTTTGGTCAGAACTATGGGGAAAGGAATAACAGTCCTTTACTAGTAACTATAATAGGACAGACAAACAACAACAGCAGTTATAATAATTGTAAAACAGAACCAAGAGCCCCGAGGGGCAAACAGTGGAAACTCCGGCGCTGATGGCTGGAAGCAGTGGATTGTCCTCGACAGGCAGGGGATGTCCTGGCAGGTGAAGCGAGCAGTGCCGGAGAAGCCACAGCGGCTGGACCAGGCTGACTTGAAATCCAGCAGGACAGCGAAGAAACTTGCAATTCCTGGGCGCTCCAACAGATGATAGAATTCCCAGGACTAGACTCCTCTGTTAACTGTGGACTCCACGCAGCTACCCATCGCCTGACCATCCTCCCCGGAAAAACCAAGAACTGCTAGGCCACCACCCTCAGCTCCTGGGAGCCTTTTTCCTCCCTCAAAAACTAAGTGATCAACTTCTTTTGTCCGGGTTGAGCCCCCTTTAACTATCAATATTTAGTCTCCTGGCAACTTAGGGGGGGGGGGGGGGGGGGGGCGGGGTGAGAGGGTGGGGGGGTGGAAAATTCCACAGGAAAACTTAACCCCCAACAACCAGGACCATATGGATCGGGACCATTTGGATCAAGACCATATGGATGAGGATGATGTGGACTGGGACCTTGTAGACTGGGATTGTATGAGTTGGGCTCATATGGACTGGGATCATAGAAACTTGGACCATATGGACTGGGATGGCTGCACTGGAACAATGTAAAACGAGGCAGTCCTGCTCTGCTCTGGGGTCCCTTCCCATCCCGCCTGGGGGCGCAGCTGAAACTCCCTGGAGCAAACTTGGTAGTCCTGGAGGGATCCTGGTTCTGATCCTGGTTCCAATCCCAGCGCTCGTCCCGGTCCCGGTTTCGGCCTTGGTGTCTGTTTTGGAGCAATCCTGGAGTCTACCTCCAAAGGGGCTCCAGCTTTTGTGAGACCAAATCAGTACGTCAAAGTGACTAGATTACATTTTTAATGCAGAAATACCCGGGTCTGATGGCACACTTCCCCTGCCAGCCAGGACCAAGCCAAGTCTTGGACAAAGCCAAGACCTTGACTGGAAGGGTTTCCCTAACATATCTTACAAACCAATCTTTAGTAATATCTGCTGGTAAAAATTTCTTAGCATGAACAACTGATGAGTAACCAAAGGAGTGCATGTAAGTAACATCAAATAATATCTTATGGCTAGATCCCTCTATGTTTTCATATATTCATAGTCATTAGTCATATTAACTGCTACTTCTGTAAAAATCCTTCAAGCTAATACTACTGCACAAGATTCTCTCTGTTGAGTGGAACGAGATGTTTTTTCAGAGGAGGGGGCCACTCAACCAGCCAGGTCCTTTTTCTGGCACAATATTAGCTTATGAGGGTCCACAGGACATTGAAGCCCTGGCTGTTGCAGGAGTGGAGGGGTTGGGTGCTGCCCTGGGCCGACTTGCAGGGCTCCACCGGCACACAAGATGTCAGGCACACCTTTCTTGGGTTGCCATGCAGGACTGCAATGGAGGTTGTAACCAGGGGTGTGTATTCTAATATAATCTGCTGAAACTGGGTGGGAAAGTATTAATGGGCCAGTTGTTAAAACTAGGTGGGGCAGTGTTCTTTATGTGTTCCAGCACCCATCCTTCTGGGGGATATCTTCTGTTAATGGGCCATTAAGGCTCACTGCATGACTTATAAAATTACATCATCCCATTGTGAGATGCTCCACCCAGTGTGAGGAGCCAAACATTTCTACCTGGCTAAAAACTTGACTTTTAGAACACCAGGACAGCCTGTTTTCCACTGGAATCCCAGAGGAAGACTGGACCCATCTTGCCACGAGTGGACCCTTCTACAGGATCACCTCTACTCCAACAGAACAACATCTGTCACTCCAGAAGGACTTATTTGGATTGCTCTCAACACCCTGACCAACAGGATGTCAGGTCGTATTCTGTCAGGATTTCTAGGATTTTTTTTGTTTGTTTGCTTGGGGTTTCTTTTGCTTTGTTTTTTGTTTTTTACTACTACATTTGTATTTTTAATATTCCTAGTAAAAAACTGTTATTCCTATGCCCATATCTTTGCCTGAAAGCCCCTAATTGCAAAATTAGAATAATTTGGAGGGAGGGGGTTTACATTCTCCATTCAAAGGGAAGCTCTAGCTTTCCCTGACAGAAACCTGTCTTTCCAAACCAATACAACACCTCACCAGGCAAAGCTTGCTGTGTGCGGGGAGCAGGAATGCAGTGCTTCCTTTGCTAGCACCACTCCAGCCGGCGCTGCCAGGCTTTATGAGTCACCTCTTCACTGCCCCCACCCACAGAGCTGCGGGCATCCTGTGGGACCTGCTGAGAAGGTGGCCCACTGCTTGCCTCTGTCCCGCAGTTGTGTCATGTCACCAGTGCAGCGCGGCCGTGTGCTTGGTACTGCACGCTTGCTGCCATCACTACAGCACCACAACCCTGTGGCTCCATATGCTCCCTGCACTCTCTCTGCCACTGCCTATGCACTCTCGCAGAGGATGGACTCTCCTGGCTCCAGCCATTCGCTGCAATATGGCTCCAGCCAATGCTGCATGGCATGGGACATGGAAGCTCCTCTGTGATACTGTCAGGGTCTCCTTCAGGATTAAATGGATCGGGGACCAGGGGCCGTCTTCTGGTTCTCCTCCCACCACCCCAACAGACTTTTGGTCGTTTGCTGGCAGTGCAGATGTGGTCGGCACAGCTGCTGCAGTGGCACAAGCATCTTTCTTTCTTTGAACTGCGGGTGCCGCATGTGCCACGAGTGCCTTGCAGCCACCCAGGATGCAAGAGCTTTGTCAGCACCGCGTCACCTCATGTAACTCAAGCACCCCCTAAAGCGTCCCATGTCCGAGGGTCAGCAAGGGGGTGATGGCTTGGATCCTCCCCGTTAGGCTCCTGTAAACCCATTAATGAAAGGTGTCCCTCAGGGTCCCTGAGCCTCAGCTGTGGACATGGCAGGACATGGCGCCCCACTGTCCTAGGCACTGGTAGCTGCTCGGCAGGATGGAATGGTGGTGGCAGTGCTATGATGTGTGCCTGCACCTCAGCCAGGCACAGTGGCTCCAGCTCGGGCAGACTCAATGCTGGCCGCAGTGGGCGGGTTTGGCGGCAGGGAGGGGTGGCACTGCAGGGACAGGGAGCTTGAATGAAAGCCACTCCCTTTCAGGTTTTTTGCTTGCTCTCTCCGCTTGTGAACCTGATGCAGCACCTATTGTCCTGACCGCTTTCTCCCTCACTCCACCGTCCTGGGATGTTTCGTGTACCACCATCTGGGGATATTTCAACAGGCAGTGCCTCTGCTGCTGCTATTGCATTCTACTCAGCTTTTATCAGTTTTAACACATCCAGCACGAGCCTCCAGGTAGTTATAATACTCAGCAATTTCATCATCTTGAGAGGCAGAGTCAAATATCAATTCACCAGCTTGTTCCCATTTCTTAATACTAAAAGCGGCTTCTATGGCAGCATCTATTCCCTGGTTCTTGCACCATGACAGCAAGGTTTGCAGAGCCTGTTTGTCATGTTTTTTCCTGTTTACCTAAAAAGAGGGTCTGTAATTTCACTACGGCTTTTTCTATTGTCGAGACTTGCATCCCGGTGTCCCTAGCGGCTTCTACTTTTTACACATCTGGACTGTTACAGCTCTCCACGCTGCTGGCAGCTCTCACAGGCTGCTGTATTCCCCACTGGGCTCCATGTTCCTGCTCTCCACATGGCCAGGCTATTACCATCACGTTGGGGTTCACCGATTGTTGTAGTTGAGATGGACAGATGACATGACACACCAAAGTTCATGCAGCAATAATAGGTTTTATTGTGTGCTTCTCTCTTATATAGGGCTTTCGAAAAACCCCCTGTCCAAACCTGATTGGCTAGAACCTTGGTGCCACCTAGTTCACTGACCAATAGCTGCCTGCATACATGCTCATCAGGGATTGGCTGACATCTGTTCTCTGCAGCCAAGTCCCTCAGCCTCTCAGTGTCAGCTCTGCCAAAGGTGTTTTATTTCTATTCTTTCAAAGGAACAGGCTTATCAGCTCTAGGTCGGGGAGCTGTTCACCAACATATTTAGGGACCCAAAATTCACCCAAAATGCCCTCTAGAGACCCCAAAATTCCCAAATATTCCCTACAGACACCCTCAAATTATATTAAAAATCCCATAGAGAAGCCAAACTTCCCATGTTTGGATCTAAAATTCCCTAAAGGGACCCAAAAATATCAAAAAACTCCCTATAAGAACCCCAAAAATCCCCTCTGGGGACACCAAAAGCTAAAAAGTCCCAATAGAGAATGAAAAAATTCTGTATTTGGACCCAAAAAACCAAAAAAGTGTGCTACACATAGCCCACAATTTCCAAAATTCTCTGTACAGGCACCAAAATGCCAAAACTTTTCCTACAGAGAATTCAAAATTGCCTTTAAGGACCTCAAAATTCCAAAAATTTGAGTGGATTTGAGTGGTTTTGAGGTGACAGATTGATACCTCTTGGATTTTGGAGTGCAAAGAGGTGGAGAACACTGCCCAAAATCCCCCAGGAACACACAGATCCTCCAGAATATGGCCCGTAGTCAAAAATTCCCCGTCAAACACTTGTGAAATGATGGGACTAGCCATCTTTGATGATTTTCTTTCTTTTTAACCCTGTTTTGGCGGTTTTTAACAGATGAAGATAATTCAGAAGAAAATTAATGTAAAAACAAAAGGATAACCAGCCAGGTGTCTTCTCAACATGGATCACAGGCAATGTGGGTAATCAGGGCTCTGCCCAATGTTACTCCTCCAGTGGAGGATGAAGTTGGAGCAGTGCACGAAGCTCTTCCCACAACAGGGGCACCCGCAGGGCTTCCCTTATTGGTGGGTCCATTGGTGTTTGGTCAAGGCCAAGCTCTGTGAGAAGCTCTTCCCACACTTGGGACACTCGTAGTGGTGTAGATGCGCAGGTGGATGATGAGGTTGGAGTTGAGCTTGAAGCCCTTCCCGCAGTCTGGGTGGGAGAAGGGCCTCTTCTCTGTGTGAATCCACTGATGTAGGAGGAGATGGGAGCTGGTGGGAAACCTCTACCCACATTTCGAACACTCGTAGGGCCTTTCCCTGGTGTGGATCTTTAGGTGGGCAGTCAGGTTGGAGCTCTGGCTGAAGTTTTTGCCACATTCCCCACACTTGTAGGGCTGTTCTCCACTGTGCATTTTTTGGTGGACAATCAGGGTGGCATGCTGACTGAAGCCATTCCCACATTCACCATACTCGTAGAGCCTTTCCCCAGTGTGAATGTTCTGGTGCTGGATCAGGTTGACACTATGTCTGAAGCTCATCCCACATTCTCCACACTCGTATGGCTATTTCCTGGTGTGAGTCCTCTGGTGCCGGATCAGATGGGAGCTCCGCTGAAGCTCATCCCAGATTTATCACGCTCATGAGGCCTCTCCCCGGTGTGGATGTGCTGGTGCTGGTTGAGGTTGCAGCTGCAGTTGAAGCTCTTTCCCCAGTCAGGGAAGCAAAAGGGCCTCTCCTCTGCGTGCATGTGCTGGTGCAGGAGGAGACTAGAGGTGGTCTGAAACCTCTTCCTGCATTTATCACACTAGTAGGGTCTCTCCCCAGTGTGGATCCTCTGGTGACAGATCAGGTGGGAGCACTGGCTGAGGTTCTTTCCACATTCCCCACAATCGTAGGGTTGTTGTCTAGTGTGTATCCTCTGGAGGTGGGGCAGGCAGGACCTCTTCCTGAAGCTCTTACCACATTCCCCACACTTGTGGGGCTTCTCCCCATCATGAAGCGGCTCATGGACTTCCAGGTCTGAGCTCTGGCTTGATCTCTGGCCTCCTTCCTGGCACAGGGTGGGTCTTCCCTCCTCAGATCCTTGTGATCTGTAATTACAGCCCCTCCTCCTGCAGGATCTCCAGAGCTTTTCCTCCCCGTTGGATTCCTGTGCCATGGAGCCACTCAAAATGGCCTCTTCCACGAGGTTCTGCTGCAGGGATTTGTCCTCCTTGGCCTCCATGCTCAGCTCCTTGTCTGGGGGAGGAAGGACAAAGAGGTGATGGGATTTGCCTCCGTGCCAGAGGGAAGGGGATGGAGATCCCCTCAATGCATCCTTGGCCGGACAGCATTGCCAGTGGCGTTATCCTGCAGCTGGGGGCCATGCTGGGCTGGGAGATGGAGCAGGAGAGAGGGGGAAAGGGGCAGTGACTTCCTCCTCACCTGCCTGGCTGTCCTGGGGCATCATCCTCACAACCTCCTCCTCCATCCAGACAAGGTTTGGGAATGGGAAATCCTATTCTGGAGGGAAAACAATGTGTGTGCCTTGAGTTTGGCAATCCTGCTGGCTAAGTCTGTCTCTAGAAGTCACCAAGCACCTGGGCTGCATAAAAAGTTCCCAAACACCAAGATTCAGGCCTGAAGAAGCCTCCCAGGAGTTCCCTGTCTGTGGTCTCTCCCTTTTGGTGTTTGTGTGTTCCCCCATCCCAGCTGCAGGGCGTCACGCTTGTATTGGGTGCCCCCGTTTACTCGGTCCCTGCCCTCCCTGGGCTGCTGGGAGTCAAGGAACCCAAAAAGCTCCCCCTTCTTCTGTTTCTTCATTTAGAAATGCTGGGGAGTTTATGGGTCCTGCAGTCCCTTCTCCCTTTATTCCCTGCTTTGGTGTGCAGGGGGTCCAAGGAGTCCCCCCCTACCCCTCTCCAGGCTGTTGAGGGTCCCGCGAATCACAGCACTTCACCCTCTCTGGGCTCCCCAATCTGGAGTCCTGGGGGACAAAGGGCTCTGCTCCTCCAGGCTGCCTCTACCAGCAGCTGCCCCTGGAACCCCTCAGTGTACTTCCAAGGGGCATTTTACAGAGTACAGAATGCAGAATGACTCGGTTGGAAGAGACCTCCAATATCATTGAACCCAACTCATGCTTAACACCTCAACTAAACTCTGGCACCTAGTAACATATCCAGTCTTTTTTTGAAGATATTCAGGGATGGTGACTCCACCACCTCCCTGGGCAGACCATTCCAGTACTCTGTTATTGTTTCTGTGAAAAACTTTTTCCTGATATCCAGCCTATATTTCCCTTGGCGCAGCTTGAAACTTTGTACTCTCATTCTGTCAGTTGCTGCCTGGAGAAAGACACCAATCCCCACCTAACTACAGCCACCTTTCCGGAAGTTGTAGAGAGTGATAAGGTCTCCTCTGAGTCTCCTTTTCTCCAGGCTAAACAACCCTAACTCCCCCAGTAATTCCTCACAGGGATTGTGTTCCAAGGCCCTCACCAGCCTCATTGCCCTCCTCTGCACCACACTTGTGTCTCAATGTTCTTCCTAAACTGAGGGTCTCAGAACTGGACACAGCACTCAAGGTGCGGCCTCACCAGTGTTGAGTACAGGGGAATAATGACCTCTCTGCTTCTGCTGGCCACAGTATTCCTGTAACAGGCCAGATGCTGTTGGCCTTCTCAGTCACCAGGGCAAATTGCTGGATCATGTTCAGCCAGCTGTCGACCAGTACGTCCAGGTCCCTTTCTGCCTGGGCACTGTCCAGCCACACTGTCCCCAGCCTGTAGTGATGCTGGGGGTTTTTGTGGCCAAAAGGTGGACTAGGCTCTTGGACTTACTAAACTTCATCCTTTTGGATGCCCATCCCTTCCAGGTCTCTCTGCAAAGCCCTCCTCTATTACAACAGATCGACACACACTCCCAGCTTAGTGTCGTCTGCAAATTTACTAGTGAAAGAGTCAATACCCTCATCCATGGCATCCATAAAAATATGGAAGAGCTGTGTCACCCTAGTTTTTCTGAGTTTTTTAAAGTCTTTTGATTGTTCATAAAATGGAGTCAGACCTTTTAGCTACTGTACAATATTAGGAGCAGTTTCTGCCTTTCTCACACATGTAACATAAACAAATCCTTTGTTTTTCATTCTCTGTCCTTTATTTGCATATTTCTAACCTGAAAACAATTGTAACTGACAGTTGGTCTGGCCATTCGGCTGGGAGGTGAAAACTCCAGAAGCCAATCCACAGCCAGACCCACAAATGTATAAAAAGTAAGAAATAAACAGGCAGAGAGGCTCTCGGCCTTGGCTCAGCCTTGGGCTCTCTCGAAAGAACAACTCTGCCCTGCGAAATCTCTCGTCTCCATGTGATTGCTTTGCGTATCCCGATCACAGAGCTGGCTCCAGCAGAGACCCCTGAGGAGCACCACTAGTGCCTGGCTGACAGCTGGATGCAGCACCATTCACCATCCCTCTCTGGGCCTGGCCACGCAGCCAGTTCCTAAGCCAGCAAAGAGTGCTCCTGTCCAAGCTGTGGGCTGTCAGCTTTTCCCAGAGTATGCTGTAGGAGACAGTGTCAAAGGCCTTGCTGAAGTCCAAATAGACAACATCCACAGCCTTTCCTGCATCCACCAGGTGGACCACTTGGTCATAAAAGGAGATCAGAGAGATCAAACATGACCTCCCCCTCCTAAACCCATGCTGGCTACATCTGGTTTTCCACTCAGTTTTCGAGTTCATTCTCCAAACATCCCCCCCCTCACCCCAGAAAAAAACAACCCAGGGACCCTAGAGGATACTTGGGCTGACCTGCCCCCTTCCCCTCCCCAGTCACCTCCTGGATGGGGCGCTGATGATCCCAAAGGTGGGGGGCTGGAAATTCAGGAAGTGTACCTCATGGTTCCTTCTTTTCTTGATCCTCCTTTGTCCCTCTTCTTCCTCCTGCTCCTCCTCTTCCATCCCTCCTCCTCCTCCTCCTCCTCCCTAACACTAACTCCTTCTCCTATTTTAATCCCTTCTCACTCTCCTTCATCCGACCTCCTCCTCCCCCAGAAGCAGCCACACCTTCAGTGCCCTGTTCCCCAGCCCCTGGCAGCCCTCAGGAGGAGCAGGGATGGAGCCAGGACAGGTCGGGATGGGCAGCGCGGGGCTCTCGGAAGCTTCCACCTGCTGGGGGCGGGGGGAACCCAGCCCAGGGAAAAGGAGAGGAAAACTGGGGGCTGCAGATCCAAACTGGGGCATGATGGCAACCCTGGCTGGGGACTTCCAGCTCTTGTGGCTCCTCACAGGAGATCCAGGATGGGGGAATGTGGAGAGGGGGATGGATCCCAGGAGTGACATCACTGTGAGTGAGTGGGCTGTACTGGGGTAACTGGAACCTTACTGAGGCAACTGGGAGTAACTGAGAATGACTAGAGGCATGCTGAAGGCAACTGGGGTATACTGGGAGTGTCCGTGATCATACTGAGGGGACTGGAACCACACTGGAAACAACTGGGACCATGCTGGGGGTAACAGGGACCAAGTGGAGGTGACTGGGTCTTCACCAGGGGCAACTGGGCACAACTGGGACAATTCTGGGAGGGATTGGGATCATGTAAGGACTGACTGGCACTGCACCGGGGGCAACTGGGTGACTCTGGGTGCAACTGGGATCACACTGGGAACAACAGGAAGCAACTGGAACCATGCTGGATCACAGTGGAAGCAGCTGGGCTATGCTGAGGGAGACTTGGAATCACACTGGATCATACTAGCAGCCAACTGGGACTACACTGAAGGTGACTGGGTGTGGCTTGTCTCTCTCCCGGCTCTGGTTCTCACCCCGGCTAGCTCGAGAGACAAACCACAGTTAGAAGGAGTTTCCTCAGGGTCCTAAAACCTGGGAGCTTGCTGAGAACCTTTCCCTTAGCATGAGAGAGCGAGACCGTGTCAATGCAAAGGAAGGAGATCTGCACTTGATCTGGAGTTGAAACCAGGACTTTGATTCAGTCTTTCTTCTGTGGTGCTGCCCCAGACCTAGCCGGGGTCACGAGCCCCATCCCACTGCCCGAACCAAGAGCCTCGGATCAAGAGGGAGACTAGCTGCGTGGTCTGTGGCTTTTATCAGGGAAGGGGCTCTGGGAGGGGACAAGCCAATACCCAATCAGGGGTAAGGTGGAAGTAGAACAGGGTTGGATTACATTCAAGGAAGGGGACTGGGAAGAATGTGTGGGATGGGCTGGGGGAAGGACAGGGACAAACTTCGGGATATTACATTTTCCAGGAGAACAGAGAATACAGAACAAACCTTTATAAAGCACAATGTAAAAATTAAGTACAATATGAAACCAAATAATACACAGCAACAATTGGGAGTGGCTATGAGCAATGGGGATCAGGCTGGAAGCAACTCCACGCAATTGGGCATGACTGGGAACATGCTGGCAGCAACTGGGATATACTGGGAGAGACTGAAACCACAGTGGAGGTAAATGGGAGCAACTGGAACCACATAGGATGATAATGGGAGCAGCTGTGCCCCTGTCGGGGTCATACTGGGATCCTACTGGAACTGACTGGCATTACACTGGAAGTGACTGGAATTGTACTAGGAGTATCTGAAAGTGACTGGGATCATACTGGAATCAGACTGAGAGTGACTGGGACTATAATTAGGGCAACAGAGAGAAACTGGGATCATGCTAGAGGTAACTGGGAGTAACTGGGAAAGGCTGGGATCATTTTCAGGTAACTGGAGCCTTACTAGGGCAACTGAGAGTGACTGGGAATGACTATGAGCATGCTGAGGGCAATTGGGATATACTGGGAATGTGCAGAACCATACTAGGGGGGCAGGAACCACGCGGGAACAGTCAGGACCCTGCTGGGGATGACTGGGACCATGCTACAGGAAACTGGGAGTGATTGGATCTACACTGGGGGCAACTGGGCATGTCTGAGACCATGCTGAGAGGGAGTGAGACTATTCCAGGGGAAACTGGGATCATACTGGGAGGAACTGGGAACAAGTGGAACTATGCTGGGGGACTCTGGGATCATACTGGGATCAGAGTGTGAACAGCTGGGTCCGTGCTGGGGAGAAATGGGATCACACTGAGGGTGACTGGAATCATACCAGGATTGACTGCGAGTGGCTATGAGGAACTGGAATCATGCTAAAAGCAACTCGGATGAGGTGGGAGAGACTGGGAGCATACTGGGGGTGACTGCGATATACTGGGAAAGACAGGCAGTTCTGGGGATCATACTGGAGCCTACTGGGGTCCTGCTGGCATTGACAGGGAGCAACTGGGATCACACTGGGGGCAGTGGCATCAGACTGGGTGTGACTGGAATTAGGCTTCAAGTGACTGGCTTCACACTGGGAGTGACTACAATCATGCTGGGATTAGAGTGAGTGTCAATAGACCCTGAATAGGGGTTACTGGGAGCTACCAGGCCCATGCTGGCAGCCAACTGGAGACACACTGGGAGGAACTGGGAGCAACTGGGATAAAAATGGGGGCAAGTGAACCATGCTGAGGTAACTGGGACTGCCTGGGAATGAGAATGTTCAGGGCAACTGGGATATACTGGGGTTGTCTGAGACCACAGGGGTGGTGACTAGGACCCAACTGTGAGTGAATGGGAATGTGCTGGGGGCAACTGGGACGGTGCTGGGGCTAACTGGGAGTATGTGGGAGTGACTGGGGCGCTGCTGGGAGAGACTGGGGTTGCAATGGACTCATACTGGAATCATGCTGGAAGTGACTAGGACTCTGCTGGGGGCAACTGGGAGAACTGAGAAGACACGATTAAAGTGAGAGGAAATGGGATTAACTGGGACTGTGCTTGGGGCAAACTACATCATATTAGAGAATGACTGGGAGTGACTGGGCTCATACTGGAAGTGCTGTGGAAACTGGAATCATACGGGGGGTAACTGGACTTATACTGTGAGCAGCCACTTCTGACACTGGGATCACCAAACCCCTTTCCCGGCCATCCCGCCCCTCCAGCCCCAGCAGCCGTAGCATCTGAGACCATAGGGGTGGTGAATGGGACCCAACCAGGAGCGAATAGGAATGTGCTGCGGGGAAATGGGAGGATGCTGGGGGCAAGTGGGAGTATGTGGGAGTGATTGGGGCCCTGCTGGGAGAGACTGGGATCATACTGGGAGTGACTAGGACTATGCTAAGGGCAACTGAGAAAACTGGGAACACACTGGATGAAAGTGTGAGGAACTGGGAGGAACAACTGGGACCATGCTTTGGGCAAATTACATCATATTAGAGAATGACTGGGAGTGACTGGGCTCATACTGGAAGTGCCGAGGAAACTGGAACCACACGGGGCAGGGGGGGTGTAACCGGGCTTATACTGGGAGCAGCCATATTCAGCACCACGACCCCTGAACCCCTTTCCCGACCACCCCGGCCCTCCAGCCCCAGCATCCCCCGTCGCGGTCCCTGGAATCGCAGGGGGTCTCCCCCTCTCGGGGTCACCCCTTTGCGTTCTGGGGGTCTCCTCTCTCACCAGGATCATGCTTAGGGAAGCCGTGGCTCTACCGGGGCTCCCCAAACCCAGGTGTCCCCCCGCCAGTCCCGCGCTCCCGACATGGCCACAGCAGAGCTCGGAGGGCCCGGCCCAGGAAGCCCAACCCCCACCGCGGGGGGACCCGCCATCCCCCGGGGCTCTGCCGCCACCGGGACCCCCACAAAATCACCTTCTGGGGATCGCCCCAATGTCCCCCCTGAGGGGCATCCGCGGCTCGGCTTTGGAGCTCTGCAGGCTCCAAACATCTCCCAAAAATACACCCCAAATCGAGGGACACCACCCCCTCTCCCCCCCGGGATATCTGGGGCGATCTCCCCTTCCCCGGGCACCTGCGGGATGGCGGGGGTTGCGATGATCCCACAGGTGAGGGGGGCGCTGTGAATTTAGGGAGCATTCAACGTCGTTCTTCCTTCTCCTTTTCTTGATCCTCCTTCTGTCCTTCCTCTTCCTCTTCCTCCCGCTCCTACTCTTCCATACCTCCTCCTCCTCCCTAATCCGTCCTCCCCCGTTCTGAAGCCCGAACTATGAGTGCAGGGTCGAGGATAGGGCGGGAACTGCGAGGGGAAAGGGGCAGGGTCAAAGAAAGCGTGAAAATTATGAGAATGGGCATGTCCACAGGGACGCGTGGTCCTGCAAAGGCTGGGTTTGCCTTAAAATCACTAAAAAGGACCTCAAATCCACCCTAAAACCCACCAGATTTCAGCTGAAATCATCCAAAGGTGCGTAAAATCCACCCTAAGCCTGCCCAGTTTTGACTAAAATCACCCAAACAGGCCTAAAATCTCCAGGACTAGAACCGAGACCGAGACCAAGATCAGAACCAGCACCAGCATCAAGACTGAAAACAACACTGGAACCGAGACTGGAACCAAGACCGGTGCTGCTCTGGGACCGACATCAAGACAAAAACTGCGACCAGAATCGACGCCAGAACTCACATCAGAACTGAGACTGGCGCCACACCGGCACCGCTCTGAGACTGGGAGTGAGACTGAAACCAGCACCAAAACTGTCACTGGGACCACTGAGACCAAGACTGGCACCGGAACCAGCACTAGGACAGGTACCAGCACTGAGACTGAGACAGAGACTGCAACCAAGACTGAGACCAGGACTGAAACCAGCATCGGTATCGAGACTGGAACCAGTCTGGAACCGAGACTGAGACTGGAACTGGCACCACTCTGGGATCGAGATTGACCCTGGGACCAGAATCAGTACCAGGAGTGCTCCGGACCAGGACTGACACTGGGATCAGTGCCGGGATCGCCCTGAGACAGGAACCAGGATCACTCCGGTAACGCTGTGTTCGCTCTGGGGAGTTTTGGCCGCAGCCCCAGGCGGGAGGGGGAGGGACTGGGAGAGACCCCTGGGTGGGGCGAAACCGCCTCAGTTCAGATCGTTCCAGTGCAGCCATCCCGGTCCATATGATCCCAGTTTGTATGACACAAGTCTCTATGGTTCTGATCCATGTGGTCCCAGCCTGTGAAATTCAAGTCTTTGTGATCCCAGTCTGTACAATCCCAGTCCATGTGATCCCAACTCATATTATCCCTATCTACAAGGTCCCAGTCCGCATCATCCCTGTCCATATCGTCCTGATCCATATGGTCCCAGTCTGTGCAGGCCCAGTCTCTAGGATCCCAGTCCTTGTGATCCCAGTCCTCATGATCCCAGCCTGTATGGTCCTGCATGGCACACACTCCGAGAATCTGGAATTCCAGTTCCCAGCAAGGAAAAGATCTTCCTGCCCTTGAAGGCAAAGCTCTGAAGAAGGGGCCAAAAGCCAAGGGCAGCAAGATCCTACAGTGACATTTCACTGCCAGCCTTCAGAACTTCATCCATGCTTGTTGTAGCTCCCGGATTGGGAATTAAATCAGGGCAGGGTCATTGGTGGGAGCTGCCCTGGGTCGAGGGAGACACTGAGAGACAAACAGAGCAGGCAGAGAGAGGCACGAGAGAAAGGAGGACACAAACACACTCAGCTGAGAAGGTGGCACTCTGAAAACAGAACTGACACTGACTGAAAATGAATGGGACAGAAATCAGTAACACTCAAAGATTTATTTACTAACAAAATACATCCCACCCACTCAGCCCAACACAATCCCCATCCCACCACTCCAAATTTGGATCCCATATCTCCCAGTCTCCTTCCAACCCCATCTCACCCTAGCAGAAGTGGAATCAGTAAGTTTGGTGTGGGATTGTGTTTTTCTGAGGTGGGATTGTTTTAAATAAATACTATTCAAATAATCTATGTTTTAGTTACTTAATTGTTAAGTAATTCCATTAAGATTGTTAATGCTATTTCTGTATAAAGAATTTGCCTTATTCCTGTTTTAATACTGATTTATCACCTTATTTACTTCTTTGTTAATTAAGAATTCACCTTATTACCTGTATCTCTGCTCCCATTCGCCAGATAGTGTCTGAATATGCACATAAAAAGAACACTGGAATTCTGGGAACAACTCAAGAACAAGAGACTCTAAAAAGCAGGGAACCAAAGTAAAATCCAGGACTGTAGTCGCATTTTAGACTAGTGCAAGAAGTACGGGGGTCCACCGAAGCAGCTTTATTTAGTGGCCATGACCTGAGAAGGAGTCCCGCATCGCTGGATGACCCCTGATTAGCGACGCGAAACGGACTCCCCGGCAAGGGGAAAAAGCCCGTGAGGGGGGGTGGGAGTCCCCAGCTTTGCTGTGAAGCGAAGCTGTGTGTACCTCCTCCTCCACGTTGCCAAGGGAGCAAGCAAGCTCTCCCCCAAGGCCAAGCTTGATAATAAAGAAACATACAAAACAGCAAGTCTCTGACTCTCTTATTTTTTCCAGAACAATTTTTGGGGGCTCGTCCACGGGATCTGGCCACGCCTGAAGAGGGACCGAGGACGGGACGGCCGCTCGCCCTTCGGACCTCCGGGACAGCTGGACAAGCGGGAGCAGCCTGGGACCGGCAACGAGGAGGAGCGCCGGAGGGTGAGCATTCCGGCGGCGGGTAAAGGAGACGTGCGAGTGGGAGTGTGAGAGAGTCGGGGGCCGGCAGCTCGGACCCCCGGAACTGAGTGTGGACCCCTCAGTACTGCGGTTTCGGACCCCCGCGAGGGGGCCGGCCAGGAAAAGGGGGAAGCGAGAGAAACTAATGAGTGAGGCGTCTCCTTAGGGGCAGAAAGACCCCTCCCCTGGGCGTGCAGGGGAAAACAAAGTGTGAGTGGCACACATTGGGGGCAGGTCCCCCCCCCTTAAAGGCTAGAGTAGCCTAGGAGGGTTTAGAGTCCCTGGAGGGGCGGGAAAACCGTACCAGGGTTGACAGGGTGTCCCCAAACACTGCAGGGTGCCGAGAGCTCATGAGAGTCCCTGCTTCCCAGGACTGAGCCAGACGCACTGGAGAGGGTGTGCTGCCGCGGTCTCAGGGAGGAGGCCGTAAACCCACAGCCCGAGGACACCGGGGTGGGGAGTCAGCTTGGAGGCAAGGCGGAGCATCCTGCACACTACACACTCATCCCTCTTGAGGCTGCTTTCGCTGGGGAGAAGTAGTCAAGCCAGTCCTGGTGGAAGGCAAAGGGGTCGGGCCCTGCTGGGGTTGATCCTTGGAAACAAGGAAGGGATACCCCCCCAGGTAACCCGTGCGGAGTCTTGACCTCTTACCTTCCGTTTCAAAAAGTGAAGAGGGGAACGGTACTAGTGACAGGGCAGTCTAGTCCGGGGTTCGGACTGAAGGTGTCCGGCCCGGCGGGGGCTAAGGCGTGGGAAGGCCCTGAGGCCCGGAAGAGGATGCCAGTACTAGGGACCCTGTCGTGCGCCGCAAAGCGTGTCCAGAGTCTCAGCGGTGAGGCAAGGCGCTGGGGGTACAGAGGGGGTGAGGTCATTAGGACTCACCTCAAAGGGGTCAGAAGAGAGTCTGAGCCCCTGGTGTGTGAGTAAAGTGTGAAGCATCCAAGAAAGTGAAGAAGGTTGGAGAAAGTGAGTAGAAAGAGAGAGTTTGTTTCCTAAATGAAAGCAAAAGTGTAGGAAAAAGTAGAAAAGCATAAAGTTTAGGAGTTTTATGTTGAAGTGTTCAAGAATTAAGTCAGGAGATTTGAAGTAAAGGGAGAAAAGCTGAAGAAATTTTTTTTGCTTGAAAAAACCTGTGTTGCCAATCAGTAGAGAGCACCTTTGAAATTTTTTTTCAGTTTAAAGAAAATGGGACAATGTACTAGTAAGAAAAAGAAATCCCAAAAGGATAATACCAAAGTAAAGAGTATTCCACCTTGTAGTCCTTTAGAACATCTTTTAGCTAAGTGGGATTCTTTAGAGACCACAAAAGGACTAGATCAGGTTAAAATGGTGTTTTATTGCACAGAAGTCTGGCCAAAATTAAAATTACCAGGAGAGTGGCCATGGTTTGGAACACATGATGAGTGGATGTGCTATCAGTTAAACCACTACCTAAGAACGCAGGAAGATCCAGATGTAAACCAGTTAGCTTATGCTGCTTGTTGGCAAAAGAGAGCCACGAGTAAAGAGAATATAAAAGTCTGCAAATTAAAAGAAAAAGAAAAGTGTGAAAGAAAAGAACAGAAAGAGGAAAGAATAGAAACTAATCAAAGATGGGACCCTTTAGACCGTTTACCCCCTCCAATTTACCCAGAGGTGCCCCAAGTCCCTCAAAATCCTGTCCCAGTTCCCCTACTAACTTCCCCAAGTCAAACTCAAACTCCTTCAGAACCCTCTCTTCCTCTTCCCCCAGTGGTTCCATCATCAGCCCTCCTTAACACCTCTCCTCCACAGTCCTTAGTACCTTCTCCCCCTTCTCTCCCAACAGCCCCTTTGCCACCTTCTTCCAATAGTCAAAGTTCTTTAGCCCCAGTTATAACCCCTTCAGTTTCCCAAAACACAACATCTTCCCTAGCCCCCCTTCCTCCCACAGTACCATCCTCTGTTTCTCCCCCTACAGATTTTACTACTTTCCCCTCACCTACAGTAATTCCCCTGCCACCCCCTAATTGGGAGTTAACCAAAACCCCTACAGACTCCCGTGAGTCATCCCGTTCTCCTGGAATTCCCCAGGAATTTGTAACCCAGCCAGTGTTATCAGTTAATAATGTGAGTGAAGGACCCTATTGTAACACAAGGTCAAAAGCCTTAAAGCCAGAAAGACTTTTTCCCCTCAGGGAAGTGCCTATGGGAGGAGTAATTGGAGGAGTGGGATTTGTAAATGCCCCATTAACAGCCTCTGAGGTAAGAGGATTTAAGAAACAACTAGGAAATTTAGTTGAAGATCCCATAGGTATTGCCACACAGGTAGACCAATTCCTTGGATCCAATGTTTATACATGGGGAGAGTTAAATTCTATATTTAAACATCTTGTTCTCTCCTGAGGAAATAGGAATGATTAGAACAGCAAGTATCAGAATCTGGGAAAGGGAAAATAGGTTGGGGCCACCTGGAGATCATAAATCACCGATAGCTGACCCAGGGTGGGACCCAAATCGAGAAGAAGAAAGACAAAATATGAGAGACTATAGGTCCTTGACAGTAAGAGGTATAAGAGAATCTGTCCCCAGAGGGAATAATACTAAATTAGCTTTTGATGGGTCCCAAGAAAAAGATGAGACTCCTGCCACTTGGCTAAATCGATTAAAAAGAAATTTTCAATTATATTCAAGCATAGACCCTGATAGTCCTGAGGGACAAGTAATTCTAAAAGTGCAGTTTGTAACAAAGTCAGGGCCAGATATACGGAGAAAATTAGAAAAAATTGAAGATTGGCAGGAGGAAAGTATTAATGAATTATTAAAAGAAGCCTTAAGAGTTTACCTAAGGAGAGAAGAAGAAAAAGCTAAAGCCAAGGCTCGCCTTATGGTAGCTATAGCAAGAGAAAGTACTGGAGTAGCAGAAAACCAGAGAAACTCCTCTTTGAAATCTAGTGAGGGAAGACTAAGACCCTCATTTAAAGAACCAAAGTCACCCATAGTACCAGGTAAATTTGAAAAGAAGTAACCCAGGAGAGAATAGAACTTGTTATTACTGTGGTGAAATAGGGCATTTAAAAAGGGATTGTAAGAAATTATCACTTGATGAAGCTATTGCAAGGGAGCAAGATGCCCTGGAGAGGGTGCTGAAAGGGGAGGATAAGGGGTGTCAGAGGCTCTATAAAATAGGGGACCCAATGGAACAACAAGATGAGCCTCTAGTAAACTTTGATGTGGGGCCCCAAAGTGAAGAATATGAATTCTTAGTAGACACAGGAGCTGATAGGTCGAGTTTAAGGAAATTACCAACAGGGGTAACAATCGGGACAAAAACTTGTGAAGTGTTAGGGGCTGAAGGGAGGCCCTTTCGAGCATTAATAGTTGAAGGAATAGAGATAAAAGGGAACTCAAAGCACTGTGTAGCTGATTTTCTTTATTTACCACATACAGAAACCAATTTACTAGGCAGAGACTTACAAGTGCAGCTTGGGGTAGGAGTTATCCCAAAAGATGGAAAAATGGTTGTGCATATCATGAAACTGACCCAAGGGGATATACAAGAGATAAATCCAGAAGTGTGGGCTACAGAGGGAAAATATGGGTGTTTAGATATCCCTCCCATTAAGATAGAAATGCAAAAAGATACCCCCACCATCAGAGTCAAGCAATACCCAATGTCACCAGAAGGAAAGAAGGGGCTAGCTTCAGTAATTGAGCATCTTTTAAAAGAAAATATTCTAGAACCCTGTATGTCCCCTCATAACACCCCTATATTAGCCATAAAGAAAGATGAGGGAAAGTTTAGATTAGTCCAGGATTTGAGAGAAATAAATAAAAGAACTATTGCTCGACACCCAGTAGTACCTAACCCCTATACCTTGCTGAGCAAAATTCCAAGAGAGTATACCTGGTTCACAGTGATAGACTTAAAGGATGCTTTTTGGGCATGTCCCCTAGCAGAAGAGTGTAGGGATTGGTTCGCCTTTGAATGGGAACATCCAGACAGGGGAAGGAAACAACAGCTAAGGTGGACACGGTTACCGCAGGGATATACGGAATCGCCAAATATCTTCGGACAGGCCCTAGAGACACTATTAGAACAGTTTAGTCCCAAAGAAGGAGTTCCAATTTTGCAATACGTGGATGATTTATTAATATCAGGGGAGACAGAGAAAGAAGTTAAAGATGTAACTATACAACTTCTAAACTTCCTTGGAGAAAAGGGGTTAAAAGTATCTCAAAGTAAACTACAGTTTGTAGAAACTGAAGTCACTTATTTAGGACACATAATCGGAAAGGGGAGTAAAAGGTTAAGCCCTGCAAGAATTTCAGGAATGGCGTCTATATCACCTCCAAAAACTAAGAGAGACATAAGGAAACTTCTAGGCCTGTTCGGATACTGCAAGCACTGGATAGATAAGTACACTCAAGGGGTCAAATTTCTTTATGATAAATTAATAGACCAGGAACCAGTGAATTGGACAGAGAGTGACGAGAGGCAGCTACAAGATCTAAAAGAGAAATTATCCTCAGCACCAGTTTTAAGCTTACTAGATCTTAAAAAGGAGTTTGATTTGTTTGTAAATACTGAGGAAGGGATTGCATATGGAGTTTTAACCCAAGAATGGGGAGGATACCGAAAACCTGTAGCATTTTTATCAAAACTGTTAAATCCAGTTGCCAGGGGATGGCCGGCTTGTCTCCAAGCAGTTGCAGCTGCAGCTATTTTAATAGAAGAAGCTCAAAAGTTAACATTACAGGGAAAGATAAAGATACATACTCCACATGATTTGAAAACAATCTTAAGTCAAAGAGCTCAAAAGTGGCTCACAGATTCTAGAATCCTAAAATATGAAATTATACTGATAAATTCAGATAACCTAGAACTAACAACATCAAAAAGCTTAAATCCAGCCCAATTTCTCTCTGGCCAGCCCACCGAAGAGATAGAACACCATTGCCTAGAACTCATTGATATGTAAACAAAAGTAAGAGAAGATTTAGAGGATGCACCCCTTCCATATGGGAGAGTATTTTTCATAGATGGGTCATCCCGAGTGGTGGAAGGGAAAAGAATATCCGGATACTCTGTGATTGAGGGAGAGAAAATGGAAGTCTTAGAAAAGGGAAAGTTACCAAGTAATTGGTCAGCGCAGTGCTGTGAAATATATGCACTAAAGGGAGGGCTAGACTTACTTAAAGATGACCGAGGGACCATTTACACAGACTCTAGATATGCCTTTGGTATCGTGCACACGTTTGGGAAAATTTGGGAAGGACAGGGATATTTAAATTCAAAAGGGAAAAACTTAATACACACAGAATTAATAAAGTCAGTGTTAAAATCTTTACAAAAACCAGTAGAAATTGCAGTAGTTCACATAAAAGGACATCAAAAGGGAGATATGCCCGAGATAAGGGGAAACCAGTTAGCTGATAAAACAGCCAGAGAAGCAGCTTTAGAACCAGGAGAACCAGTAAAAATCCTCAAATTAGAGAAAATGCCAAGAAAAGAAGAAGAAAGGAAAGAGCAAGTGTTTAGTGAAAAAGAGCAGAAAGCAATAAAAGAATTAGGATTACACCAGGGGGAGCACGGAGTGTGGTTAACAGCTGAAGGACGGAAATTCTTAAATAAAGCCCTAGCCAGAAAAATACTTACAGAAATACATAATTTAACCCACTGGGGTACCCAAGGGTTATGTGACCATTTCCTAAGGGAAAACCTATGTATTGGAGTACACGAATTAGCAAAAGCAGTTACTCAGGGATGTATAATATGTCAGAAAATAAATCAAAAATTTATGAGAAAAACTGAGCCTGGAGGGAGGGAGTTAGCCTTAAGGCCCTTCCAGAATATGCAAATTGATTTTACTGAGATGCCCTCTGTTCAAGGTTACAAACACTTGTTAGTGATCATAGATCACCTTACCCATTGAGTAGATGCATTCCCTACAAAAAGGGAAACAGCAGAAGTAGTAACAAAAATAATATTAGAAGATATCCTCCCTCGTTATGGGCTGATAAATAATATTGATTCAGACAGAGGGCCACATTTCACAGCACAAATTCTACAACAGGTAACACAAGCCTAGGGGATAAAATGGAGGTTACACACCCCACGGCATCCCCAAAGCTCAGGCAGAGTAGAAAGGATGAATAAAACCATTAAAAATGTACTGACTAAACTAATAGCAGAAACTCAACTAAATTGGCTTAAATGCTTACCCCTAGCATTATTACAAATTAGAACACAGCCACGAGCAGATCTAGGAGTGTCACCATATGAAATGCTATTTGGGTTTCCCTTTTTGTTATCTCCTTATAGTTCTAAAGACTACCTGGAAGGAGAGGAAATCACTAGAAAATATCTAAAAACGATTGGACAAACCTTAGAAAATCTCAGAAAGAAAGGCTATCTTCCTCAAACTTCCCCTTTGTATGCAAAGGTACATAATATCAATCCTGGAGATTGGGTGTTGATCAAAACGTGGACTAATACCCCGCTGACCCCGAAGTTTGAAGGTCCCTACCAAGTACTGTTAACAACTCACACAGCAGCGCGCACTAAGGAAAAAGGATGGACCCACATCACCAGAGTTAAAGGGCCAGTACCCCCTCCTGGAGAGAACCCGAGTTCAGCACCCTCACCGGATGAAACGGAGTGGACAGTAACACCACACCCGAAAGACTTGAAATTAACCTTTAAAAAGAAATAAGAGATAACAGAGACTGTGAAAACCTTTTGTTTCAGTTGCCTCTCCCATAATCAACGGACTCAAAAAAGGGGGGGGAGGGGGCACAATAAGGGTTAATTTATGTAAACCTAAGTCAGGTTTTTTTTGCAATTAGCAATTTAAATATGTTTAAGTAATAGATATATTAAAAAGGGGTATAAGTTTTTTTTAGTATTAATTTTACATATAGTTTAAGTTTTATAAGTAAGAATTTAAGTAAGTTTAAAGTTTTTTTTATATAATTATTTATAAATTGTAAGTTTTCTGAATAGCAATTTAAATAAGTTTAAGTAATAGAGAAAAAGTATAAGGGTTTTTTTATTAATTTTAAATATTGTTTAAGTTTTATAAATAGTGATTTAAATAAGTTTAAGATTTTTATATGTTAATTTTAAAAGTTGTTAAGTTCTATAAGTAGCAGTTTGAACAAATTTAAGTAATAGAAAAATTAAGAGTATAAAGGGGGTTTTTTTTGAAAAAAAAAAAAAAAGGAGTAAATCTCCTACAGAACATTCTCTAAAGGCAACTAAATTAATAGGGAAGGGAAGTGGAAGCATGTAAGTGGGTTCTTTAGGGGACCTCTCCACTCCAAGAGGCAAGGCCGGGTGGAGCAAGAGATCCAGGAAGGACGGCCCATATACCGGACTCTTGGGAGGGATCGTACCGATGATGTTCGTAAAGCACACCTATGAAACAAAAGCCTGTGCTAACTGCTACCATCCAGTGTACGATAGAGAGGATCTCAGATCCTTATTCAGGGTCCATACTAACGTGAACCCAAACTGCTTTGACCACTCCCAGTTGAATACTTGCCAAGAGGATGGAAAAGTTTATTGGACCACAAAAACCATAGCTAGTTATGCACAGCGCCTATTTGGGGAATGTCCTATAGGAGACACTTGGTTATGCTTTGACAAATTGATGCGAGCTAAAGCTCAATCAAAGAAATAGAGGGGGAAGTTGTTATAAATAAATACTATTCAAATAATCTATGTTTTAGTTACTTAATTGTTAAGTAATTCCATTAAGATTGTTAATGCTATTTCTGTATAAAGAATTTGCCTTATTCCTGTTTTAATACTGATTTATCACCTTTATTTACTTATTTGTTTACTTATTTACTTGTTTGTTAATTAAGAATTCACCTTATTACCTGTATCTCTGCTCCCATTCGCCAGATAGTGTCTGAATATGCAAATAAAAAGAACACTGGAATTCTGGGAACAACTCAAGAACAAGAGACTCTAAAAAGCAGGGAACCAAAGTAAAATCCAGGACTGTAGTCGCACTTTAGACTAGTGCAAGAAATACGGGGGTCCGCCGAAGCAGCTTCATTTAGTCGCCGTGACCTGAGAAGGAGTCCCCCATCGCTGGATGACCCCTGATCAGCGACGCGAAACGGACTCCCCGGCAAGGGAAAAAGCCCATGAGGGGTGTGGGAGTCCCCAGCTTTGCTGTGAAGCGAAGCTGTGTGTACCTCCTCCTCCGCGTTGCCAAGGGAGCAAGCAAGCTCTCCCCCAAGGCCAAGCTTGATAATAAAGAAACATACAAAAAGAGCAAGTCTCTGACTCTCTTATTTTTTCCAGAACAGGATCAAGCCATTTTGAGGTGGGATTGAGCCCTTTTGGGGTAAGATTGAGTTGTTCTCAGCAGGATTTGAGTGGTTTTAAGGTGACAGATCGATCCCTCTTGGCTTCTGGGGAGCAAAGAGATGGAGAAGAGAAAAGAATGAAGGCAAAAACAAAAGAATAACCAGCCAGGTGTCTTCTCAACATGGATCACATGGAATGTGGGTCACCAGGGCTCTGCCCAGTGTGGGTCCTCCAGTGGGGGGGTGGAGTTGAACCAGCGGACAAAGCTCTTCCCTGCACTGGAGGCACTCACAGGGGTTACCTTTCCAGTGCCTCCATTTGTGTTGTGTCAAGGCTGAGCTGTGTGAGAAGCTCTTCCCACACTGGAGACACTCGTAAGGCCTCTCCCCGGTGTGGATGCGCTGGTGGGTGATGAGGATGGAGGTGTGCTTGAAGCCCTTCCCACAGCTGGGCAGTGTGAGGTAAACTGCACCACAATAGGGAATGACTTGGAGTGACTGGGTTCAAAGTGGGTCACTCTGAGTCACTCTCAATGTGGTTCCAGTCACTCCACTATGGTTCCAGACACTCCCAGTTTATCCCAGTTGCCCTCAGCATGCTTGTAGTAATTCCCAGTCATTCCCACTTGCCTCAGTAAGGTTTCAGCTAACCCAGTACAAACCAGTCACTCCCAGAGATGCCACTTCTGGCATCCCCCAGCCCACTCTGCATTCCCCCTAGTCATTTAAGTAGATCCAGTCATTCCCAGTTGCCTGTAGCATGGTCCCACTCATCCCCAACATGGTCCCTGTTGTTCCCAGTGTTATTCCAGTCCCTCCAATATGGTTCCAGACACTCCCAGTATATCCCATTTGCACTCAGCATGCTCATACTCATTCCCAGTCACTCCCAACTGCCCCAGTAAGCTTCCAGTTCCCTCAGAACAATCCCAGTCTTTCCCAGTTACTCCCGGTTGCCTCCAGCATGATCTCTGTTTCTGGCAGTGTGGTCCCAGTTGCTCCTAGTATGATCCCTATTGCCGCAGTTGTGATCTCAATCTCCTCAGCATGTTTCTAATAACTTCTAGTAACTCCCAGTTAATCCAAATGTGTCCACAGTTTCCTTCCAACATGGGCCCAGTAGCTCCCAGTAACCCCCAGTCAGGATCCATTCACACCCACTGTAATCCCAGTAGCCCTCAGGATGATCTGAGTGGGACCCATAGTCACCCCCAGTATGGTTCCAGTCACTCCCAGTATGCTTGCAGTAACTTCCAGTATCATCCAGTATCATGCAGTTACATCCAGTATGATACCAGTTGCCCCAAACATCCCTCTTTCTCCCTCTCAATGCCAGTATAATCCTAGGAGGCTCCAGTAAGATCCCAGTCACTTCCTCCCACTTCCAGTATGATCCCAGAATTATCTGTCACTCCCAGGTACTCCCTTTTGCCCCTAGTAGATTTCCAGATGCTCACACATGATCCCAGTCACCCTCAGCACGATCCCAGCCACTCCCAGTATAACCTACTTAGCCCCAACACGGTTTCAATTACCTCCCATAGGCTCCTATTCATTCCCAGTATGATCACAGTACAAACCAGTCACTCCCAGTGATTGCACTCATGGGATTCCCCAGCCCTCTCTGCGTTCCCCCATCCCGGATCTCCCAAGAGGAGCCCAAGCCTGCAAGTCCCCAGCCAGGGTCCCCAGCACGCACCAGTTTGCATCTGCAGCCCCCAGTTTTCCCAGCTTCCCTCTTCTTTCCCCTGGGCTGGGTTCCCCCTTCCCCCAGCGGGAGGGAGCAGCCGAGAGCCCCGTGCTGCTCATCCCAACCTGTCCCCGGCTCGATCCCCTCTCCTCCCGCAGGCTTCCAGGGGCTGGGGAATGGGGCACTGAGGGTGTGGCTGCTCCTGGGGGAGGAGGAGGAGGGATGGAAGAAGAGGGATGAAGAAGAAGCAGAACAGACGGAAGTACGAGAAAGACGTGGGATTAGGAAGGAGGAGGAGGGATAGAAGAGGAGGAGCGGCAGGAAGAGGAAGAGGAAGGACAAAGGAGGATCAAGAAAAGGAGAAGGAAGAACGACGTTGAATGCTCCCTAAATTCACAGCGCCCCCCTCACCTGTGGGATCATCGCAACCCCCGCCATCCCGCAGGTGCCCGGGGAAGGGGAGATCGCCCCAGATATCCCGGGGGGGAGAGGGGGTGGTGTCCCTCGATTTGGGGTGTATTTTTGGGAGATGTTTGGAGCCTGCAGAGCTCCAAAGCCGAGCCGCGGATGCCCCTCAGGGGGGACATTGGGGCGATCCCCAGAAGGTGATTTTGTGGGGGTCCCGGTGGCGGCAGAGCCCCGGGGGATGGCGGGTCCCCCCGCGGTGGGGGTTGGGCCTCCCGGGCCGGGCCCTCCGAGCTCTGCTGGGGCCACGTCGGGAGCTCGGGACCGGCGGGGAGACACCGGGTTTGGGGAGCCCCGGTAGAGCCACGGCTTCCCTAAGCGTGGTCCTGGTGAGAGAGGAGACCCCCAGAACGCAAAGGGGTGACCCCGAGAGGGGGAGACCCCCTGCGATTCCAGGGACCGCGACGGGGGATGCTGGGGCTGGAGGGCCGGGGTGGTCGGGAAAGGGGTTCAAGGGTCGTGGTGCTGAATATGGCTGCTCCCAGTATGAGCCCGGTTACACCCCCCCTGCCCCGTGTGGTTCCAGTTTCCTCGGCACTTCCAGTATGAGCCCAGTCACTCCCAGTCATTCTCTAATATGATGTAATTTGCCCCAAGCAGTCCCAGTTGCTCCCAATTCCTCACACTTTAATCCAGTGTGTTCCCAGTTTTCTCAGTTGCCCTTAGCATCATCCTAGTCACTCCCAGTACGATCCCAGTCTCTCCCAGCAGGGCCCCAATCACTCCCACATACTCCCACTTGGCCGCAGCGTTGTCCTAGTTTGCCTTAGCACATTCTCAGTTGTTCTCAGTTTGGTCCCATTCACCACCCCTATGGTCTCAGACACGCCCAGTATATCTCAGTTGCCCTGAATAGTCTCATAGTCATTCCCTGGCAGTCCCAGTTACCTCAGTGTGGTTCCTTTGTCCCCATTTTTATCCCAATTGCTCCCAGTTCCTCCCAGTGTATCTCCAGTTGGCTGCCAGCATGGGCCTGATATCTCCAAGTAACCCTTATTCAGGGTCCATTGACGCTCACTCTAATTCCAGTATGATTGTAGTCACTCCCAGTATGATCCCAGTCACTTGCAGTCTAATTGCAGTCGCTCTCAGTCATTCCCAATCTAATACCAGTGACCACCAGCAAGATCTCCGTGTCACCCCCAGTATGCTCCTAATCACTCCCACCTCATCCCAGTTTCTTTCTGCATGATTCCAGTTCCTCGTAGCTACTCCCAGTATGATGCCTATCACCTTCAGTGTGATCCCATTTCTCCCCAGCATGGACCCAGCAATTCCCACTCTGATCTCAGTATGATCCCCGAGTCCCCCAGCATTAGTTCCAGTCGTTCCCAGTTCCTCCCAGTATGATCCCAGTTTCCCCTGGAATAGTCCCAGTCCCTCTCAGCATGGTCCCAGACATGCCCAGTTGCCCCCAGTGTAGGTCCAGTCACACCCAGTTGTCTGTAGCATGGTCCAGGTCATCCTCAACATGGTCTCGGTTGTTCCAGTCCCTCCAGTATGGTTCCAGACACTCCCAGTATATCCCAGTTGCCCTCAGCATGCTCATAGTCATTCCCAGTCACTCCCTGTTGCCCCGGTAAGGCTCTGATTACCAGAGAATGATCCCAGTCTTTTCCAGTTACTCCCAGTTATCTCCAGCATGATTGCAGTTTCTGTCTGTTGCCCAAAGTATAGTCCCAGTCACTCCCAGTATGATCCCAGATGTCATCTCAGTCCCCTCAGCATTGTTCCATTACCTTCCAGTTGATGCCAGTTGCTCCCAGTGGGTCCACATTTTCTTCCCAACATGGGCCCAGTCGCTCCCAGTCACCCCCAGTCAGGATCTATTTACACCCAGTAATCCCAGTGGCTCCCATTATGATCCCAGTCAGTCCCATCATCACTCCCTGTATGGTTCCAGTCACTCTCAGTGTGGTTCTAGTCACTTCCAGTATGATCCCACTCACTCTGAGTAGAATCCCAGTCGCTTCCAGTATGATCCGTTGCACCCCGTTGCACCCATTATTGTTACAGTCACCACCAGTATGACCCCAGTCATTCCTAGATACTCCCAGTATTATTCCAGTCACATCCAGAGTGTCTCCCTGTCACTCTCAGTGTGGGTCCAGTTGCTCCCTGTCACTTCCAGTATGGTTCCCTTCATGGCCAGCACCTTTCCAGTCACTCCCAGTATACCAGTCAGTTCCAGTAGGATCCCAGTATCATCCAGTGTGGTTCCAGTTGCTCCCATCTACACCCACTATGGTTTCAGTCTTTCCCAGTATATCCCAGTTGCTGTCAGCATGTTCCAAGTCACTCTCAGATGCCCCAGGTTGTTTCCAATGTGATCCCAATTGCTCACAGCCACTCCCAGTCACCCTCAGTGCAGTTCCAGTTGCTGCCAGTATGATGCAGTATGATCCTGGTCTCCCTCAGAATGTCCCAGCTGCTTCCAATGTGATCCCAGTACGATGCCAGATGCCCTTGCTGTAGTCCTAGTCCCTCCATAGATAATCCCAGTCCCTCCCACCATGATCCCAGTCATGCCCAGTTGCACCCAGTGCAGACCCATTCACCCCCACTTGCTCCTAGTTGCCCCCAGTGTAGTCCCAGTTCTCCCCAGCATGGTTGGGGTTGTTCCCAGTGTAGTTCCAGTCACACCAGCATGGTCAAAGACACTCCCAGTATACCCCAGTTGCCCTCAGCATTCTTGTAGTCATTCCTAGTTGCTCCAGTAAGGTTAAAGTTACTCCAGTACATCCCAGTCACTCAGGGAGTGTGATCCCCCAGCCCTCTCTGCGTTTCCCCTGTCCCAGATCTTTCAAGAGGGTCCCCAAGGGCTGGAAGTCCCCAGCCAGGGTCCCCAGCAAGCCCTAGTTTGGATCTGCAGCCCCCAGTTTTCCCAATTTTTGTCTCCTTTTCCCCAGGTTGCGTTCCCTCTGCCCCCAGCAGGTGGGAGCAGCCAAGAGCTGTTGCAGCCCACTGCTCTTCAGGGTGCTGTGACCTTCCCAGAGGAAGCATCTGTCTAGGTTTGAAAAGACAGGTATATGCTAGGGAGAGGCGGGCCTCTCTAGGAATGGGGAATTCCAATCCCTTCCCTCCAAGTTATTATAATCTGGAAGATTAAAGAGGCTTTTCAGTCAGAGCTATGGGGAAAGGAATAACAGTCCTTTACTAGTAAATATAACAGGACAAACAAACAACAACAGCAATAATAATAATAATAATATTAAACAGAACCAAGAACCCCAAGGGGCTTTGTCTCACAAGTCCCGGGCAGTCTGATCTCTTGGGACCCCGAGAGCACCAAGCCAAAACAGTGGAAGCTCTGGGGCTGATGACAACGGTGGGTTGTCCCGGCAGGCAGGGGGTGGTGTCCCTGCAGGCAAAGTGAGCAGTGCTGAAGAAGCCGTGACGGCTGGATGGGGCTGGCCCAGCTCCAGCAGGGCAGGCGAGGAGCTCTGAATTCCTAGGTGCTCTGGCAGATGATAGAATTCCCAGGACCGGACCCTCCGTTAACCGTGGACTCCTCAACGCAGCCATCAGTTGCCCGACCTTCCTTTCTGAAACGGAGGGCAGAAGAGACCACCCTCAGCTCCCGGAGCCCCTGAGCCTTTTCCTCCCCCAAACTAAGTGATCTATTACCTTTTGTGTGGGTCAAGTATTCTTTAACTATAAGTATTTAGTCTCTTAGCAACTTATGGGGGGAAAAATTCTATAGGAAAACTTAACCCCCAACAGCATCTTTAAAAAGACATTCCTTGTGTCCAGTGCACAGGCACTCCCTAGTAATCTAGCTCAGTTGGGACAGCTGCTAAAGCAGCCAAGTGGCAGGGCCTCCTCTGGCCATGCAGGAATGAAGGAACGGAATCCAATCTGCTCCCAGGAGCTTCTCTACTACCCAGAAACTGGTGACCAAAAGACTCAGAGGTAGCAAGGTAGCTGGGTTTTAGAGGATTGAGGAGGTGGGATTAACAATTTGGGCCAATGGGGGAAGGTATTAAGGAAACAACCAATTGGGGAAGAGATCTAAAATGCACCAGTCAGGGAGGGTAAATACCAGGAAACAGGGTAATAACGAATCAGGAAAAAGGTATTACCATAGCACCAAAGGTTCATAGGATTATGCAGTTCTCTGCTCGGTATAAGCAATAGGGAAATCTGTTAGGGAGACTTCCCGGGGGAGAACACAACTGCTTTGAAGGTGTCTCAGAGGCTGCAGATCCTTCATGGGAGCACAACCTTCTCTGTGGTGGTCTTAGGGGTCACCACAGAGAGGCCCATGCTGCCCATGTTGACCTGTCTCAGCTCCATCCCTGTTCCTCCCACGGGCTGTGAAAAGTTCAGGAATGGGGCATTGAAAGTGTGGCTGCTCCTGGGGGAGGAGGAGGAGGAGAACTGGAAGAGGAGGGATGAAGAAGGAGCAGGAGAAGGAAGAGAAGGAGGTATGGTTATGGGAGAGGAGGAGGAGGAGGGAAGGAAGAGGAGGGACAAAGGAAGATCAAGAAAGAGACAAGGAACCATGGGGTTGAGCGTTCCCTAAATTCAAAGCCCCCCGCTTGTGGGATCTTCGTCCCAATCCCACAGGTGACTGGGGAGAAGAAGCTCAGCCGAGCTATCCTGGGGGTCCCTGGGTTTGAGGGTTTTTTTGGAGGGGATGTTTACAGAATGAAGAACTCCAATGCTGAATAGAAAATGCTTCTTGGGGGTACATTGTGGGGTCCCAGTGGCAGCTGCTGGCAGAGGCAGCCTGGAGGAGCCCTGTGTGCCTCAAGAACCCAAAGTGGGGAGCACAGAGAGGGGGGGAGCACTGCCATTTGTGGGGCCCTCAACAGCCTGAAGAGGGGCAGGGGAGGACTCCCTGGACCCCCTGCACCCCAGAGCAGAGAATAAGGGGAGAAGGGACCCTGGGACCCCAAAAGCCACCAGCATCCCTAAATGGGGAGACAGAAGAGAGGGGAGTTTTTCGGGTTCCTGGGACTCCCAGCAACCTGGAGAAGGGAGAGACCCCCAGCAGGTGGACGGGGGACCCCAATACAGGTGTGACCCCAGCAGGTGGAACAGGGGAGAACCCCTGAACAACAAAAGGGAGAGACCAGAGATATGAAAATCCTGTGAGACTTTTTCAGGGCTGAATCTTGGTGTTTGGGAGGTTTTTATGGACCCCCCCAATGCCAGCTGACTTCTGGAGATGGACTTGGGCAGAGGGACCTTCAAAAGCATGCTCATCCCTTGTTTTCCCCCCAAACCAGGGTTTCCTATTCCCAAGTCTTGGCTGGATGGAGGAGGAGGCTGTGAGGAAGAGGAAGATGGCCCAGGACAGCCAGGCAGGTGTCCAGTCATTGCCCCTTTCCCTCTCTATTCTGTCTCCATCTCCCAGCCCACCATGGCCCCCATCTGCAGGACAGCCCCGCAGCTGATGCTGTCCTGCCGGGGATGCATTTTGGGGATCTCCTTCCCCTTCTCTCTGGCACGGAGGCAAATCCCATCCTCTCCTTGTCCTTCCTCCCGCAGACAAGGAGCTGAGCATGGAGACCAAGGAGGACAAATCCCCAGGGCAGAACCTCATGGAAGAGGCCATTTTGAGCGGCTGCATGGCACTGGAATCCAATGGGGAGAAAAAGCTCTGGACATCCTGCAGGAGGAGGGGCTGCAAAAGCAGATCACAAGGATCTGAGGAAGAAAGACGAACCCTGTGCAAGGAAGGTGGCCAGAGAGTGAGCCAGAGCTCAGACTTGGTTCTCCATGGGTTCTCCATGGTTCTTCATGATGGAGAGAAGCCTCACGAGTGCTTGGAGTGTGGAAAGAGCTTCACCCAGAGGTTCCTCCTGACTCTCCACCAGAGGACCCACACTGGGGAGAGGCCCTATGAGTGTGGGGAATGCGGGAAGAGGTTTCAGATGAGCTGCACTCTGATCCGTCACCAGATGGTCCACACTGGGGAGAGGCCCTATGAGTGTGAGGAATGTGGTAAGAGGTTTCAGCTCAGCTCCAGTCTCCTTGTACACCAGCGCACACACACAGAGGAAAGGCCCTTCCGCTGCCCTGATTGCGGGAAGGGCTTCAGGCAAAACGCCCATCTTGTCAGACACCGGCACATCCACACTGGGGAGAGGCCCCACGAGTGTGAGGAATGTGGGAAGAGCTTCAGCCGGAGCTCCCACCTGATCCGCCACCAGAGGATCCACATCGGAGAACAGCCCTACGAGTGTGGGGAATGTGGGGAGAGCTTCAGACAGAGCACCAACTTGATCTGCCACCAGAACATCCACAGTGGGGAAAGGCCATACAAGTGTGGGGAATGTGGGAAGAGCTTCGGACAGAGCACCAACCTGATCTGCCACCAGAACATCCACACTGGAGAAAAACCATACAAGTGTGGGGAATGTGGGAAGAGCTTCGGACAGAGGGTCAATCTGATCCAGCACCAGAACATCCACACTGGGGAAAGGCCATACAAGTGTGGGGAATGTGGAAGAAGCTTCAGACAGCATGCTGCCCTGATCATCCACGAAAAGCTCCACGGTGGGGAGAGGCCTTATGTGTGTTCTGAGTGTGGGAAGAGCTTTCCTACCAGCTCAAGTCTTCTCCTACACCAGCGGATTCACACAGAGGAGAGACCATTCTGCTGCCCTGACTGCGGGAAGGGCTTCAGGCACAACTCCACCCTTGTCAGGCATCGACCCATCCACAGCAGGGAGAGGCCCTATGAGTGTCGCAACTGTGGGAAGAGGTTTCCCACCAGCTCCTGTCTCCTTGTACATCAGCAGATTCACACAGAGGAGAGGCCCTTCCACTGCCGCAACTGCGGGAAGGGCTTCAAGCAGAACTCCACCCTCATCACCCACCGGCGCATCCACACTGGGGAGAAGCCCTACGAGTGTCCCCGGTGTGGGAAGAGCTTCTCACACAGCTCAGCCTTGACCAAACACCAACGGAGGCACCAGTAAAGGAAGCCCTGCAAATGCCCTCAGTGCAGGAAGAGCTTCGTGCGCTGCTCCAGCTGCATCCCCCACTTGAGGACCCACGTTGGGCAGAGAGAGCCCTGGTGACCCACATTCCCTGTGACCCATGTTGGGAAGACATGGCTGGTTATCCTTTTGTTTTGGCTTTAATTTTCATCTGATTCATCTTCATCCCTTAAAAACAACCAAAACAAGGTTGAAAAGAAAGAAATTGACCAAAGATGTCTAAAGTCGCACGATTTCACAAGAATTTGAGGGGGAACTTAGCATTTTAAAGCATATTCTGGAGGATTTGTATGTTCTTGGGGGATTTTGGGCAATGTTTTCCCTCTGTTGGCTCTTCAAAAGTCAAGAGGGATCGATCTGTCACGTCAAAACCACTCCAATCCCACCAGAAAACAACTCAATATTTCCCCAGAAGGGCTCAATCCCTCCTCAAAATGGCTTGATCCCAGCTTAGAAAAACACAATCCCACACCCAGCTTACTGATTCCACGGCCACCAGGATGAGGTGGGTTTGGAAGGAGATTGGGAGACATGGGATCCAAATTTGGAGCAGCGGTCTCAGGATTGTGTGAGGCTGGGTGGGTGGGATGTATTTTGATAGTAAATGGAACTTTGAGAGTTATTGATTTCTGTCCCATTCATTTCAGTCAGTCAGTGTCAGTTCTGTTTTCAGAGTGCCACCTTCTCAGCTGAGTGTGTTGGTGTCCTCCTGTCTCTTCTGCCTGCTCTGTCTCTCAGTGTCTCCCTTGACCCAGATCAGCTCCCACCAAAGACCCTGCTCTGATTTAATTCCCAATCCAGGAGCTACAACCTGCATGGATGAAGTTCTGAGCGCTGGCAGTAAAATGTCATTGTAGGATCTTGCTGCCCTTGGCTTTTGGCCTCTTCTTCAGAGCTTTGCCTTCAAGGACAGGAAGATCTTTTCCTTGCTGGGAACTGGAATTCCAGATTCTTGGAGTGTGTGCCATGCAGGACCATACAGACTGGGCTCATGTCAATTTGGGTGGGTCTTGGGGGAGATAGGAAGGGGGTTTTGTGGGTTTTGGGGCTATTTATGTTGCAGGGATTGGTTGGGGTGATCCTAGCCAGAAGCTGTCAGGCGGTTTGAGGGGTCTGGGGAGTGGCTGTTGGTCTGGGAGGGGGTTTTGGGGCAGTTGTGTTCCCCCCCGACCTCCAAAGCTGCTAGCAGACCCCATCTCCCAAGATGCTGCTGGTGTTTGGGGGTCCACGTCAGACCTCATTATCCTGGCACTGCAGGAGAAGGTGAAGGGGAGTGTCCAGGGACCATGTGTCTCACAACAGTGTGTGTGACCCCTTCCATCTCGGTGTCACACCCTTTTGCCTCCCCACAGGGCTTCTGACCCAGCTCCTGCTGCCCCTGGGAGGGAATTTGGAGAGGGGGCAGAGGGCGTGTGCAGCCCCTGCCGGGGGATGACCCCACCCCAGCCCCTTTGTTTAGCACCAAGCTGGGCTTGGAGCCTCAGGAGAAAGGGGTTGAGGGGAAGCAGATCCTGCAGGTGGGACAGGGCTTGGGGTCAGGGCAACGTCCTGCCCTGCACACCAGGCTCAGCTGTGAGCCTGCCTTGGGAAGGGATTGGGACATGCCCATCCCTACGGATTAGGGCTGAGAGCAGCACTTGGATATGGACACGGAAATACTGGAAACTGGGACCACACCAAAGGGGTGAATTATCACTCCCCCCACCTTCCCCGGCCACCCTGCCATCTGAGAAACGCTTGTTCTGTCTGAGCCTTGGCCAACAGCCACTAGGCTCAGCTCCTCTGGAGCTTATCAGAAATGCTGTCTGCTCCCAGGCACTGCTGGTGCTCAACAAGCTCCTGGTTTCTTAAGAGCTGCTCTGGGAACTGTTTTTGTCCTTTCAATGGCACAACATCCCTGTTCTCACACTTCCAAAGAATGCTGTTGATCCCAAGTGCAGCCAGGATGAAACATTGCCGTGACTAAAGCCCCTCTCTTGCGGCCCTACAAACAGCACTCCAAAAGGAGCCCTTGGAGCTTTCCTGGGCCCTCTGAGTGGAGCCTCTGCAAGCCAGGAACTGTCCCCTTTGCTGCACTCGGGGGGACTCCTGAACAACGACGGTGCCTGAACTGATCCCTCCACTCCTTGAGGCTCAACCCTTTGGGCCCTGGGTTGGTGCCAGAGCATCGTGAGTGAGCATTTCCCTGCCCTCCAGGGGAATTTCTCACAGGTCCCTTGCTTCTGCCTCCGCTGAGGCGTAGCGACCTGGTTCAGGAACGACACGGCAGCCACCCCCAGGCTGCTCGGACCACCAGCTCACAGACACCAGTGTGGTGGACGGCTAATGGCGTTTATTAACTGGTTACATGGAGTTATAAAACCTCTGTTTGCTACATCACATCCGTCTGCTTATGTTACAAATTACATGTAGTTTACCTTATCAAGGACACTAAACAACTAACTGTTGAGGGAGGGGTTCTGTCTGCCCATACAACACGATATCTTCCGACTGTCTGTCCCTAATCTCCCACATCTCCCCCCCCCTCATGATTAAGTAAAAAACCTATAAAGGTATAAATGTTATAAAAAAATGCAAAAGCTGTTAAAGTTAGTATAATAGGATACAAAGTGATACAACATGTTAGTAATAAGTGCACTTCACGGTAACTGCAGGCGTTCGACAAATAGGATGTCGACTTCTCTAAACGGCTCTTAACAAATGACACTAACTTGTTCAAAATGCAAGGCCCAAAAATCAATATCAAGAGTATCATGGTGAGAGGGCCTATTAAGGTGGGAACAACGGTGGCCAGCCATGGGGACTGATTGAACTATGACTCGAACCATCCTTGTTGGGCCTCTCTCTCTCTCTTTCTCTAGGCTAGTCTTTCTCTCAGTTCGGCCATGGAGTCTCGCACATCTCCAGTATGGTCTGCATAAAAACAGCATTCCTCTCTCAAGGCGGCACACAGGCCTCCTTGCTGCATGAGCAAGAGGTCCAGTCCTCGCCTGTTCTGCAGGACGACTTCCGATAGCGAGGAGGTAGATCTTTCCAGAGAGGAGATGGATTTTTCAATTCTTAACAAGTCCTCATCAATTGTCATTTGCAGCTGAGAAAGTCCTTGGTGTTGGGTTCACGAGAGCTGAAACACCTGTGGCTGTACCGGCAGCTCCTAGGCCAAGGAGCGTTGCAATGGTTATACCTGTCATTACTTCTCTTTTGTGGAGCTGGATGGTTTCTTCTAAAAAGCGATACATTTCCTCTTCTTGGTGATACAGGACTCTAGGAACAATCAGAACTTGGACACAAAATTCAGCAAGGTTATTGAATTTACCAAGGTACACACAGGGGGTTATTCCAGATTGTTGACAGACCCACATTCCTGGTAGGGATGGGACTGCCCACTTATCAGTCTTTTGGCTAGGTTTGGATGAACTCAGCACAGGTGTTTCTCATCTGCTTTGCTAAGGTTACATTGCCAAAGCACTTGCCTCGGCCTGTGACTTGACTCAGGGTAATTTCCCTCCAGGGGGTGTCCCACTTACAGTTGTGTGGATTATCTGCTGCAGAATATTTGAAAGGAACATCAAGGGCGATGTCCTCATAAAAAGGAGGTTCTACATTATAACATAACCTGCATGATTTTGTAAAGTTTCGATTGGATTGGTTCAACGACAAAAAGGTAGCATTTAACACACTAAGAAACGGATTGTAAGGATCTGACTTAGGTTTTTGGTAAATAGCTAAAGGACTGGATGAGGAGGAGGTGCCAGGTGTGGCCTCCCTCCTGTGTCTGCGTGCTGTGAGAATCTGATAGGGTCTAATTGATCGGGGTACTGAAGGTAGGAGTCTGATAATTTGCATGTTCGCCCAATTTAAATGCCTGGCTGCATTTAAAGCATGCTATTTTTATCTTCTTCCAGTCTGTGAGAGGAGTTTGTTCTTTTTCTGACTTCCCCTCAACCCAAGTAGAAACATTATTATTACTGATTTTATATACTGTTATTTTCTCTTTGTCGGAGCCGGAGCCAGAGCCGGCAGCAGAGGACTGGCTGTCCCAGTCCTCTGAGCTAGAGTCCGATTCAGAGCCAGAAGTTGACTGACTGGCTGCTTCTGGGTTCTGGACCCTTTTGGTTGGGCTCCGACCCCGCCCCTTTCCCTACGGGCTGGGCCATCCCTTCCCTCTTGGCCCCGCCCCTTTCCCTCAGGGCTGGGCCGTCCTTTCCCTCTGGGCCCCACCCCTTTCTCTCAGGGCTGAGCCACCCCTTTCTTCCCCTCTTTAAACTGTGTACCTTAAAATAATCTTTTTGGCAAAGGTTAGCTTTAATTCCCCCTTTGAGCTCTCCCCCCTTCTGCTCGTGCACATCCGCGTTATCAAACAAACTGTCTTTGTTTTTGTTGGCAGCAGGCATACTGTGTAAAAGACTTTCTTTGTTTGCTGCTTCTTCGTTATCTACTAAACATTCCAATCTAAATACATTCTTGTTCTCTCCCAGCGATTCAATGCAATCCCTTGCCGCATAGGGTCAGGGTCCCCCCTCAGCCCCCTCTACCAGCGACCCCGCGGTAGAATTCTTGGCAATATTCCTGGCTTCCTCAGTTAAACTATCCCAAAACAAAATTGCTTGCCTTTTTCCTTCAGCAGGTAATTCTGGGCTTGAAGGCTTTGAAGGAAGATTTTGCTCCTGCAAGACTCCTAAGTCGGCAGAATCAACCTTATCAGCAGTCTGAACACAGTCACCGACCGTCAGATTGCATTTTTTTACACTCTGATAATCCCCTTTAAAAATTTCCTCTGAAAAGGTTTCTTTTGAAACAGTCTGTGTCGCAGCTCCTACACCAAGCTGTGGCATAAATTTTAGACAGTTTTGTGCAGCTTTCCAGGTCTCCTGCTCTTGCAGAGCCTTCTGCAAAGATTGCACAACCCTCCCCCCATGATTTAAGATACTTTCCCAACCCAGAAGACATGGTTTCTTCAGCTAGAGCTTTTGTACATTGATCCCAAATATCTGGGTGGAGAATTTCCACCGGACGATCGATGATACTAACTTGCAAAAGCCTCGTCACTGCGAGGGTAAAATCTTTTGCTTTACAATCAATTCCCCACTGTTTATGAATCTGAGATACGACCTTCATAAGGGCTTCCATCCTCCTCACGGGTCCTGGGGCGTCCCCCTCGCCGAGCTGGCCCCGCCGCTCGGCCGTTGTTCACCCGTCCAGGCGACTCCCGATCTCCCGGGAGACTCCTGGGTTTCGGCACCACTTGCTGCCTCCACTGAGGCGTAGCGACCTGGTTCAGGAACGACACGGCAGCCACACCCAGGCTGCTCGGACCACCAGCTCACAGACACCAGTGTGGTGGACGACAAATGGCGTTTTATTAACTGATTACATGGAGTTATAAAACCTCTGTTTGCTACATCACATCCGTCTGCTTACGTTACAAATTACGTGTTGCTTACCTTATCAGGGACACTAAACAGCTAAGTGTTGAGGGAGGGGTTCTGTCTACCCGTACAACGCGGTATCTTCCGACCGCCTGTCCCTAATCTCCCACACCTTGCAGTGACTCTTTCTGTCTGTGTGCACACACGAGTGCCTGTCCCTAGCAAACGTGCTAGAAATGTTGCTCTCTGAGGGGTTTGAGTGCCTTGGATACCTGAGTCAGTCAGGCTTGTAAGTAAGGTTATATCACAAGGTGTAAGCCAAGCTAAATGCTGATAAGTGTTCTTCTTTTGCTAATTTTTTAAGCTTAATATAAGTTATAAGCTAAGTTAAATACTGTTAAGTGTTATTACTGTTAGATTGCTGTGTCATAGGTTATAAGTCCGGCTAAATACTGGTGAGTGCTGTTCTTTTGCTAACTTGTGAAGTTGGAGGTATAAGTCAAGGTTAAGGTAAAAGTTAAGTCCTGTAAACTTTGAGGTCTGTTAAGCTTTTAGGCTGTATCCCTTTTATCCTTGCCCTCACTGTCCTTTTGTCACATGTACCTGAACACACACACGCACACACACACACACACACACACACACAGACACAGAGGACTTAAGTTCTTGATTCATTTCTCGTTTGATTGTCTGGATTTTGTTTGGAGTTGTTGTTACTTTGTTTCCTTGGTGTGCCTGAAGCGTCTAGTCAGGAGTAGTGACTTTTGCCAAGTAACTTTGTTGAGCTGTCATTTGATATTAAATCTGGTTTTTGCTGATCCTTTGCCAGAGATTTTTTTGTTCCTAACTCTGAAGGAGCCCTGGCCTAGGCTCTGGCCTTGGGGGCACACAGGGATGCTGCCGGGCGGTCCCTGTTCCCCTGTCCCATCCCCCTCTGCCCCAGCCCCTCCCCCGTCCCCATGTCAGGCTCTGGGGTTGATGTCATGGAACATCCTCTGGGGGAGGCTGTGGCCCCAGGGGCCGGGGAGACTCAGGGAGACTCAGGGAGACAGGGCACCCTGCTGTGAACGAGCAGCATTGGACTTCTCTGGGAGGGCGCCGGGTCGGAGTGACCTCCCCAGTGACCTCACACAGCCCTTGTGATACCACACCACCCCTGTGATGTCACACAGCCACCTGTGATGCCACACAGTCACCCTGTGATGTCACACAGTCACCCTGTGATGTCACAGCCCACTCTGGGATGTCACAGCCATCTCTATGATGTTGCAGACTACCTTTGATTTCATACAGCCACACTGTGATGTCACAGCCTGCTCTTTGAGCTCCCAGTCTGCTCTGTAGTGTCACACAACCTGCCCTGTGACGTCCCAGCCCAGTCTGTTGTTATACAGCCACCCTGTGATGTCTCAGCTGGTTCTGTGATGCCACAGCTACCTTTGTGATGGGTTATGCTAATTCAGGGAACCAAGGCTTTTCTATGTCACAGGGGGCCTTTGGAACCCAGGAGACCATTGTGAGGCCATGAAAACTCTTGGAACAAAGACTCTAATGTGACACAGCATGGCCTCTTGGAACCCAGCAGACCATTATGAGGTTATGGAACCCAATGGAACCAGGGCTCTAATGTGACTCAGAGAAGCCTCATTGAACATAAGATACCATAGTGAGGGTAAGGAGGCTCATGGAAGCAACGCTCCAGTGTGACACAGTGGGGCCTCATGGAACAAAGGAGACCCTAGTGAGGTACTGGAACCTCATAAAAGCAAGGCTTTGATGTGATCTAGCAGGGCCTCATGGGACACAGATGGCCACTGTCAGTTGATGGAACTCATGGAAGCAAGGCTCAAATGTGAAAAACGCGTTGTGAAAAACGCTAATCACTTGTTTTAAAATTTTGAAAGTTTAATAGTAAATAAGATGGTTATAAAAATAGAATTAGAGTAAAAAAATGGAACAATTAGGGTTAGGACAATACGAGACAATAAAAACAAAGTTACAGACGTCTGGGTGCCTCCCCGAGCAAAAAAACTCCGCAGAAGGACCCCCATTAACAAAGGATTTTCTCTTAAAAGCAATAGCCTGTTGAATATTCATACATTTCATACATGATGCATAAATTCTGTTCAAACAAAGAATTGTCTCTGGTTAGTATCACTTTTTTCCTTTAATCTCTATGGCGCCTTCAGGGCTGAGCAAGGCAGGAGAAGTTGGTCTCTTCTGATAAGGAATTAGTAAATTCTTTTTCTCTGAAAAATTTACGATTTCCTGTGGTTGGTATATAAAAACTACATTTTAACTACAAAACTACATTTACTATACTATCAAAATATTAACACGACATTAACAATCAATACAACATAATACATATAGTAAATATCTTGCGTAGAGCCATATAATATGCACTTTTCACAGGCGTGAATCATGGAAGCCAAGGCTGCAGTGTGTCACAGAGGGACCTCACAGAAGCCAGGAGAGCATTGTAAGGCTATGGAACAATATGGCACCAAGGTTCCACTGTGACTTGAGAGAACCTCATGGTAGCAAGGAAGCATTATGAGTGTCTGGAATCAACATTTGCAGGTGGATTTTCTGTTCCCTTCTGGGATGCTGCTGGACAATAAGCCTGAGGCAGCCTCCCAGTTTTCCAGCTGCGTCATTGTGGTGGTGTGCATTTTGTTTTTATTTATTTAATGTAATTTATATTGAGTTTTATATATTGGTTCGTTCCTTGTAACCCCATATTTATGTTATGATTCAGACTTGCTTACCACAATGTGGAGCTAGTTCGTTTTCTGTCAGTCATCCCTTCCCCCTGTACCCAAGTTGTCAGTCCCCTCTCTCTCCCCTTGGGCGCCCTGTCTATCACTCCCAGACCCTTCCCCTGGCTTCTGGAAAGCTCCAGGGAGGGCGTCGAGTGATAGGTCCGGGGCCCTGGAAATCCCCTCCCGTCGTTTTGTGGTTGGTCCCCTGTTCCATGGTTTACACCCCCAGTTACACCCCCCAGTTCTATGATCCGCTGACCAGTTGTAAGCCACCCCTGTTTCCACCCGCCTTTATGAGCTCGTGCACACCTGTCCTCGTGGCTCTTCTGGGCAGGGGATCAGAGAGTGTTGAGCTCCGTGCTCTATCTCCCTGCAATAAATGCTGGTTTACCCTGCCTGGAGGAGTCTCCCTTTCTTCGGCTGCCGCGGTTGCATTCTACATCAGTCCACTCGCCGCTGGTGCGGGGGAATTAAGAACCCATGGGGGAGGAGGCGGCTTGCCCGATGTGCCGCCCCGACCCATCCACGTTGCTGCAGTGCATAACTGAACTAGCCTGCGGCCGCGCTGCAAGCACGAGGACGGACACTGCAACACGTCATCAGTGTGGGGGCAATCTGGGGGGACACTGTCAACCCTGGGCCTGCTGCTCCTCCTGGCTGGGCATGGAGCTGCTGAGACACCAGGGTGGGGAGGTCCTGATGTTCCTCCCCTTTGCCCCCACAGCCGTGCACTTTTGGGTCCCTTTGAAGCCATCCCAGGGGTGAAGTTGGGCCAGCTTGGGGAGGGGTTGGGACAATTTCGGTGGCTTTTTGGGCCCCCCGCGGCCCAAATCTGGCCCCTGCTCTGGCGCCTCCTCGACGGTCCCTGCAGTGCCCCCCAAATGTCGCTTTGGCGGAGCGCAAGGGACCCGCCATTGCCGCCATGCCGATCCCCCTCAGCGGCAGCCAAAGGGGGCGGGGCCGAGCACGCGAGCACCGAGGGGGCGGGGCCAGCGGCCAATCCGGAGGCGACGGGGTTGACCGGGGCGGGACTGAAGGGGAGGCGGTCGCGCCGGGGCGACGATGGCGCCGATGTCGGCTGCCCCCCTGAGCACTCGCTGGGGGGTTCCACGCTGAGAGAGTGGCAGGCACAGGCACAGGCGTGGGGACAGAAGGGCTGATGGCACTGTCTTGCACGCTGTCCCTGCTGCATCTCCCCCAGCCGCTGCGGGGGCACGAGCTCCCACCCCTCACTCTCACCTTTCACTGTTCTTGAGGAAACAAGGCTCAGGCAGGGGAACGGCAACACCATGTGTGAGGGGAGAGTGGACTTCCAGGTGCCGAGGACCCATGGAACTCTCAGTGCTTCCCCATGGGACCTCTTGCACACCCATATTCTCTGCAGCCACCTCAAGTGGGTTTGCCGGGTCCATTCCCAAGTTTTGGGAGAGGAACCAGACCTGTCTGGAGGGACTCATTCCACTGGGATGGGACTGAAGCCCACGCAGAGCAGGGCCTGGTGACTGCCCTGGGGCCTCACCCTGCTCCCGTAGGAACGCGGCTGCTGTTCTTTGCTCGTGTGAGTGTTAGCAAAAGTTCAGCCCACCCACAGTGGTGCCCAAGTGCTCCCAGCAGCAGCAGCCAGGGGCTCACCAGTGCTTCCCAGGGTGGTGACATCTCTGCTCTCCCGAGGCCCTGCCAGCTCCGTGTTCCTGTGCCTCAGAAAGGCTGGGACACGTGGTGCTGTGAGGGGTCTCTGGGCCAACCTGACCCTCTGCAGCATCTCCCTGCCCAAGCAGGCACCATCTGCAGAGGCTGGGGAGGATGTGAGCATCATTGTTGCATTTTACTGTTTCTCATGTTTCACTTCTGGGGTTTGTGGTTTTTACTTGATTATTGTTGTAGATACATATTACAAAGCCGGCTTTTCACAAATATTAAATGCTATATGTATATTATGGGAAGGTTTTTGCTGTATTTTTTTTATTTCTGCTATTAATGAAACTTAGAAATAAGTAATGTGGTGAATATATATATTTCCTAGGCTATAACATGATATTAAAGACTGTTTTTGTAACATGTAAACCAGCCAAACCAGAAGGATGGAGAAAATCTCCTGCATTCCTGAATTATCTTATGAAGATTATGAAGATTACTGACCAAAGCTTAAGGAAAAGAATTTATTGAACCTCTGCTCTCAGTATCTTATCCAGATGAAGATGGCCAAAAACTTCAGGAAAGTAATTTATTAAACTTATGCTATCAGATGGAATGGAGCCACTTGCAGATGGATCTACCAGATAAAACTGAACAAAGAAATTCATACTCAAGAGGAATGTTTGAATCATGTGTATGAATTTATAAATATGCAACGGCCTGGTACTTTCAAGGCTTGAGCCTTTCCTTAGCAGGTGTGCTCTTGGCTGAATGCCAAGTCACCGGGCCGTATAATATTTTGCTTTATCTCTGTGTCCTAATTGTCTTTTTATTAAACTTCTTTAATTTTACCAAGAAAGTGAACCTCGTTTTTCACAATTATTTTGTTGTTATTAGTTTTTGTGGTGTTTTGTTTTTGTTTGTTTGCTTATGTCATGGGTTAGTACAGTTTAGTTTTTAGTTATAGAAAAATGTAAAATAATTCTCCAGGTCAGGACCTGGGAATTGCTTTAGAAGGGACAAAGACCTATCAGAGAGTTAGTTAGAATATTGACATCTATTCTGACTACTGAAATTGTTAGCTGCAACTTTGGGAAGTACCATATAAAACCCCTTGATTTCCTGTAGGTGGAGTTCTTTCCTTCTTACTTTGGCCAGAGAGAGACAGGTAACATCGAGCTGGGCCTGCTGCTCCCCCCTTTTTGGGGGGGGAGCTGGCCTGAGGCCTGGCCGGATTCCATCGGCTCCCGGATGAAGGAGGGGGAAGGGGAAGTTTCTGTCTCGTAGCGGCTGCTTTCTTCAAGTTTCCTTAGAGCAGAGAGGGATCTCTGCTGGGCCCCTGATGGGAGCTATGAGCACTGTTTGGGCTGAAGCCACCCCGGTTTGCACCGAGGGGTGGGCTGAGAAGGCATTTATGATCTTGCCTAAGTTTTTCTCTAGACTGCCTGAGTGCTCCAGTTTCTAATGTTTCTGCGTGAGTTTTTCCTTATCAGCTCAGCCTTGAACATCTAACACTACGAGCTACAGAGAGTGAGAGACAAAAACTCTGAGCAGATTTAACCCTTTCTTAGCAACATGAAGCTTCCAAAGCTTAGCCCTTCTCTGAGAAAGTAAAAAAAACAAAATAAACATAAAGAACAACAGCATGAAGTCAGTAGCAAGAGTGAAAAGACTATTAAGACAGAGGGTTGAAGAGTTAGTTGTTCTATTCTTACTTGAGCCATGAAAATGAACTCTATATTTAGGCCATTCCTGTAAATCATAGGAAAGATTTGCATTTGGGGAGATGATAGAGTTTTTTTCGTGTAGATTTAAGCAAAGGTATTTGTGATGGACTAAGTAATATCCTATAAGATACTTGAACAGAGATAAAGATGAGAAGCCCCCTGTGCCAGTGAAGAAGTGAGAAGATATCTCTGTACCTTGAAGTAGAGAATCCTTTGCTTTGGAGTTACTCATCTTTAAAAGGTGACACCCCAGTATGCAAAAGTCTAAGACCCATGGCCCATAAGCAGCTTGGGAAACTGCTCCTGGAGGGGTCACAAAGGCAGGTTTCTCTGGGCAGTTGTTTTTGTGATAGTTTAAAACCCACAAGAGAACTGTTCTAAGTTGTCAGTGAGATCCATGACTCAAAAGGATACTCTTCCCCTAATGAATTGATGAAAGACTATTATCAGACAGTGAAACTGACTGAAAATGACAAGTTTTGTCTCTTTATGCTGTTTTGTAAGAAAGTGAACAGTATGTAAGGGGAAGGAAAAGTTTTTTGAAGTTTCATTCCGTTTTAGTTTTTTTTCCAACTTTCTGTTTTTCTATTCTTTTAGTGTAAGTTAATAAACTATTTGTTAATTTTAATGTTAAGCCTGCTTTGTTTTTCTCCTAGTCTCTCTCTCACAAAGAAAGTAAGTACCAAGACCAAAATTTAGTAAATATAAAACCACTAGTAGTGTTGAGTAGTGTTTCTGCCTAGTTTAAAAATAAAACTATAATAACTTGTTTTGAGGTGGGAGCAGGGTTTTGTTGTTATTACTTTTAATTAATATATTTTCTTTTTTATAATTAGCAGAAACTCCTCCGTGTCTGTTTACAGACAGATCTAGGGTGAAAGGAGGTGGAAGTTGATGTAAAGGAGCTGTAACGTCACTAGAGAATTCAGTGGTGATGTCTCATGTCACAGAAAGTGAGGCAGGGCCCAGCTGACCACTGAGAGGAAGGGCCGCGGGTGAAGGAGATGGGCAGAGTTGTCTATCCCTTACTGGGCCACAAGGAACTGTTTTTCCGTTGGTTGTGGTCTCCTTAGGATACCCTGGACCAGTGTAAGCTTCGCAATGCTGTTATCGCTTCTTCAGAGTGGGCATTGGAATCTTTATCTCCAGTCCTCAAACCTTTCTAATTAGCTGTACAAGTCTTGAAGACATGACAAAGGGGCTGGGAAGGTAATGACTCATTAGGCCTTTCTTTGTTTTAATGAGCCCTGGGGTATATTTGGTGTTCTGAGTCCAGGATCCTCAGATCCTGAGAGTAGAGAGCAGCAGTCCCTCAAGAAATCCAAGTCAGAAGAAAAACCCAAAGTGTCTTGGAGCATTAAGAGTTGCCACTGAAAGCCGTTTCTGATGAAACCTCCCCAGGGCCTCGTTAGAGCCGATAATTGGAGGCTGTGATTGCAGGCAGTCAGAGGCACTGGGCATGTGATTCTGGTGCTGAGCGAACCCTTTGTTTGATGGAGCAGAAGGGCCAAGGCCTGAATCCTGGTCCCTGGGATGGGAGATCCTGTCCCTCCCAGAGCCCAGGGCTCTCTCTGGAGGCAGCCTGGGTTGTGGTGGGCAGTGCCCAGGGAAGGACAGCAGTGTCACGGTGCCCAGCATCCCCAGGGCTGCAAGGACACAGCCCTGGTGCCATGGGGACAAACTGTCTCCTCACACACCTCACTGGGGCAGACAACTGCCATGGCCAAGGGGACCAAGAGCTCAGGCAATTGCAGGCAGGTTCAAAGCTCTTGGTGAAGGATCCTCTGAGAAGGCAAGGATGGGGAGTCCTCTTTCCTCATCCTCCTCATCCTCTCTCAAGCACTCAGCCCAGCCCTGTTTGCTTTTTCACCACTGGCCTGGGTTTGGCTCCCCTTTCCCCATCTGCAGCCTTTCTGAGCCATGGTAATTCTGCCTAGGCTAGCAGTTCCATGAAATGAGTCTCCCTTCCATGAGCTCCTCTGGCCTGCTACTCCTTACACTGGGCTGTGGCGCTGGCCGGGCTGCCTGGCTGCAAGGGATGGCCAGGACAGCACCTGCCTCACTGCAATCCTTGTGCCTCTGGACCAGACTGCGATGGCTCCCGCTGCTGCTGCTGGAGCTCAGGGGCTGTGGGGCCATGCTGGCCTGTCCCTGTCCCCATCCCCATAGAGGGATGAGGCCCGGCCTTGGCTGCCTTGAGGCTGCTGCTGCTGCAGCTGCAGGCACAGGAGGAACAGGAGGAGGAGGAGGTGGCATGGGATGGAGGCGCTGCCTTGGCAGAGTGTGGGAAGCCCCAGTGCCATCCCAGCAGCAGCCTCTCCCTCCTATCCCATTCCTCAGCTGGTGCCACCCTTGAGGAGCTGGGCCTTGGGCTTCCTCTTCTCCCGGGGCATCCCCTGCTGCCCACCCACTCGGTTGTCCTGCGGATATGCTGCCTCCTGAACCAGGGGCTCTGCTCTGCTGCACTGGGCACCCTGGGGCTCCTGAGCACCCCACAGGCAGGGCGGGCCCACAGTGTCACAATGTCCCCTTGGTTCCAGCAGGCCCCACAGTGTCACAGTTCTCCCTGTGCACCCTGAGGCCTCACATCACCCAGCCCAGGCCATTGCCATGGTTCCAGTCTGTAGTGGTTTCACGTTCACTAAATTCTGGTCTTAGTAGTCACTCTTCTTCTGTGGAAGAGAGAATAGGAGAAAAAGCAGGCTCAACCTTAAAAATTAACAAATAGTTTATTAATGCATGCTAAAAGAATGGAAAAAGAAATTTGGAAAAAAAACCTGCCACCCAGGAGCTGATGGAATCCGGCCAGGCCTCAGGCCAGCTCCCCCACAAAAAGGGGGGAGCAGCAGGTCCAGCTCGATGTTACCTGTCTCTCTCTTGCCAAAGGAAAGAAGGAAAAAAGCCCACCTACAGGAAACCAAGGGATTTTATATGGTACTTCCCAAGCTCGTAGCCAACAATTTTCAGTGGTCAAAACAGATGCCAATATTCCAACTAACCCTCTGATAGGTCCCTGTCCTTTCTAAAGCAATTCCCAGGTCCTGACCCGGAGAATCATTCTACATTCCTCTATAACTAAAAAACCAAACTATACTAACCCATGACACAGTCACTCCCAGTATGATCTGAGTAACTCCCAGTCTCTCTTGGTACATCCCAGTTGCCTGCATCATACTCCCAGTCACTCCCACTTCCTTCCAGTTGCTTCCAACTTGATTCCAGTTGCCCATGGCCACTCACAGTCACTGTCAGGGCAGTTCCAGTCACTTCCAATATGCCCAGTGGCTTCCAACACAGTCCAAACTGCCCTCAGCATGCTCCTGGTCACTCCCAGTATGATACCAGTCCCCGTCAGTATGGTGCCAGTTGCCTCCAGCATGGTTCCAGTTGCTCACAGGACCTCCCAGTATCATCCCAGTTGCACCCAGTTGCCCCATGTACAGTCTCAGTCACTGCCAGTATGAACTCAGTTGCCTCCAGTGGAAACAGTCACAAGCAGTTGCTCCCAGTTACACCCAACAGTTGTTCCCTGTTTCCCCTCCAGTATCGTCCCAGACACTCCCAGTATATAGCAGTTGCCCCTAGCATGCTCACTCCCAGTCACCCCAGAGTCCCCAGTATGGTTCCAGTTGCCCCTATCATGATTTCATTCATTTCCAGTATATCCCAGGTACCTGAGCATGCACCCATCATTTCCAGTTGCTCTCAGTTGCTCCCAGTAGCCTTCAGTGTGGTCCCAGTTGCCCCCAGCATTTCCATGTCTGTGGTCCAAGTGCTGCCTCCAGCCCTGATCCGTAGGGATGGGCATGCCCGATCCCTTCCCAAGGCAGGCTCACAGCTGAGCCCAGTGTGCAGGGCAGGACACTGCCCTGACCCCAAGTACTGTCCCAGCTGCAGGATCTGCTTCCCCTCAGCTTCTTCCTCCTGCAGCCCCAAGCCTATTTTGGTGCTAAACAAAAGGGCGGTGCACCTCCTCTGCCCCCACCCCAAATTCCCTCCTGGGGGCTGCTGCCTCCGCTGAGGCGTAGCAACCTGGTTCAGGAACGACACGGCAGCCACAGCCAGGCTGCTCGGACCACCAGCTCACAGACACCAGTGTGGTGGACGGCTAATGGCGTTTATTAACTGGTTACATGGAGTTATAAAACCTCTGTTTGCTACATCACATCCGTCTGCTTACGTTACAAATTAGGTGTTGCTTACCTTATCAAGGACACTAACCAACTAAGTATTGAGGGAGGGGTTCTGTCTGCCCGTACAACGTGATATCTTCCGACCGCCTGCCCCTAATCTCCCACATTACCCCCCCCTCCCATGACTAAGTAAAAAAGTATAAAAGTATAAATGTTATAAAAATATAAATGTCATAAAAATGCAAAAGCTGTTAAAGTTAGTATAATAGGATACAAAAGTGGTATAAAATGTTAGTATCAAGCGCACTTCACGGTAATTGCAGGCGTTCGACAAATAGGATGTTGACTTTCTCTAAACAGCTTCCAACAAACGACACTAACTTGTTCAAAATGCAAGGCCCAAAAATCAATACCAAGAGTATTATGGTGAGAGGGCCTATTAAGGTGGAAACAAGGGTGGCCAGCCATGGGGATTGATTGAACCATGAATCGAACCATCCTTGTTGGGCCTCTCTCTCTCTCTTTCTCTGGGCCAGTCTTTCTCTCAGTTCGGCCATGGAGTCTCGCACATCTCCAGTATGGTCTGCATACAAACAGCATTCTTCTCTCAAGGCGGCACACAGGCCTCCTTGCTGCATGAGCAAGAGGTCCAGTCCTCGCCTGTTCTGCAGGACGACTTCCGAAAGCGAGGAGGTAGATCTTTCCAGAGAGGAGATGGATTTTTCAATTCTCAGTAAGTCTTCATCAATTGTCATTTGCAGCTGAGAAAGTCCTTGATGCTGGGTCACAAGAGCTGAAATACCTCTGGCTGCACCAGTGGCTCCTAGGCCAAGGAGCATTGCAATGGTTATATCTGTTACTACTTCTCTTTTGCGGAGCTGGATGGTTTCTTCTAAAAAGCGATACATTTCTTCTTCTTGGTGATACAGGACTCTAGGAACAATCAGAACTTGGACACAAAATTCAGCAAGGTTATAGAATTTGCTAAGGTACACACAGGGGGTTATTCCGATTTGTTGACAGACCCACATTCCTGATAGGAACGGAACTGCCCACTTATCAGTCTTTCGACTAGGTTGGCATCACCTCGTGGGCCCATAGGCCCTCGGTTTGTGCCTGGGGGGTGATCATGGTTGGATCTGTGCCCATGAGCCACTGCAGGCTGGAGCCGTGTAGCAGATGATCTGCACTAGTGACCAAAGCTAGTTGCTTTGCGCGATTTTCCTCCCACTCTTGTTTAAAAACTATCATCCCTGCCCCATCAAAAATCAGCCTACAAGTTTGCTTTATGTCAAATGGGAGCATGTCATCCCTTCCAAAAATACTATCAATGAGAGTAGAGACCATTGCTGAATTGATCCCTCTGTCAGTGATTGCTTTAACAATTGCTTGAACATCCTTAGGATATAGCGGTGAGTACGTTCTCTGGTTTCCGCCTGCCCCCCCCACTCGGACTGGAAAAGCCAGTGTGGCCGATGGATTTCAATCGGCACATGCCATCTGTATCTTCCTCCAGTCTGTGAGGGGAGTTCCTTCTTTTTCTGACTTCCCCTCAACCCGAGTAGAAACATTGTTATTACTGATTTTATATACTGTTACTTCTTCTTTGTCGGAGCCGGAGACAGAGCCGGCAGCAGAGGACTGGCTGTCCCCGTCCCAGCTAGAGTCCGATTCAGAGCCGGAAGTCGACTGACTGGCTGCTTCCAGGCTCCGGAGCCTTTTGGTCGGGCTCCGACCCTGCCCCTTTCCCTCAGGGCTGGGCCATCCCTTCCCCCTGGGCCCCGCCCCTTTCCCTCAGGGCTGGGCCATCCCTTCCCCCTGGGCCCCGCCCCTTTCCCTCAGGGCTGGGCCGTCCCTTCCCTCTTGACCCCGCCCCTTTCCCTCAGGGCTGGGCCGTCCCTTCCCTCTGGGCCCCGCCCCTTTCCCCTCAGGGCTGGGCCGTCCCTTGCACCTGTGCTCCCCCCGCCTCCTGCTGTGGGAGCTTCTCGCCTTAGAAAAACGTGCTTTTTGCAAAGATTAGCTTCAGTTATCTCTTTGAGCTCTTTTCCCTTTTTCTGCTCGCGCGTCCCCTCGTTAGCTAACAAGCTCTCTTCGTTTTCATTGGCAACGAGCCCACTATCTAAATGACCTTCTTTGTTTTCTGTCCTGCTTTCCCTCTCGGATTCAGCGCTATCTTGAGGCGCATAAGGTGGGGGTCCCTCCCCCGCTTTTCCAGCATTCCTAGCTTCTTCAGCTAGATTGTTGTAAAATGACTGCATCTCTTTTATCGCCTCAGCGAGTGACCTTGAGTTTGGAGGATCTGAAGCGAGCTCTTGCTCTTCTGAGCTTCTGCATTCGGCAGAACCGACCCGATCAACACTCTGAACATTATCACTAAGCTTCAGACTACATTCTTTTACACTCTGAAAATTCTCAACAACAGTTCCCTCTGAGAAAGTTTGCGTCGCTGCCGCGATACCCAATTGAGGAGAAATCTTTAAACAGTTTCGGGCAGCTTTCCAGGTTTCTTGCTCGTGCAGAGCCTTCTGTAAAGCTTCCACGACCCTTCCCCATGCCTTAAGATTTTTCCCTGAGCCAGAAGACATTGTGTCTTCGGCAAGGGCCTTAGTACATTGATCCCAAACATCTGGGTGGAGGATATCCACCGGTCTATCAATAATACTAAGTTGCAAAAAGCCTCATCACTGCGAGGGTAAAATCTTTTGCTTTACAATCAATTCCCCACTGCTTATGAATCTGAGAAACGACCTTCACGAGAGCTTCCATCCTCTGCGTGGGTCCGGAGGCGTCCCTCCCGCCGAGCTGGCCCGCCACTCGGCCGTCGTTCACCCGTCCAGGCGACTCCCGTTCTCCTGGGCAACTCCCGGGGGTTTCGGCACCACTTGCTGCCTCCGCTGAGGCGTAGCGACCTGGTTCAGGAACGACACGGCAGCCACAGCCAGGCTGCTCGGGCCACCAGCTCACAGACACCAGTGTGGTGGACGGCTAATGGCGTTTATTAACTGGTTACATGGAGTTATAAAACCTCTGTTTGCTACATCACTTCTGTCTGCTTACGTTACAAGTTAGGTGTTGCTTACCTTATCAAGGACACTAACCAGCTAAGTATTGAGGGAGGGGTTCTGTCTGCCCGTACAACGCGATATCTTCCGACCGCCTGTCCCTAATCTCCCACAGGGGGCAGCAGGAGCTGGGTCAGGAGCCCTGTGGAGAGGTAAAATGGGAGTGATACCAGGATGGGGGGGTCACACATGTTCTGGAGGGGACACACGTGGCTCCTGGGGACCCTCCCCTCACCTTCTCCTGCAACACCAGGAGGATGAACCCCAACATGGACCCCCAACACCAGGAGAATCTTGGGGGCAGAGTCTGGTGGTAGCTCGGGGGGTCATGACTGCCCCAGAACCCCCTCCCAGACCAACAGTGACTTCCAGACCCCTCAAACTACTGCACTATTCCCAGCCAGGATCCCCTCAACCATTCCCTGCAACATAAATTATCCCAGGGACCATGACAACCCCTTTTCCATCTCCCCCAACACCCACCCAAATACTCTTCAAGCCACAGAGTCCTGCCAGGGCCTCCGAAACCCCTGACAGACCTCACGAAGCCCCATCCAAACACCAAAAATGCCCTCAAGAGTGAAAGAAGCCCCTCACAGTCCCCATGACTGACCAGGAGAGGTTGGTGGACAGGAACAACCACAGCCACGGTCACTTCAGCAGTGATTTGGGCACTTTTTGGGGCACACTTCAAATGGGGAGACCCAGGCCATGGACTGGTACAGACAACTGGATTCTGTATTCCTGAAGAACAGACGAGCTCAGATGGACACGTTCTGCTGGCACACCTATGAGACTGTGGACATGTCCACCCGGCCTTGACAGCCCCAGAACACCCAAATGTTCCTCTGAACCAAGACTAATTTCAGCTCCAAATCCCTGTAAAATGGTACAGCTTCAGGTGTCTTTAATTTCTTTATTTCTACCCCAATTTTGGTTGTTTCAAAAGGATGAAGATGAAAATTATTTAGGTTGGAACAGACTTCCAAGATCATCTAGCAGTGCTTGATGCCACCAGAATAAACTGGACAAGCAGGTGAGATTTTTTTTTGTCATGTAAAGTCAACAAATCACTTCTTCCCAATGAATTTCTGATGTTGATCAGAGACCATATGTATGTTCCCACTCCTACATTTGTCCATGTGGCTACAGGGAATCAGAAGGACATGGAGACCACCAGCCAGGTGTATTCCCAACATGGGTCACTGGGAATGTGGGTCACCAGGGCCCTGCCCAACGTGAGCCCTCAAGTGGGGGATGGAGTTGGAGCAGCACACAAAGCTCTTCCCACAGTTGGGGCACTCACAGGGCTTCCCTTACCAGTGCCTCCATTGGTGTTGGGTCAAGGTAGAGCCCCTGGAAAAGCTCTTCCCACACTGGGGACACTCGTAGGGGCTCTCCCCAGCATGGATGGGCTGTTGCAGGACGAGGATGGAGTTGAGCTTGAATCCCTTCCTGCAGTTGCGGCAGTTGCGGCAGTGGAAGGGTCTCTTCTCTGTGTGAATCCGCTGGTGCAGGAGGAGACTGGAGCTGGTCTGAAACCTCTTCCTACATTCCTCACACTCGTAAGGCCTCTCCTCAGTGTGGATCCTCTGGTGCTGGATCAGGTGGGACTTCCAGCTGAAGCTCTTGCCTCACTCCAAGCATTTGTAGAGCTTCTCCCCATCGGGAAACTGCTCACGGACTACTAGGGCCAAGGTCTGGCTGGATCTTTGGTTGTCTTCCCGGCACAGGGCAGGTCTTTCGTCCTCAGAGCACCCTGGGCTAGGTTTGCAGCCCCCTCCTCCTGTGGGATCCCCAGAGCTTTTCCTCCCCGTTGGATTCCTTCACGGTGGAGTCGCTCAAAACGGCCTCTTCCACGAGGATCTGCCATGGGGATTTGTCCTCCGTGGTCTCCATGCTCAGCTCCTTGCCTAGGGGAGGAAGGACAAGGAGAGGATGGGATTTGTCTCCGTGCCAGAGGGAGAAGGGGAAGGAGATCCTCCCAGTGCATTCCCAGCAGGACAGCATCAGCAGTGGGTTTGTCCTGCAGCTGGGGACCATGCTGGGCCAGGAGATGAAGCCAGAATAGAGGGGGGAAGGAGCACTGACTTCCTCCTCACCTGCCTGGCTGTCCTGGGCCATCTTCCTATTCCTCACAGCCTCCTCTTCCATCCAGTCAAGGGCTGGGAATGTGAAATCCTGGTTTGGGAGAAAACAAGGGTTGAGCATGTTGAGTTTGAAGGTCCATCTGTTCAAGTCCATCTCTAGAAGTCACCAGGCATCTGTGGTCCATAAAAACCTCCCAAACACCAAGATTCAGTCCTGAAAATGCCTCCCAGGAGTTCCTTGTCTCTGGTCTCTCCCTTGTGGTGTTTGGGAGTTCTCCTCTGTCCCAGCTGCTGGGGGGGGTCACACTTCTGTTGAGGGTCCCCCACCTACTCGGCCCCCACCCTCTGCAGGCTGCTGAGAGTCCCGGGAACCCGAAAAGCTCCCCCCTCTTCTGTCTCCCCATTTGAGAATACTGAAAGTTTTTGGAGTCCCATACTGGGAGTGACTGGAACCATACTGGGAGTGACTATGGGTCTCACTGGGATCATCTTGGGAGCCACTGGGATTACAATGGGTGTGAATGGAAGCTGAGTGGGAGTTACTGGGAGCTACTGGGCCCATGTTGGGAGGCAAATGTGGAAACATTGAGAGCAATTGGGACTAACTGGAAGGTACTGGAAGCATGATGAGGGAACTGAGATCACAACTGGGGTCATACTGGGAGCAACTGGGACCACACCTTGGGCAACTGCCAGAAACTGGGATCATGCTGGAGACAACTGGGAGTAATGGGAAAAACTGGGATCATTTTCAGGCAACTAGAACCTTATTTGGGCAACTGGGAGTGACTGGGAATGTCTGGAACCATACTGTGGGGACTGGAACCACACTGGAAACAGCTGTGAGCATGCTGAGGACAACTGGAACCACACTGGGGGAAACAGAGTGACTGAGTGTCTTGGTTTTTGAAAGACAGTTGTCTGCCAAGGAAAGCTAGAGCCTCCCTTGGAATGGAGAATATAAACTCCCTTCCCTCCAAATTATTATAATTTTGCAATTAGGGGCTTTCAGGCAAAGATATGGGAATAGGAGTAACAGTTCTTTACTAGGAATATTAAAGAAAAGGAAAATACAAATACAGTAGTACTAAAGAACAAGCAAGAAAGCAAACAAAGATCCTGGGAAAAACCCTGACAGTCAGGGATACTACCTGGTACCCTGTTGGTCAGGGAGTTGGAAGCAGTTCAGATAAATCCTCCTGAAGTAATAGATGTGGTTCTGTGGAGTAGAGATGGTCCTGTAGAAAGTCCAGTGGTGACAAGATGGGTCCGGTCCTCCTCCGGGAATCCAGTGGAAAAAACCAGGATACTTTGTGTGCTTCAGTCCCAGTTTTTATCTAGCTAGGAACAGTTGGTTCTTCCACTGGGTGGAGCACCTCACAATAGGATGATAAAATGTGTCATGTCATTGGTGGGCCCTAATGGCCCATTATCAGAAGATGTCCCCCTGGAGGATGGAGGAGTGGTGAAAGAGATAAGAAACACTGCCCCACCTGGGTTTAATGGCCGAGCCATTATCAAAAGGCATCCGCTCCCCTCCCCCCTGGAGTTACAAGAGAAGAATAAAACATCTCCCAAAAACCAGCTTTCAACAGATGAAATAGAATACACAATTTTAGGTTACATAATCCAAGACACTGAGATAGACTGAGAGAGACGAGGACTATTCCACAGACAACTGGGGTCACAGTGAGAGCAGCTGGGTCCATGCTGGGTGTTACTGGGATCACACTGAGGGTGACTGGAATCATACTGGGAGTGGTTGTGAGCAACTGGATTCATGCTGAAAGCAACTGGGAGGAAGTGGGAGTGACTGGGAGCATGGGATATACTGGGAGAGAAAGGGACGCATGGGGATTCTACTGGAGGCTACAAGAGTCATACTGGTATTGACAGGGAGCAACTAGGGGCCACTGGCCTTATACTTGGAGTGACTGGAATTAGATTGCAAGTGACTGGGATCATACTGGGAGTGGCTATAATCATCCTGGGATTATAGTGGGTGTCAATGGACCCTGACTGGGGGTTACTGGGAGCTGGGAGCCAACAGCACACACACTGGGAGGAACTGGGAGCAACTGGGAAAGACAAGAGGCATGCTGGTGACAACTGGGATATATTGGGACAGATTTGGATAAAACTAGGGGCAACTGAACTGTGCTGAGGTAACTGGGAGTGCCTGGGAATGACTATGAGAATGTTCAGGGCAACTGGGATATACTGGGAGTGCTTGACCCACGGAGGTGATGAATGGAATTACTGGAAGCAACTGGGAATGTGCTGGGGGAAACTGGGACCATGCTGGAGGCAAGTGGGGGCAAGTGTGAGTGACAGGGGCTCTGCTGGGAGCGATTGGGATCATACTGAACTCATACTGGGATCGTATTGGGAGTTACTGGGGCTATACTAGGGGTAACTGAGAGAACTGGGAACTCAGTGGATGAAAGTGGCAGGAACTGGGAGCAACTGAGAATGTGCTGGGGGCAAATTGCATCATAACAGAGAATGACTGAGAGTGACTGGGCTCATAGTGGGAGCAACAGGGATCAGGCAGGGAGTGAGGGGAAGTGACCGGGATCATACTGGGAGTAAAACTGCGCAGGGAGAGGGGACAGAGGATTTTCAGTGACTTCCCCTGGAACCCCTCCTGGGATCCCCCGTAACCCTCGTCAGCCATGCACCATGGGACCCCTGGGCCAGGCTGTGCTGAACTCCCGGGCCCTGCACTCAAACTCTGCCTGGAATCTGCTAGGTTTGGCCCAAAGTGGGGGAAGCCCCACGATCCGTGGATCCATTTTTTCCTGTGGGTGCAGGTCCCACCCCTGGCAGAACAGGACTGGGTGCTGGCACTGTAATCCCTGATTCCCAATCTTCTCTCACTCTCCCCTGTTCTCTTCTTTCCTTTGGGTGATCATCAATCCCAGAGTGGCTGGAGAGCCCTGTCACCAGTTCGGGTTTCCTAGGAAAGGGAGGCCTGGGGGTGAGGTACCTCCGGCTGGCTGGGAATGGGGGTCTAGGGGTCCCCAGGTCACGAAAACAGGGGATGCAGGGGCTGGGAGGGGAGGATACCTGGGAAAGGGGGTGCAAGGCAGTGTCAGTGCAGGAAAAGGGGGTGCAGGGGGTCCTGGAGCTGGGGAAGGAGATGCAGGGAGGTCCCAGTGCCCAGGAATGGGGATTCAAGGGGGGTGCCTGCGGGGATCCCCAAAACCCCTCCCAGGGGGGAGCAGGAGCTGAGTCATGAGCTCTGGGGAGAGAAAAGAGGGTGACCACGGCATAGGGTGGACATGGGGGAGTCACACATGCTCCAAGGGGGGGACATGACCTCTGGGGACCTCCCCTCAGCTTCTCCCGCAGTGGAGGTTGAGCCCCAGCCCAGGCAGACGAAGCCCAACACAAAGCCTCCGAGCTCTGGCAGCATCTTGGGGGGTCATCCGACGGCAGCTCCGGGGCTGGAAGAGGCAGGATCCGGGAAATGGTGGTGGCTGCTGGGAATGGACTGGGCCAGACTGGGACAGGCTGGGATGGACTGGGACACCAGGGTACACTGGGATACAGTGGAGCTAGGACCGGGACCCATTGGGAGCAGGTTCAAAGCACACTGGGACCCAGCAGGACCGGAACTGGGGCAACAGGGATCCTAGTGGTAGCAACTGGGATATACTGGGAGTGACTGAGAGTGACTGGGATCATACTGGTGGAAACTGGGACCTTACTGGGGTAGCTGGGATATACTGGGAATAACTATGCGTATGCTGACAGCAGCTGGGATATACTGGGACTGTCTGTAGCCATTCTGAAAGTGAGTGGGAACACACTGAGAGTGACTTAGAATGACTGAGTCTACACTGGGGACAACTGGGATTGACTGGGACCATGCTGGGGGAGACTGGGATCATATGGGACTCATAGTGGGATCATCCATGGAATGACTGGATTTATGCTTCGGGCAACTGAGAAGAACTTGGATCAGACTGGGAGCAACTGGGATATACAGGGAGTGAGTGGAATCATGCTGGAGTTGACTGGGTGTCACTATGAGCACCTGGAATCATGTTGGAAGCTACTGGGAACAACAGGGAGTGAGTGGAAGCACATTTGGGGCAGTTGAGATATACTAGGAGAGACTGGGAGTGACAGGGATCACAGAGGAACCATAAAGAAAGTTACTGGAATAATACTGGGTGTATCTGGGAGTGACTGGGATAGTACCGGGAGTGACTGGAACCACACTGGGTGACGGGGAGCAAATTGGGCCATGCTGAGGGTAAATGCCATTGTACTGAGAGTGACTGGGTTCACACTGGAATCATAATGGGAAGAACTGGAGCCAGAATGGCAGTGACTGAGATGATACTGGTGGTGACTGGAATCATGCTGGGAGAGGATGGAATCATACTAGGGTGAATGGGAACAGCAGGGACTAAGCTGGAATTACAGTGGAATTACAGATACTGAGGGTGACTGGGAGCCACAGGGCTCATACTGGGAGTGACCTGGGTACCCCTGGGGGGAACTGGCCCAGCTGGGGATCAGGGTTGTTCTCCCACAGGGCTGCCCCGGGTCCTGCTGCCACCCCTGGCCCCAGAGCTGAGGGACAGAGGACAGCCTAGGGAAAGGGGACAGACGAGGAACAGGGGGCAGCCGAGGGACAGGGGAAAGCTGAGGGAGAGGGGACAGCCAGGGAACACGGCATGGCCAAGGACACTGAGCTCCAGCACCCTGGGCTGTTGTGCCTGGGCTGTTGCCCTTGGGGCTCCCAGCACAGGCCAAGGGGGAGAATCCCCTCCAGAAACTGCTGTTAGCTTTAAGCTGTGCTCTTGAACATTCCCAAGGAGTCACCTGCAGTGGCTGGAGACGGCTGGGTGCCCAGAGCCAACAAAGCCTCTCTGGCACTGCCCTCCTGCCCCAGGCAGGGCAGAGAACACCCAAGGAAAGGCTCCTGCTTGGCTCAGGGCAGGGACAGGGCACTCCCATGGCGCTGCCACGGGCACAACAGAGCCAACCTGGGGAAAGGATTGGGATTTATATCCATTGAATCCGAGCAGGGATTCCTACTCATTTCACTGCTGTCATTTAATTGGTAATCAATTCAAATAACTTCCCCATGCAATTTCCATGGCAGTGGGTTGGAGGGGAGATCCAGCCTTGGAATTCTCACCTGACTTGAATGAGACTGAGATGCAGCCATGGAAATTCCATGGGAATTTCTGCATTCCCAAGTCCCCCATTTCAGAATTCCAACATTCCTGTAGGAATTCCCATCCCTCTCTCACACCCACCTTTGTGTTCCAGAGCCTCCTGACCATATCTGATGTATTCTGGGAGGTCTTCAACACCAATGTGTCCCAGGTAATGCTTCATCTGTTCCACTATGATGCCTTTGGATTCCCAGCACCTCTGAGTGATCCAGGTGGCACTGTTGGACACTGCATAGCTCCTGGATCCCAGCTGGAAGCAGATGAAATCCCACCCTTTGTAGTTGTGCCAGTGGGATCCATGGATGCTCCATTGGACAGGAGGTCACAGATGGAAACCACCTGCACCATGTGGAGACCTGGGAACAAGGAGAGAAAGGACCCATGGAGTTGTGTCCCAACCCCATACAGCCCCTTGGAGCTCCCTGGATTCCCATTCCAGCCCCACAGATCCCATCCCAGCCCTTCAAAGTCCTCCATTCCCACAGATCCCAGCCCAGTCCCCAGCTCCCCCTAGCCCCTTCCACTCTGGTTCTATTAGCCATGTGTGCCAGTCCCTCTCCTTGAGCCAGGTCAGGCTATCCCAATATCCCAGCTCAGCTCCTGCTGCCATCCCTGGTGCCTGCAGCTCCATCCATCCCCGCCTGCTGTCGCAGCGCTCATAGGGGGTCCCGTCCACATCCCCCACAATCAAGGACTGGGGAACCCCTGGGCTGAGCTCTGACAGTGCCAGTTCCAGGTACTGCAGGGAGTGGAGAACTGGAGGGACATGGAGGCGTGTTGGAAAGCGAGAGTGAAAAGTGAGAGTTCGGGCATCTAGGGGAGTCAACAGGTCGAGGAAAGGAGGGACTTGAAGAACTGGGAGAGCTGGGAAGGAGATTCAGGAGCTCAGAGTCAAGGAAAGGGTGCAGGGACTGGGAGAGGTGGCATGGTGTGTCCAGAGAATCCTGTGCCCAGGAAAGGGCGTGCCAGGGCTCCTCACTGTGAGGAAAGGAAGGGCTGTGGCTAGGAAATGCATGAATGGGGGCCTAGGGGTCCCAGGGTGAAGGAGAAGGGTGGCTCTGGGGGCTGGGAGAGGCAGGGTGGCTGGGAATAGGTTGAGTTGGTGCCAGATAAGGGGGTGCAGGGGGGTCTCAGTGCTGGACAAAGGGGTAAAAGGGTGTCTCAGTTCTCAGAAATGGGGATTCAGGGGGGCCTCAGTGTCAAGAAAATGAGGGGCAGGGACTTGGAGGGAGTTCCAGGGGGTCCTTGAACCCAGGAAAGGGGAGTCCAGGGTTACCCAAAACAGGAGGGTAAGAGGGTGGGGACACCCAGAATGTTCGGGAAGGGGGAATTCAGTGGTTTCTGGTTTTGCAGAAAGGTGGGGCTGGGGGCTAGGAAAGGCAGGAATGGGGGTCCAAGGCGTTCCAGAGCATCCCAGGATCAAGCACACGGGAAGCCTGGAGGCTGGGAGACATGGGATGGCCGGGAAAAGGGGAGCAGGGGAACTGATGTCCAGGAATAGGGGATTCAGGGGGGTCCCTGTGCAGGATAAGGGGAGCAGGGGGGTCCTGGTGCCGGGAATGGCGGCTCAGTGTCCTGGTGCCGGAGGTCCCACTAGCCCCTCGCCGTCCAGGCGCTGGAGCCACCGCGCTGCTTCTATTCACTCCCGGTTTGATCCCAGTACAACTCAGTCACCCGGGAGCTGCTCCCAGTATGATCCCAGTACAGCCCAGTCACTCCCAGTGATCCTACTCCTGGCATCCCCCACCGGCCTCTGCGTTCCGACCTGTCCCGGCTCCATCACCGCTCCTCCCGCCGGCTGCGACGGGTTTGGCGAACGGGGGAGGAGGTGGAGGGAAGGAGGAAGAGGCGGAGAGGCAGCAGGAAGTAGGAGGGGACGAAAACAGGAGGAATCGGGCCGCTCCAGCGCTTTCCTGAACACGCAGCCCCCCAGGACCTCCCCCCATCCCGCAGGTGCCCAGGGAGGGGGAGCTCTCCCCATATGTCCCGGGGCAGTCCCTGGGTTTGGGCTTTTTTGGGGGGGTTGTTTGGAGCTTGCAAGGCTCCAAAGCAGAGCCGCAGATGCCCCTCGGGGGCATATCGTGGTCTCCGGGATGTGTTTTTGTGGGGTCCCGGTGGCAGCAGAGCCCCGGTGGGGGCCGGAGGGATGCGGGTCCCCCCGCGGTGGGGGGTGGGCTTCCCGGGCCGGGCCCTCCGAGCTCTGCCGGGGCCACGTGGGGAGCGGCGGGGTGGGGGGACACCGGGCTTGGGGAGCACGGGGTGAGCAGCGGCTTCAGGGAAGACGCCCCAGGACACCCAGGCAGGTGAGGAGGAAGTCACTGCCTTTTTCCCCCCTCTCTCCTGCTCCATGTCCCAGCCCACCATGGCCCCCAGCTGCAGGACAGCCCCACTGCTGTCCTGCCGGGTATGCAGTAGGGATCTCCTTCCCCTTCCGTCTGGCACGGAGGCAAATCCCATCCTCTCCTTGTCCTTCCTCCCTCAGACAAGGAGCTGAGCATGGAGACCAGGGAGGACAAATCCCCACGGCAGATCCTCGCTGGAAGAGGCCGTTTTGAGCGGCTCCACGGGGCAGGAATCCAACGGGGAGGAAAAGTCCTGGCGATCCCTCGTGAGAAGAGACTGCAAAAACAGATCACGAGGATCTGAGGAGGAAAGACCCACCCTGTGCCTGGAAGGCAGCCAAAGATCGAGCCTGAGCTCAGGTCATGTGGTCCATGGTGGGGAGAAGCCTCACAAGTGCTTGGAGTGTGGGAAGACCTTCAGCCAGAGGTCCAACCTGATCAGCCACCAGATGATCCACACTGGGGAACGACCCTACGATTGTGGGGAATGTGGGAAGAGCTTCAGCCAGAGCTCCGACCTGATCAGCCACCAGAGGATCCACACTGGGGAACGACCCTATGAGTGTGGGGAATGTGGGAAGAGCTTCAGAGTCAGCTCACACCTGATCTGTCACCAGAGGATACACACTGGGGAGAGGCCCTACGAGTGTGATAAATGCAGGAAGAGGTTTCAGACCAGCTCCAATCTCTTGAAGCATCAGCAGATCCACACTGAGGAGAGGCCCTTCCGGTGTCCCGACTGTGGGAAGCGCTTCAACCGCAACTGCACCCTCGTTAGGCACCAGCGCATCCACACTGGGGAGAGGCCCCATGAGTGTGAGGAATGTGGGATGAGCTTCAGCCGGAGCTCCCACCTGATCCGCCACCAGAGGACCCACACTGGAGAACGGCCCTATGAGTGTGGGGTTTGTGGGAAGAGCTTCAGCCAGAGCTCCAACCTGATCCAACACCAGAACATCCACAGTGGGGAAAGGCCATACAAGTGTGGGGAATGTGGGAAGAGCTTCAGGCAGCGTTCCCGCCTGATCATCCATCAAAAGATCCATACTGGGGTGAGACCCTATGAATGTAGGCAATGTGGCAAGAGGTTTCTGAGCAGCTCCCGTCTCCTTGAACATCAGCAGACACACACAGAGGAGAGGCCCTATGAGTGTCCAGAGTGTGAGAAGAGGTTTCCCACCAGTTCCAGTCTCCTCCTGCACCAGCGGATTCACAGAGAGGAGAGGCCCTTCCGCTGCCCTGACTGCGGGAAGAGCTTCATGCACAACTACCGACTTACCACCCACCAGCGCATCCACACCGGGGAGAGGCTGTATGAGTGTTCTGAGTGTGGGAAGAGCTTCTCTAGGAGCTCTCACTTGACCCGACACCAACAGAGGCACCGGTAAGGGAAGCCCTGTGAGTGCTCCAAGTGCAGTAAGAGCTTCATACACTGCTCCAACTCTATCCCCCACTGGAGGACCCACGTTGGGCAGTGCTCTGGTGACCTACATTCCCTGTGATCCACGTTGGGAGGACACCAGGCTTGTTATCCTTTTGTTCTGACCTTCAGTTTTATCTCTTCTCCCTCTCTTTGCCCTCCAAAAGCCAAGAGGGCATCTGTCTCCTCAAAACCACTCAAATCCCAGTAAAAACAACTCAATCTTATCTAAGAAGGGCTCAATCCCACCTCAAAGTGGCTTGTTCCCGCCTCAGAAAAACGCAATCTCATGTCAAACTTAGTCGAATCTACAGCCACCAATGTTGGATGGGGTTGGAAGGAGACTGTGAGATGTGGGATCCAAATTTGGAGCAGTGGGATTGGGATTTTGTGGGGCTGGGTGGGTGGGATTTTGATAGTAAATAAAACTTTGAGAGTTAGTAATTTCTGTCCCATTCATTTCAGTCAGTCAGTGTCAGTTCTGCTTTGAGTGTGCCACCTTCTCAGCTGATTGTGTCACCTTCTCAGCTGATTGTGTTTGTGTCCTCCTGTCTCTTCTGCCTGCCTCTGCCTGCTCTGTCTCTCAGTGTCTCCCTTGACCCAGGGCAGCTCCCACCAAAGACCCTGCCCTGATTTAATTCCCAATCCAGGAGCTACAACAAGCATGGATGAAGTTCTGAAGGCTGGCAGTGAAATGTCACTGTAGGATCTTGCTGCCCTTGGGTTTTGGCCCCTTCTTCAGGGCTTTGCCTTCAAGGACAGGAAGATCTTTTCCTTGCTGGGAACTGTAATTCCAGACCCTTGGAGTATATGCCATGCAGGACCAGACAGACTGGGATCATGTCAATGTGGGTGGGTTTTGGGGGAGATAGGAATGGGGTTTTGGGGCTATTTATGTTGCAGAGAGTGGTTGGGATGATCCTGGCCAGGAGCTGTGGCAGTGGTTTGAGGGGTCTGGGAGTGGCTGTTTGTTGTATTTCCCCACGAGACTAGACGACCGCCGATGGCAAAAGTAAAAGAGTCTGCTCACTGGCTTCAGGTGGGATATTACAGCTTTTATTCTCAACTCCTGCCTTGCTTGGCTGGAGCCGTCCCGATGGCTCACCGGTGCCAAAGAGAGCTCACCCTTCCCCTCTCGGGGCCCTTTTCCCCAGGGGGCAGGGCCCAGAGGCAGGGACAAGACATCACCCAATCAGGGGGAAGTGGGAAGGGAAGAGTTAGGTTACAGCTGAGTAGGGATGACCCACAATACAGATTACAGATCCGATAAACATAACACAATTAATGCATTACAACAGCTGTTTGTCTGGGAGGGGGGTTTGGGGCAGTTGTGATCCCCCCAGCTCCCCAAAGCTGCTAGCAGATCCCACCCCCCCCCAAGATGCTGCTGGTGTTTGGGGGCTCCATGTCACGGTTCATCCTCTTGGCATTGCAGGAGAAGGTGGAGTGTCCAGATGCAGTGTCCAGATGCAGCTCCTGCTCCCCCTGGGAGGGAATTTGGAGAGGGGGCAGAGGGGGTGTGCAGCCCCTGCCAGGGAATGACCCCACCCCAGCCCCTTTGTTTAACACCAAGCTGGGCTTGGAGCCTCAGGAGAAAGAGGCTGAGGGGAAGCAGATCCTGCAGGTGGGACAGGGCTTGGGGTCAGGGCAACGTCCTGCCCTGCACACCAGGCTCAGCTGTGAGCCTGCCTTGGGAAGGGATTGGGACATGCCCATCCCTACGGATTAGGGCTGAGAGCAGCACTTGGATTACAGACATGGAAATACTGGAAGAAACTGGGACCACACTGAGGTGGTGAATTATCCCCTCCACACCTTCCCAGACCACCCTCTGATCTGACAAATCCTTGTTCAGCCTCAGCCTTGGCCAACAGCCCCTAGGCTCAGCTCCTCTGGAGCTTATCAGAAACGCTGTCTGCTCCCAGGCACTGCTGGTGCTCAACAAGCTCCTGGTTTCTTAAGAGCTGCTCTGGGAACTGTTTTTGTCCTTTCAATGTGAATCATGATTCTAAAGAGTTAAGATTTTAGCTAAGGGTTAGAAGAAATTTATATTGATCAAGATGTAAGTTATATTAGTAAATGGTAGGTTAATGATTATTAGATGCCCAAGCTAGAGCTAACTGTTCTATTATGAGCTTGTTTATAGAAAAAGTGGAGTAAGTGAGCCATCATAAGAACAGATTGAAACCACTAAGAACAATGGCCAGCACCTGGACTTGGTATCAATCAATCACGAAGGAGGGGACCTTGGATCATGCCAGAGGGTCACAGAGACCTGATGAATACTCTTCTGACTTCATCCTTTGAGACCACCAACCCAATACGAGAGAAGAATTGCGCACGCATGAAGGACTAATAACCTCATTTTAATACAGAGCGGGGAATGGGAGGTGCTGGGGTTATGCATATGTATTGTATGTAAGATCTTGGAAAATAAATAGAGAGCAAAGAGCCTTGTTCGGGGCGGCCACGCCTTTCGGAGATGACTCCCGTGCCACCCACGGTGAATAAACATACCACTTTCTAACTTTAATCAGTTAGAGGGTCTTTGTCCGTGACTATATCGGTTTTCAATGACTCAATTGGCGAGCCAGGCAGGAGAAGGTTCTGCTCGGCTGTGAGACCAGCTCGGGTGGAGGACCCCCTCAGGGCGCCCCCAGGATATTCCTGGAAGAGGGGGCTCCGCTGCCCGACCTGTTCATCCAGCAGCAGACAAGAGCTCCTGACTACTAAAACTCCGGACAAAAAGGTATGTTTATACTTGAAAAATAGGTACCTTTTTGGTGTAGGCGGTTGGTAAGACGCTGAGAGACGTCTCGTGCACAACACATGCCTAAGTTGTGACAGCTCTGCAGAGCCTGGTTTGGCTTGGTTTGGTTTGGTAACCCGTGTCCCATGGTGGGGAGCAGCAACTGGTTTTTGTTGTGCCTTGATAATCTGTGTCCCGTGGTGGGGGCAACAGCGGCAGTAGGACAACCAGTTTTGTTGTCAGTTTTTGGTTTAAAGGTACCTTGGTCATCCATAATTCGAGCGGCTAGCCTGAGTTTTAAGATGCAAAGGGTCCCGTCGTGGGTTGCAGAAAATCCTAATTGCGGCTCCGTGCACACTCTGTGTGTGTGTGTGTGTGTGTGTTTAGTGTGCACAGATTTGTGTTTTGTGGGTTTGCGTGTCTAGGCTGTGGAAGAATTATTGGTGCACCGTGTGTGTTGTGTTCTGTAAGAGTTTGTGTCGTAAATGATTTGACCTGTAAGGCGTAGGCATGGTCAGGAAAGGCTGTTGGTAAGTCGTGGGAGACGTCCCACACACAACTTGTGCCTCTGTAGTGTGCTTGCAAGCTTGATTGGTATCTGGTCAGTTGTACTTGGTTGCCAGCAGAGAAAGCTCTTAAGCTCTTGTACTGGGCCATGGAGGGCTCGGGTTGGTGTTGCTGGCAGAAGGGGATTTTGCCATTTGCTGTGCCATAGAGGGCTCAGTTTGCTAGAAGCCGGGACTAGCAATTGTAAGGGCAAATCCTGATTTGTGGTTGTTACACTGTGTGAATGCATCCTGACTGTGAGAACGATTGTGAGAGAGTTTGTTGAGACGTGCTACCAGCACGAAGTGATTGAGGAGTTTGGACCCGCGGTTCCGTTTTCAGGAGACTGAAACGGCCGGGGAAAAACGAAGCGAGTGAGGTGTATGAAAACCCTTAAAGCCCCCTCCCTGCTGTGACTGTGGTGTGTGTGTTTTGGTTATTCGCTGTAACTGTATTTTTGAGGCAATATCTATCTTGTGTTAAAAGTTTTAAGTGCAGCATAAGCTGAGTGAAAGAGTTGATTAGCCTCTGAGAGCTGAAGCGTGAATGTTTTTGAAGTAGATTAAGGACAGACAAAGGACAAGACCAGTTTGCCACAAAGTAATAGAAACCCTTGACAAGAGTTTAGTTGTGATTTTAGGAATGGAAACTATGTTTGTAGATTGTTGGAATTAAAATAAGGGTAACTTCGGTCTGAGAACTCGATCTGGCCAGATGAATAAAAGGAATTCCTTTACCTAAGTGGTTTAGACTTGACTCGTAGGAGTTTGTGAATTCAGCAAACTGGTGAATAGACAGAGGAAATAAGAGAATGTATTTAGAAGGTTTATATCAGATGTCTGTTGGGAGACTAGTGGCTCTGGAGTAGGAGCAATGGGCTGTGGAGAATTTAGAAAGTCAAAAAGAAGTGAATGGAATATCTTGTATTTTTGGGAATTTTCCTGCAGCTTTTGGTGCATCTAGAGGTTGTCACTGTGCCTGGGTGCTTTTGCAGTGTAAAATTTGTGCAGGACGTTACTATTGTTCTTCTGCTAACTAGGTACAGAGAATGTGCCCAGTGTAAACAATAGCTCCTTGATCAAGCTGATTTAGAGCAACAATTTCTGTTTCAACTCCAGCCCCACCTTTAACTCCAACTGCATCTTTGACCAAAGCAATTTCTATTTCAACTGTCTCTAGCTCTAAGCACAGCTGAATCAACTCTGATTTCTATTTCAAGTTCAGCTTCATTTTCTATTTTATCCCCTACTCCATCTACTCCACTTACTCCTAAATCTCTCCCAGTGCCCAACAGTGACAGTGAGGAAGAGGAACCCCTCTCCAAAGGTTCCTACAGCATCCCGGACTCAGAAACAAACCAAAGAAGAGAACATCACAACGGAGAGGCAGTGGTTGCTCACGTTGAGAAAAACTAAGATGGACTGGAGGATCTTACCCTAGGAGACCCTCTAGTTATAATGAAACTAGGGAACAGAGAAAAAGAAATGAAGCTTTTAATAAACATGGGGGCAACATTATTCAGTGTTAAATAAAGCTTTAATACCAATAACAGATGATTGTGTTATGGTAAAAGGGGTAACTGACCAATCTGAAAAAGCCTATTTTTGTAGACCATTGAAATATAAACTTGGGAAACAATTGGGAATTCACAGGTTTTTATATATGCCCAATGCTCCATCAGCACTTTTGGGTAGGGATCTACTGGAACTATTAGAGGTAAAAAAAATAATATTTAAAAATGGAGAGATTACTTTGGAGGTTGAGGATCAATAATATGTGGAATTGTTAAGCTCGATGTAGATAACTAATGAGGCTAAAGTTAAAAGTGAAGGTGAGATTTACAGGAAAATAATAGATTAGGTTTTCTGGGGTTTGAGTTTTTAACATACCAGGAGAGCAAAGAATGCACCCCCAGTGCAAGATAAGTTTAAAAAGAAAAAAAAAAAAAAAAAAAAAAAAGAAAAAAGAAAACAACAACAACAACAAAAACCCACAAAAACCCCAAAACCTAGTTAGAGTTAAGCAATACCCCCTGAAGAAAAGTTAAGGGATTAGCCTAGTGATTGAAATTTTTTCTGTTAAAAAGCCTGATGGATCATAGCTGTTAAAAGGATAACTGAGGATTTATACCCTGTGGTTCCCAACCCTTACACTTTGTTAACTTGTTTAACACCTAAACTAACATGGTTTATTGTCTTAGATTTAAAGGATGGTTTCTTTTGCCTTCCTCTCCATGAAGCCAGCCAGAAAATTTTTGCATTTGAATAAAAAAAGTCAGCTCACATGGACAGTGCTTCTGCAGGAGTTAAAAAAAATTGCCCACCTTGTTTGGAGAACAACTAGCAAAAGATCTGTAATCCTGGGAAGCTCCATCAGGAAGACAACTGTTACAGTATGTGGATGACCTCCTGATAGCCACCAAAACTCAAGAGGCATGTCTGGAGTGGATGGTAAGCCTCCTAAACTTTTTGGGTCTACAGGGGTATCACATATCCCAGAAGAAAGCCCAGATGGTGAAGCAGACAGTTATTTACTTGGGCTACGAGGTTAGTACTGGACCAAGAACCTTAGGGTAGGATCACAAGGAAGCAATATGCCAGACTCCAAAACTCCAGACAGTAAAAGAACTGACAACTTCTCTAGGCATGACAGGGTGGCAGACTGTGGATTTCTAACTATGGGTTGTTTGTTAAACCTCTGTGTGCCTTGATCACAGAAGAGAGCAGGGATCTCCAAAAGAAGCAACACGAGCCTTTGACCAGCCAAAGAAGGCCCTTATGTCAGCTCCAGCCCTGGGACTTCCAGACGTGAGTAAACCATTCTTTTTGTTTTCACATGAGAAGCAGGGGATCGCCTTGGGAATACCAGCACAAAACCTGGGTCTGTGTCACTGGGCAGTCACCTAAGCAGCTGCATGCAGCAGCTAAGGGATGGCCAGGGTGCCTCAGAAGCACCCAAGTACACCCTAGGCCAGAAGACGACTGTGCTAGTATCCCACACAGTGTCTGCAGTCCTAAAAGTGAAAGGGGGACATTTGCTCTCCCCACAAAGACTCCTGAAGTACCAAGCCATAATGGTAGAACGAGATGATGTTGAGATTGTGGTAACTAACATTGTGAATCCAGCTTCCTTCCTCAGCGGGAGTACGGGAGAACCAGTGATCCATGAGTGCCTGGAGACCATCAATACCACTTACTCCAGTTGGCCAGATCTGAAGGACACCCTGCTAGAGAATACTGAGACCTGGTCCACCGATGGAAGCAGCTGTGTCATCAGTGGAAGGCATGCTGGGTATGTGGTTACCACAAGATGAGAGGTAATAGAATCTGGACCATTACCAACCAACACCTCAGCACGCTTTAAAGCTGGCAAAAAGAAAGAAAGTTAATATCTACACAGACTTAAGGTATGCATTTGGGGTAGTTCATACACTTGGAGCCGTCTGGAAAGAAAGAGGACTGTCGAATTGACAAGGAAAAAGTATTAAACATGCACAAGAGATAATAAAACTTGGAGGCAGTCCAGCTACCTGAAAAGGCAGCCATCATGCATATTAAGGCACACCAAAAAGTGAGCTCTGAATTGGATGAAGAAAACAAGCTGGTGGACAGAAAGGCAAAAGAAGCAGCTAAAGGTGAGATAGGCAGTCTTAATTCCAGATGGGCAAATTTCCATTGAAGGTAAGCCAAAGCACAGTAAAAAGGACAAGAGGGGTGGGCTATTACAGATAAAAGGAAAGGAAGACTTATGTTCCCCCTCTTATATGCTATAGTCATTAGTGAAAGAGGAAGATGAAAAAAACACCTTGGGGAAAAAATTAATTATTTGAAAGATAGAATCATAGCTAGAAATTTGTAATATATAGTAATTTGGGTGACTTGCCAATGTAGCCTTTGCCTCCAAACTAATCCCAAAAATATTTTTAAACCAGAGCTTGGGCAAATTGGGAAAAGATATGTACCTGGGCAGCAACAGCAAATTCATTTTTCAAAACTACCCAGGAAAGGAGGGCATGGATACCTATTGGTATTAACAGATACCTTTTCAGGGTGGCCAGAAGCTTTCCCTACCAGAACTGCCAAAGTGTAAGAGGTAACCAAAGCAGTCTTATAAGAAATAATTCCATGCTTTGGAGTCCCAGCCACAATGTTTTTAGATAGGAGGCCATATTTTAGTTCAAAATTGTGTAGCAAATTAAGCAGCAAATTATAAAACTGGGGCTCAAACCAGAGAACTAGCTGGACCAGTACATGACGTATAGCCTGGGGATTATGTATACATTAAGTCTTTTGCAGAAAAAACTTTGGAACCATGGTGGGAGAGACCATTCCAAGTGCCCCTCATCATCTTTAATACAATCAAGATCAAGGAACAAAGCACCTAGATCCATCACTCACAAGTGAAGAAAGCTCCTGAGAAACTCTGGAAAGTTATATTGGGTGACAATGAACTAAAATTAAAACTTTCTTGGGAAAATAAATGATAAGTATAATATAACAACTTTTTGAAAAATAGGAAAGCTTGTAATAGTAATGGGTAATCAAATAGGTATAGCCTGGAGAGTTGTGGCATTTATGACCATCACTATAGCCATAGCCAATGCAGCACCACTGCATTATAATGTGACTGGTAAATATAAGTGCCAAGGGAAAGCTTATTATTTTATCTCCTGTACGTCTCTCATTCAGATGCTAAAAATTACAAATGCAACTGTGTAACTTGTGCATTTGTAACTTTGTCAAAATTGAAGAATGTGATTTTTCCTATTAGGCACATGTTGTATCCCACCAACATATAAAGGCAAACTTGACTACTGTTCAAGAAATATTGCTTGTGCCTAGTATTTAAAGGTTAGTAGAAGGCCCATCCCATCATTGGTGGGATGTGCTTTCTGGGTAGTCATCAGCTGCAACTGGTTTGGTCAATACCTTGGTTTATTTGATTATTGTTTTGTTTAATTTAGTTGATATAAGTTTGATTTTGTTTGTTATAAAATTTCTTTGGAATTGGAGAATGCTGAAGCAACTAGAAGCTTTAACTTTAATATTAAGAGCATATAGTACAGTTTTAAAGGACCCTCTACCACACAGTTTTGCTAGATGAAGAAGAATTTACATATTAGTAAAAGAATTTACTAACTTTGAAGAAGGAGTTGGGAAATGAGACATGACTTTAAAGAGTTAAGATTTTAGCTAAGGGTTAGAAGCAATTTATATTGATCAAGATGTAAGTTAGATTAGCAAATGGTAGGTTAATAATTATTAGATGCCCAAGCTAGAGCTAACTATTATATTATGAGCTTGTTTATAGAAAAAGTGGAGTAAGTGAACCATCATAAGAACAGATTGAAACCACTAAGAACAATGGCCAGCACCTGGACTTGGTACCAATCAATCACGAAGCAGGGGACCTTGGACAGTGCCAGAGGGTCACAGAGACCTGATGAAGACTCTCCTGACTTCATCCTTTGAGACCACCAACCCAATTCGAGACCACCGAGCCAATTCAAGAGAAGAACTGCACACACGTGAAGAACTAATACCCTCATTTTAATAGAGAGCGGGGAATAGGAGGGGCTGGGGTTATGCATATGTATTGTATGTAAGATCTTGGAGAATAAATAGAGAGCAAAGAGCCTTGTTCGGGGCAGCCACGCCCTTCGGAGATGACTCCCGTGCCGCCCGCCAGGTGAATAAACATACCACTTTCTAACTTTAATTAGTTAGAGGGTCTTTGTCCGTGATTATATCGGTTCTCAATGACTCAGTCCCATAGAAAAGGTCTGGTAGCTCTTGTCCTCTGGGAGTCCAGTGGATAAGGCTGCCTGTGCTGTTCCAAATTCCAGGGTATATCCAAGTGGGAATGCTTGGCTCCTCCCCCTGGGCAGACCATCTCACAAGGGGCTGATATCATTTTATCAGTCTTGCAATGAGTCCTTGATTGCCCATTAAACAGAGATAGCTCCCGGAGGGAGTTATCTATGAGTCATGCAGCAGGGTATTGATGGGCCATTAACAGAAGATAGTCTGGAGGCAGGGGGCAAGAGAAACACTGCCCAACCTAGTTTCAATAGCTCATGTAGATGGTGATAGAATACTGTCCTAGGGTAACTTTATGATGCTTGTATCCCCAATCGTCTGTTCTGTTTGAACTCTGTATATTGAGTCCTGTGCCTTTAAGACTGGTTCTAAGAGCAAGGAGAAGCGCGGAGTTTGTTTTGAGAAAACTGCCTGACTCCTCCACATTCTTCTCCGGACGGTGTTCGGCGGAGGCTTGGAGAGACTGCAGGACAGAGATCTTTTTGCTTTTGGTTAGTTTCAGCTAGCTGGGGCAGAGAAGTTCCCTGGACTGTTTTTTTTTTTCTTTCTTTTTTCTTGGAACTGTGTAAACCTGCTCTGGACTGAAAACCCAGGGGAGCACTGGGGGCTGCACCTGCGGCCCACCGGGGCCTGGAGCTCGGCATTTTCCAGCAGCGCCGGAGGGACTGGGACTGATCAGAGACTGAGAGAGAGCCGAGCTCCACCCACGGCAAGGACTTTCTCAATTTGCCATCTCACTTCAGAACGAGAGGTTTTATTGTTTCATATTATTCATTCTTTATACTTGTATGCACTTTATTTGTTTAGTAAAATAGTTTTTTCCACTTTTCTCCACAAAGGTTTTTTTTTCGGACTGGTTGGAGGGAGGGGCCACTTGGGTTTGCTTCCCAGAGGGATCCTATACAGGGGTTTTCCCCCAAATTTGTCTCCAAACCAGGACAAATACATACTTTGGGCACATCTTACATTGTAACCTAGGACAGTGCCAGAGTATCAGGAGTGAGCATTTCCCTGCCCTCCAGAGGAATTTCTCACAGGTCTCTTGCAGTGACTCCTTCTGTCTGTGTGCACACATTAGCGCCTGTGCTCTGGCAGTGTGTCAGAAATGCTGCTCTCTGAGGGGTTTGAGTACCTTGGATAACTGAGTCAGGCCTGTAATGTTAAGTCACAAGATTAAAGCCAAGTGAAATGCTGTTAAGTGTTTTTCTTTTGCTAAGTTGTTACGAATAATACAAGGTGTTTGGCTGTATTCCTTTTATCCTTGCGCTCACTTTTCTCACACACACACATACACACACAGACACAGGGACAGTTCTTACTTCTGGTTTGATTGCCTCGATTTTGTTTGGTGTTGCTGCTTTGTTTCCTTGGTGTGCCTGATGTGTCCAGTCAGGAGTAGAGTGACTTTTGCTTATGAGCTTTGACGTACTGTCACTTAATATTAAATCTGGTTTTTGCTGATCCCTTGCTGGGGATTTTTTAAGCACTCTCAAGCCCTCATTCGTAACAGGGTGAAAGAGCTCTGGCCCAGGCTCCGGCCCCCGGGGGACATGAGGATGCTGCCAGGAGGGTCCCTGTCCCCCTGTCCCATCCTCCCACTGCCCCATCCCCCTGTCCCTGTGTGAGGCTGTGCGGTCAATCTCATTGAACATCCTCTGGGGGAGGCTATGGCCCCAGGGGTGGGGGGACCTGGGGGACAGGAGACCCCACTGTGCACAATGAGTGCTGGACTTCTCTGGGGGGAACTGTGAGGAGGGGGCAGGGGGCGAGTGACCCCCGAGTGACCATACACAGCCGCTGTGATGTCACACCACTCCTGTGATGTCACACAGTCACCCTGTGATGTCACACAGCCCTTCTGATGTCACACAGCTCTCTCTGTGGTGTCATAGTGCCACCCTGTATTGTCACAGCACACGGACCTCACAGGCCCCCTTCTGACATCTTACAGCTGTGCTATGATGTCACAGCCAGCTCTGTGGTGTCATAGTCTTCACTGTGATGTCACACAGCTTTCTCTGAGACATCACAGAGCTGCTCTCTGATGTAACAGAGCCTACGTCTATGATGGCAGTGCCTGCACTGTGACCTCACAGTACACTTTATGATGTCACAGCCTTCTCTGTGATGTTACAACAACCACCCTCTGATGTCACAACTCACTCTGTGATATTATGCAGCACACACTGTGATGTCACAGCCTGCTCTGTTCCCTGTCACCTGTCATCTCACAGCCCACTCTATGATGTCATACAGCCACACTGTGATGTCACAGCCCACTCTGTTCCCATTATGTCACAACAGTCTCCAGTGCTCTAGGAGGCTGCAATGTGAAACAGTGGACATTGGTTTCCATGATATTCCACAGTGTTCCATAGTGTTCTGGATCCCATGAAGGCCCTCTTTTGCAACAATTCAGACTTGGTTCCATGAGAATCTATTACTCCACAATGGTGTCCTGGATGCCATGAGGCTTTTCTTTGTCACAGTGGAATCTTGCTTGCATGAGCCTTGGCAATGTCCCAGTGGCCAATGGGTTCCATGAAGCCCTGCTGTGTCATGGTGGACACTTGCTTCCATCAGATTCCATTGTTTCACAGTGCTCTCCTAGGTCCCATGAGGCCTTGCTGTGCAATAATGGAGCCTTGCTTCTACTAGGCCTGGCAATATTTCTGTGGCCCTTTGTGGGAGATTAGGGACAGGCGGTCGGAAGATATCGCATTGTACGGGCAGACAGAACCCCTCCCTCAATACTTAGCTGGTTAGTGTCCTTGATAAGGTAAGCAACACCTAACTTGTAATGTAAGCAGACAGATGTGATGTAGCAAACAGAGGTTTTATAACTCCATGTAACCAGTTAATAAACGCCATTAGCCGTCCACCACACTGGTGTCTGTGAGCTGGTGGTCCGAGCAGCCTGGGTGTGGCTGCCGTGTCGTTCCCGAACCAGGTCGCTACGCCTCAGCGGAGGCAGCAGCCCTTGTGCTCCATGTGGCCCCTCTCTATCAAAATCGACCCTTGGTTGTATTGCATCACGATGGTCCCCATGTTCCTGTGTCTCAATGGACACTGGATTCCATAAGAGCTGGCAATATCCCACTGTCACCTTGTCTCTATTTGGCCCCACTTTGTCAAAATAAAGCCTTGGTTCCATGAGATTACACTGTGTCACAATGTTCTCCTGAGTTTCCTGATAACCTGATGTGTTGACAATTAACCACGGGTTCCTTTAGATACAATTGCATCACAGTGGTGAACCTGGTTTCATAAAGCTCAGGTTTGTCACAATGAAGCCTTGGTTTCAGGGTATTCCATTGCAACACAATGGTCCCCACCACTTTCTAAGGCTGCACTGTGAACCAGTGGACTTGGTTTCATGAGATTCCATTGTATGTTCTCCTGTGTTCCATTAGGCCCTCCTCTTTCACAATGGACACTTGCTTGCATGAGCCTTGGCAATGTCCCATTGGCACCTGGGTTCCATCAGGCCCTGCTGTCTTGAAAATTTACCTGTTGTTCCAGGACATCCCATTGCCTCACAATGGTCTCCTTGGTCCAACGAGGCTCCTCTGTGTCACAATGGAGCCTTGGTTTCCTGAGATTCCATTGAATCACAATAGTCTCCTGTGTTTAATTAAGCCCAGTTGTGTCACAATGGACACTTGGTTCCATGACCAGTGGCGATGTCCCAGTGGCACCTGTGTTCCATGACACCCAGGTGTGTTATAACTGACAATTTGTTCCATGAGATTCTATGGAGTCACAATGGTCACTTGGGTTCCATGAGGCCCTGTTGTTTTGACAATTGACACTTGGTTCCATCAGATTCCATTTCCCCACAGTCTTTTCCTGGGTTCCAAGAGGCCCCACTGTGTCACATTTGCCCCTTGATTCCACAAGCCATGGCACAGTCCCTCTTGCACCTGGGTTCCATGAGGCCATGCTGTGTTCACAATTGACACTTGCTTCCATGATATTCCCTATGTTTCCATGAGGCTATGCTGTGTCACAATGGACACTGGATTCCACAAGAGCTGACAATGTTGCAGTGGCACCTGTGTTCTAGGAGGCACCTAGAAGGTACTTTGTCAAAGTAGAGCCTAGGACCCATGAGATTCCATGCTGTCACAACGGTCTGCTGAGTTCCATGTGGCTGTACTGTGTCACAATGGACAGTGAGTTCCACGTGCCTGGCAATATCCAAGTAGCACCTGGCTTCCATGCGGCCTCACTGTGTTTGCAGCTGACACTTAGTTCCCTGAGACTGCCTTGCATCACAGTGGTGTTCCTGGGTTCCACAACACCCTGCTGTGTCACAATGGACACTTGCTTCCATCAGATTCCATTGTGACACAATGGCCTCCCAGGTCCCATAAGGCCTTGCTGTGCAATAATGGATCCTTGTTTCTACTAGGCTTGGCAATGTCCCAGTGACTCCTGTGTCCCATGAGGCCCCACTTGGTCAAAATAGAGCCTTGGGTTGATGTGAGTGAGGGTCTGTAGTGACGCACAGTCCCCAGGCAGGCACACAGGAGAGCTGCTTTATTGCAATAACCAGGCCTTCTTAAGCAGTCAGCCCATTATCAGTTACATAGTTTTAAAGCATAACATAATTCACCAAACCACCATACACCACGATGCGAACACACAATTGTTATATAGCTTGTTTTTCTACCTCTAATTCAGCTGAGTCTCTTTCCCACCATCCTTTTCTACTTAGCCGAAGTAACATGCCTGAGCAATGATTTTACAAGGCCTTCTTTTTGTAAAGTTTTACTTATCGGTAATATTTCCCCCTTCTTTGTTTATGTGTTCTGCAGCTAAAATTGTTTGTGCCAGTAAAGCCATTATCCTATTAAGGCTACTATTGATCATTTGTTACACGCAGGATAAAAGACATGGGATACATATCACAATCATTAAGATCACACAAAGGATAACTATGCCAAGGTTGTCGAGCCATGAAGACACCCCTCACCAATCACCCTCATCATGTTGCTGTAGCTGTTTAGTGAGCTGCTCAAGATTACTAATACTCTCGTGAATGGACTCTGATCACTTAAGTTCATGCAGCACATCAAAATCTTCACACCCATGGCCTTGAGCCAACAGCAAGAAGTCAACGGCTGCCCTGTTTTGCAGTGTTGCATGTTGCACCAACTTACGTCAATTAGCATTGCTGAAAGAGTGGCACTAGTGGCATTAGCTTCCTTTGCAAGCCAGCAGCCAAGCTTGTTTAAAGAAGCCAAAGGGTGAGCAGTACCAATTGCTGGTATTAAGCTGGCAGAAATGTGCTCTGCAGTGTTCCAGAAGGTTACTGTTGGATCACACTTCTCACTGAGAACCTGTGTGCTGCACCTAACCCAATGCTGTGCAGCAATTAGAGCAGTCCAATTTGGGTGAAACAAGGTTAGTTGTCCAATGGTTCAAGGTCCACCAACAGCTTTGCTCGGTATATATTTCTAGACATGCTCTCTGCATATTAAAAATAAGTCTGAGGAGAGAGCAATAGCGCTTATTCCAGGTGTCAGCTGATGTTCCAAGGTCTGATTGCACCACAAGAAAGCATTGCTGAAAATACCTTTAGGAGAGACATCAAAGTTAACACTGTTCATATAAATGTCAAATGTATCATCAATGTAAAAGCATAGCAAAGCGCATGAAGTCCCTAGTGTATCTATTTCCTGTGGCTGCAAGTGCAAATCTGGAAAGACATGCATCCTTCTCAGATCCTTGTACCATGTCTCATCCCATCCTGAGGTCTTTTGCCAGGTGTCCTGGCACCACCACCTGGGCTGCAATATACCTGGGGCCATGCAGTTTTGCTGCACACTCTCATCATACAGCTTACCAAAATGCTTCTTGCCAGTGGGGACCTCTACCAAGCATCACTAGGGGTTGTCATAGAGATCCACATAGTATCAGTGTGTGTAACATTTGCAAGAGTGATCCATACGTTTGCGCCATCCAGGGGCAAGGGGGTAAGACACTCGCAGTGCCTTCGCCAATCAGAATAGTGCAATGAATGGTTGCCCACACCGCAAAGGAACCCATTTCATATAACAACCTGTGGAGACACAAGCATAACCCCTGCACCACATTAACAAGTCTACAGATCCTGCCCACTGCCCTGTTACTGGGTCCTTTAATATTACTGGAGGCCTGGGACAAGCCTTTGTATCAAAAGAATATTGCCTTTCACATGCTGTTTGGCCAGCTTCAACTCAATTCAGAAAACTAAGAACATACAGGGCTTTTGCTAACCTGTCATGTGGGCACTCCAACTTCCCCTTCTTTTGTTTTTCAAGCACAGTTTTTAATGTTCCATGGGCACGTCCAACGATAACCTGACCAGTGGGAGAGTGAGGGATACCTGTCCTGTGGGAGACACCCCATTGTTGTAAGATGGGAGAGTGTTCAGAAGCATAAGCAGGGCCATTGTTGGGGAGGATGAAGCCAGAAAGCCCTATAAATATGATTGCTTAGACTCTGAGAATATGAAACCTGTAAGTGAGATAGAATTGAAAGTAAGTTTTGATGTTTGAGATGTCCTAGCTACTGCATGTCTGGGAAAACAGTTATGTGACTAGCTGAAGGTCACCTGCAGCCAGACCCAGAGGTCAAATGGAATGTCCTATCTCACCCCAATGTATGGTTCATCCCACACCTGTAACTCTCCCCTGAAGTATCAGGTATCTGTAACCCCATTGGCCCAAGTCCTGTCCCAGCCCACCTTGAAGACCCCTGGTAAGGGGTCCCAAGGGGGCTGGAAGGTCTTTTTGCCTGGTACCTTTCCCCGAGGACTTTCCTCTCTTGGAATTTCCTCTCCCTACCTCTCCCTTCCCCCACTTGGCCTTGCCACGAGCTGCGCCTGGCAGCTCAGAGCAAGGCCTCATATCCTTTACAATAAACCTCACCTTCTAAAACCCAAATTCAGAGATGTCTCGTCTACATTCATCCACACTGTCCTGGAGTCCACAGCAGAGAAGTCATTTCTACAAGTACCTGACCACGATGTTCAAGGGCCTGTTAAGCCTCCAGAGTTAGCTGTCATGAAGAGTTGAGATCAGGGTTAACTTTGCATAAATCAAACAGGGGGTGAAAAAGCTCTGTGGATAAACCTAGAATGAGATGTAACTAGTTCAAGGAACCTAATAATTTCTGCAAATCATTTAAGGTCAAGTTATCTTTAACACAAAGCTTTACAGGCTGAGGCCAGATAGTCTGCTGACTAATTTTCCACTCGAGGTAATGCCACAGAGCCTGCTGCTGCGCTTTCTTAGGTGCAATGATTAATCCAGCTGCTTTAACTGCCTGAGTGACAGCCACCTATATGGAACACAAAACAGAATGATCTTTAACTGCAAGTAAAATATCATCCATGTAGTAGTATATGGTCGCCTCAGGAAATTGGAGGCACAAAGGTTGCAGAGTAAGGTCTACCACCCTCTAGCATATAGTCAGGCTGTTGCACATGCCTTGTGGCAAAACTGTCCAATGATAACTTTTTGTTGGCTCTACATGGTTTAGGGTGGGTACGGAAAAGGCAAAGTGCATCGTCAGAGTGCAAGGGACTGGTAAAAAAAAAGGCTTTTAAATGCATGACTATGAGGGGCAAATCAAGAGGAATCATTGCTGGAGAGGGAAGTCCAGGCTGTAAAACATACATTGGTTCAATGACCTCGTTTACCACCCTCAAGTAATGTGAAAGTCTCCATTTACCACTTTTCTCGGATATGTAGAATACAGGAGTGTCCCAAGGGCTAGAGGATGGCTGTATGTGCCCAAGATAGCTGTTCATCTATGAGCTGCTGTAGGTTTTGAAGCTGTTCCTGACATAGGGGCTATTGAGGGACTCAGATAGGGTCATCTGAGGTCATCAGGGTCATCTCCATGTGAGCTTACATATGTTCAGTATATGTGTTCGGAATGGCTATTCAATGGCCCCTATGAAAAAGAGTGACATGAGTCAGGGTCTATGCTCACAGTGGCATGTATATTGCTCCATGTAGCAATATACAGCTGGTTTGCAGCTGGATATAATGAGTCTGATCATAACAGACCCAGTTTGGCTGACTTGGCTTTGTTCTAGAAGTCCCCAGGGGAACAAAGACCTCAGGTTCCCCACCTAAGCCCTGGATGCAGACACACCACTAGCCAGAGATCTGGACAGTGCAGAGATTTGCAACCAATAGGCTTCCCAAGCCTGGGAAAATCAAACTGGCTACAAAACGAAGCTTGGAATAATAAAGTGGGTTACTGGCTGTTGCCCAGGACTCAGAAGAGGTCTGTGTTGTATATCTGTCTCCAACCCCCCAGACCTTGTGTTACACGTGGTGCCCTGTGTGAGGTCAACAGCCATCTCTGTGTACTAGCAGAGGAGACAGAAAAGCAGTGTGGGAGCTGGAAAAAGCAAAAGCTACAAAAAAACTGCAGCAGAGCTGTTTTGTGGTGGAAAACTGATCAAACTCAGACTCCTTCTGCACCTACCTCTGAACACAGAAAACAACTGTTGGAGTCAAGGGAGGATGGATCTCTGTACAGGGACGTCAAACTCTCAAGGTATGGTCCACTCTTTAAGAAGAATGGGAAATTGATTACAATCCAGAGGCACTGGAAAATTGACTAATCTGGGCTAAGGACAATGGACTTAATACAACTAAGAGGCTGCCCTTGATTTGAGTACTTGGGTGCGAACTGTACAATTTATAATTAAAGCCACCTCTAGGGGTGATCAAAAAAGAATTAAAATTATCAAGCCCTGGAAACTTATTTTAGACTTGATGAGACTGTTAAAAACTGATGAAAATGCAGAGAAATGGATACCTGAAGAGATAGCAGGGGGGTTGGGAACCCTGCCGACCTCATGGATGGGATGGCTGGAGGAAATCACATCTCCCCAGGGCCATACCACCCTGAATGCCCCCTCCCCATGGAATGCCTTCCCTTGAGACCCATTTCCCACCCCCCGCAATGTGGCGGGGCCCCAGCGGGTGGTCAAACCGTGGGGGAACACAATGACCCAGATTACATAATCCCACCATGTGGCTGGACTAGTGCAGGCACAGAAACTGCAGCAGGAGACAGAGACCCAGCTTATGCAATCTACCCATGTGGCAGGGCTCCAGGGCATGGTGGGACAGGGAATCCCAGTACCGACTAGTGTCACAGCAACAGGCAAACTTACGCCTGTGCCTGCATGCTGGGCAGAGCCGGAATACCCCATGCCTGCCCTGCAGGAGTATTGTGTTTTACCCTCAAGAAGCCCCGTCCCAGTGCCTCTGTCCTGCTCCTACCATAGCATCATCACATCTACAGCCACAAGACACCCACAGAGGGAACCCAATCTCCACCCTGCCGCCAGCTTTGAAAAACAAGCCCCTCCAACCCTGCCTGCACCATCTCCAGCCCCATCAATGTTTCAGCTGGAAGCCATCCTGACATGTGGACCCAGTTGTCTTCTGCACGGAGATAAAGCAGGAAGTGATACAAACAGTTATATAGAGGGGTGTGAACTAATTTCTGTACCCAGGTGTCTACCATCATCAGAAAGCTGGAAGAAGTGGAAGGGAGAGATTAGAGCATACCCAGTCATACGAGGTAATGGTAAGACACCTGACAAGTGTGTTCTCTTTTATTGGCAAACCCTTTCAGAGCTACTCCAACTGGCTGCTAAACATGGACTGGGGTCACCTGCTGTTGCAAATATGCTTCAATTTATAACTGCCTCTGAACTGACTCCATATGACATGAAGCAGTTAGTGACATTAGTATGCACTACAGTGCAAGATATGATGTTTCAATTGATGTGGAAATCCTATGCAGAGTGCCAGGGACTGGAAAATTCAAGGGCCCCAAAACAAGATCCATGTTTTGGGGTAGGGATTTCCCAAGTTATAGTACTATCCCCTATAGAAGACCCAGTAACTCAAGCATGCCTGACTTCCCCAATTCTAGCCCAAGCAAAAGACTTAGCAATGCGAGTTCTAACAAAAGTTATAAATAAGTCTATGCCTACTAAAAATTATTCAAGTATAGAACAAAAACCCAACGAATTATATATGCAATTTGTAGAACGTTTGCGAGATGCTATGGAAAAACAGATAGCAAACAGTGAAGCAAGGAGCCAGTTAATCCTACAGCTAGCATGAAATAATGTAAATGAGGACTGTAGAAAAATTATAGATGCATTACCTAAAGAGAATCCATCCCTAGAGGATATGATAAATGCATGTACTGAGGTTGGGACTGGATCTCACAACATGGTTATTTTAGCTAATACTATTACAGCTGATGTTAAGCAAACACCCCATTGCTTCAAATGTGGACAACAAGACCACATAAAGACAAACTGTCCACACCAGCCTATACCACAGGGGACACTTCAAGAACAGAGGGGTATGAATACAAACTGCAACTGATGTAGGAGATTCGGACATGTGATCAAGGTATGCAGGTCTAAATTTCATGTTAATGAACAATTTCTCCAAAACCAGGGAAACGGGAAGAGGAAAATGCATAATGACACAAATATTTTCCCACCCTCTGGTACAAGCCTGTGTGACCAACTCACAGCCAGAAGAAGTGGATCAGCTGGCATAGATTTAACCACCTCAATCCCAATAACCATGAACTCATTACAGATTCCAGGCAAGGAGGAGACCAAGGCTTTGAATCAACAGGACAGTCCCAGGTGTGTTGGACTCAAGTCATAGGCAAGCAAACACCTAAATATGGTTTGTACTATTACAGTGTCTCAAGCTAAGCCTTCACAGATAAGTGTCAATGGCTTAATTGACACAGGAGCAAATGTTATAATCATCTCTGCCCACACTTGGCCTCCATTGTGGCCCACCAAGCCTGCTGAATCTACTGTTGCTGGCATTGAATGAACCACACAAAGCGGTTTGAGCAGCAAGCCTGTTTTAGTGAAAAATCCTGAAGGACAAACAGCTACAATTCAATCGTACATCACTGCTGCACCTCTTAACCTGTGGGGGAGGGATGTTCTAGCTGCATGGGGAGTTTGATGGGAACAGATTTTTGACAGGGGCCACTATATGAGAGGGTGTAAAATATCCCACATTAGCCTTAAAGTGGCTCAACCACTCAGCTCTTCAACAGACTTTGTGGAACTGTGTGTGGAACAGTGATAGAAACAGCTCATTTACCTACCTCATGGAGATCTGGGACTCTCAAAGTGACAGTTCATTTAAGGATTCTATCTGTCTACAAACTGTTTTTCTGTTTACAAAGTGGTTTTTTTCTGTTTACATTTTTTTTTTCTGCTAATGTTTTTTTTCTCACTGTTCTAAAAGTTGAATTTTTGTTGTTTTAGTGTTAAGTTGTAATTAGTAACCATAAGCAGTTAACCGGTAACATGTTAGCCTAGAAGACTGTGATCTCGCCTGACAACTCCTGGAAGTGAGTCCTGCAACTCCAGTGGTACATAAGACACATTGCTGGCTGAGGACAATTAAGCTTGTCAAAACCTCATCCAAATTAAACCCATACAGTCTTATTATCCTACTTGCAAAAAGCACCCTTGCAAATGGGATAATAGAAAACAATTTGCACATTTAATAAAACCAAAGGGAGGAGATGTAGTGAGGTACAGCTGGTTTACAGCTGGATATAATGAGTCTGATCATAACAGACCCAATTCGGCCAACCTGGCTTTGTTCTAGAAGTCCCTAGGGGAACAAAGACCTCAGGTTCCCCACCTAAGCCCTGGATGCAGACACAGCACTGGCCAGAGATCTGGGCGGTGCAGAGATTTGCAACCAATAGGCTTCCCAAGCCTGGGAAATTCAAACTAGCTATAAAAAGAAGCTTGGAACAATAAAGTGGGTTACTGGCTGTTGCCCAGGACTCAGAAGAGGTCTGTGTCACCAGCACTTGCTGGACGGAGGGGCAGACAGCTGCACCAAAACAAAACCCCACAGGGAGAGCAGAGGTGGGACTCCAAAAGCCATGCACCAGCTCGTTTGGTTTGCAGGCAAGGAAGGGCTTGGGCTACTCCGCTCTACTTGTCTCTGGCTGCACAACAGCAATGTCTTCGGGGTGCTGTGGGAAGTTACAATGTCATTCAGAGCTGCTCTGCAGCCCTCAGTTGCTCTCACTGCTGTGTCCCCACTCTTCTTCCTTTGTCCCTCCAGCAGGATGAGCTTTGTTGAAATATACTCCCTCTAGCCACCCCCTGGGCTATAGCTAGCTCAGCTGTTCAGGGGTTTTAGGGAAATATATTTCATAGAGACAGAATAAAGATTTCAAAAGAGTGGCTCTCACCCCCAGCTGCCGTCCAAGCTTTATTCTCGATGTGATGTTCCAGGAGAGCCAGGAGAGAAAGCGAACAGGAAGAGATGAGGGTTTATCTAGTTTTTGGGCCAAGGAAAGATATTGGCCCTGAGCCAATAGGGTCAGGAGTAGGTAAGATAGGGAGGAAGGGTTAAACTACATAGCACAGGCTTCAGGGGGACTCTGAGGGGAAAAAACATTCCTCAGAGGAACACAACACTTTGTGACTGCTCTTTCTCATCCTCACTCTTCCCAGTGCACCACCCTCCCCCCCCACCCCACCCCCCCCCCCCCCCAGTGAGATTCAGGCTGAAGCTGATTTGTCTCCTGTGGCTCAGCAGTGCCATCACTTTTGTGGGGAGTCCCAGCCCCACAGCCCAGCACATAGCGGTGCCGGCCAGGCTGAAGCAGCTGCCCTGCACACCTGGCTTGGCTGTTTGTGGGAACTAAATCCTGTCTGTGTGCAGCTCTCCCTGCAGGATGGCCCCAGGGCAGAGCCCAGATGGACTCCCACTGCATCCCCTGCAGCCTGGGGCAGAGGATGGTTCCCGGAGCAGATGCCAGAGCTGAGGTTCCTGGGGAGCACCCAAAGCTGTGGCTCTAGGCAGCGTTTGGAAGAGTTGTGTTCTCATCTCCTGCACCTTGTGGGGAGAACAACTTGTGTTGCCAGGCCAGCACTGCCTCTCTGGGCAGGGACAAGGCTGAAGGGCTTTCCCATTCCACAGGAGCTGGCATTGAGCCTTGTCAGGGCCTGGCAGGGCTGGAGCTGGGTCTTGCCTGCTGTCCAGGACTCACTGCCCACCCACTCCCATTGCACTCCCTTACGCAGGGACAGAAGGGTCTGTCTGTGCCAGGGGCTCTTGGATGTCTCTGTATCCATGGGTAAGGAACAAACACGGAGAGGGGAAGTGTCACACAAGTGTTTGCACTCTCCATCCTTTCTATAAAAAAACCTTATCTGCACACCCCATGTAGAGATCTATGAAAAATCTATGGATGGTCAGAGATTGCCCACACACCTCTAACTACAGCAGCACTTCCCTGATGAGAGGTGACCGGTGGATTTTTTTCCCAGCTCTGTGTGCAGAGTAGCTGTCCAGGAGCTGAAGGGAGCAGCATTTAGAAACAGTTTCAAGATTTTTAAGCAAGAAGGGGAGCTGGTGGCCATTGCTGGAACTCACGGTGCTCATCAGGAGGGAGTACTGGTTCTTTAGGAACAAGAAACAATGGAGACAGAAGACTTTGGAAAAATCCCAGCTCTCTGTGGATTTGTGCAAAGAGGGGAGCAGCAGAAACACTATGTGTTTGCTCTTGTGGAAACAAGGTCCAAGGAGCTGTAGTGGCAAAGGGTGACAGGGCTGGTGGCAGGTGAAGTCCTGCCATCCCAGAGTCCATAATATCCCAGAGTGGCTCTGGACAAAACTCCAAGCACCCACAGTTACACTGACGAAGTCTTTGTGATGCTGCACATCCTCTAGGAAAAGCTGCTGTCCCACAGTCTACTGGGATTTATAACTTCTGTTGGAAATACTTCAGGTCTAAGTTTCAAACTGCAATATTTTTACACTCAAGACACAATCATGCTGGAAGTGACTGGGAGTGGCTAAGGGCAACATGGAATCATGCTGCAATTTGCTGAAAGCAACTGGGAATGGAAACACACTGGGGGTAACTGGGATATACTGGGAGAGACTGAGAGTGACTGAGATCATAGAGCAACCATAAAAGGAGTTACTGGAATAATACTAGGAATATATGGAAGCACACTGGGTTACTGGGAGCAACTGGGAGTATGCTGGGAACAAGTGTCATCATACTGAATGTGACTGAGTTCATACTGGAATCATACTGGGAAGGACAGGAGCTATAATGGGAGTCATCATGCAGGAGGCAACTGGAACCATGTTAGGGGTTCTGGGTTCACACTGGGTTCACAGTGGTATCATACTAGGAGTGACTGGGACCATACTGGGGGGTGACTTGGAACCATAGGGCCCATTCTGGGAGGGACCTTGGGCCTTCTTTGGGTGGAACTGGGCAAATTGGCTCAGCTGGGGCTCAGGGTTGTTCTCCCCCAGGGCCACCCTGGGTCTTGCTGCTGTCCCCAGCCTCACAGAGCCGAGGGGCACAGGAGAAACGAAAAATGAAACAGACAGGGAACATGGCCTGGCCAAGAGCCGCTGTTCTCTAGCAGTTTGGGTTGTTGTGCATGGGCTGTTGCCTTTGGTGTACCAAAAAATGCAAAATGACAAGCAAAAATAATCCTAATTAAACTCCTTTCCTCCACCCCTCCCTCCTTTGCAGGCTTCACTTTATCCCCAACTCCCTCCCCCCTCCCCACCATTGGTGCAGGGAGAATGGGAGGGGGGTTATGCTGCTTTCCCCACAGGGAGAGGAGTCCTTGCCCTGCTCCAGGGTGGGGTCCCTTCCATGGGGTCAGTCCTCCATAGATTTCTCACATGCAATTCCTACCCAGTTTGCCTCTTTATCACCTGCTCCAGAGTGAAAGTTTTGATTGATTTTTTTTTTTTTTTTTTTTTTTTTTTTTTTTTTTTTTTTTGCACAATCATTGTTTTTCACTTTAGCAAATGGATTTATCTCAACTGACAGAGTTTCAGCAAACAGACTCATCCCAACCTGAAAGTTGTTTTCCAGCTAAAATTTAAACAAATACAAACGATAGAGACTCTACCACATCGTGTGGGGTTAACAGCAGCTGGTGGTGGATGTCTGCTAAGAGGAAGGTTTCAGGTGGAATTCAGTATTTCTGGATCCTTCTGAACTTCACTGGGGTATCTCTGCAGGTGGCTGCAGATGGAGAATTTCATCTCAGAGCACCTGTCACTGCTGATCCTGTGGGAGTTCGTGTAGGCACAGTGGCCATTGCCCTGGATGTCAAACCTGGATCAACAGCAAAGTTAGAGCTCATGGGACACAGCTGGGACAGGAGGGATTCCCATTTCCAGAGAGATTAACAGTGCTGCAGGAACAAGGACCAACCTCCCAAGCAAGATCCCCATGCAGAACCCAAACCTTGCACTCCTCAATTTTCATGTTCTTGGTCCCAGGGAATTCATCCAGGGATGCTCCCAGGCCCCCATCAGCATCTGCATCCCACAAATCCACGGGTTGTGTCTGAATGCTTTAGCATTCAGGGAAAGTAGTGCTTGATTGCTCCCACCTCATCAGATCTATATCTACTTGTGCCTCCAGCATCCAGTCCCTGTCCCAGCTCAGCCCAGGCCATAGTTTTGTTCTCCAGAAGATGGGACGTACAGGGCATTGAAGAGGGAACCATTGAGCCATTTCCAAGGTCCAGAACCTTCCCTCCAGAGACCAACCCAGTACTCCATGAAGTTCCCATAGCGCAGGAGGAAATGCTGGTGGGGAAAGCAAGGTTCACAGGTACCTCCATGCCGCTATCTTCAGGCAATTTCCTGCAATTTCCAAATCTACTCCCCAAAGGCTGTTCCACACCCTCTCCTCAGGGGTTTCTCTTACCAGTTCTTCCTTGGAGTCGATGGTGGCCAGGTGGGCTTGGCGGGAGAGGCAGGAATGTTGACTCCCTTCCCAGTCCACTTCCTCCTCCAGGAAGTAAAAACACTTGTTTCCGAAGCCGATCCCACTCTCCAGGCAGTTGGGCAGGGTGGGAGAAGTGCAGGGTGGGTTTTTCTTAGCTGAAAACAAGCACAATATGCCCAAGTGACTCATGCTGGGGGGTTTCTCCAGGGAGACTTTTGGATGGTTCCTGCACCCCCAGCCACTCACCTGCCAGCACGATGATGGCGACTGTGAGAAGCAGCATCACAGCAAGCATGGTGACTGCAATGGTCACCTTTCTGTCTTTGGTGCACCTGAGGCTGAAATCTTGGGACAAACCACACGGGAAAGGTGTGAAGAGCACCCCACGTTCTCCCAGCTCTCACATTACCCTTATGGGTGCCTTCAACAACTTCCAGCACAGCCCCAAAACACACTGGAGGCTCCCAGTGGTACACAAGATCCATCCAGGGGGCATCCCAGTGCTGTTATTGACTTCAGAGGATTTTTGAGGCTGCCCAACCTCCTTGCATCACTTCTGTCCCCCCATCCACTGTGGAAAGGGCACCATCCCCCAGACTCTCAGCTTGCACTTTGACATTTCTTACTCCCTCTCCTCCAGCTCCTTTGACCATTTTAGTTTCCCTCAACACATTGAGCCATATCCTGAAACAACATCCCCACAACCAAACTGGGGCTTACTGGTCCTTCCCTCTGCTCTCCGCTGCAGCAGCTCCATCACAGCAGCTGAGTCTCCACCTGTGCAAACAAAGCGAATTCTGACTCACATGTGGAAGTGGGGAGCGGGAAACCCCTGATTTGGGATATTTTCCTCCTAGGACAGTCAAGCATCAGTTCCTTTACCAGGTTTACATTTGCGGCAGGAAGGAAAACACAATTTCAGCTTTCAATAAAACAGGACTTGCTTGGTTTTTTCAACTCCGCTTCAACCTCAGCCAACTCCTGCTGGCTGTGGGTGTTCTGGAAAGATGCTGTCTTAAGGGCTTGCACAAGCTCAGAAGGGTTTTCAGCCCCAGCCCCCATTCCAGGCCACCCCAGAAGGTGCTGAATGGCCTCACTTGAGCCAACCCTGACTCCCCACCCTGCACAGGACAGTTCGTGAAGCTCCTGGGGCAGGGGATGATGCCTCTATACCTTCTTCATAAGGGGCTTCTGCCATCCCTGGGGCCACAGAGGTGATGGGGCACCCTCCAGGGACAAGAGTGTCCCTCAGATCCTCCTGCCACAAGGTGATCTTGGACAACACCCCAAACTCACAGGGCCCAACCAGGTCCTGCTCTCTCCTGGAGCTTTACCAGGATGCTCCTGTGGTCCTAAAATAAAAACAGAAAAAGCTGATAATGCTCCCAACCTCCTGGGTAGGCACAGCTCTCCTGACTAAAGAAAAGCTGGTCCCACAGAAACAATTTGCCAAATATTTATAAGGAAAAAAAGTCTGAGAAACAGAACAAGGGTTGCCTGACACAGACTGGAAATACCTGTGGATGCTGCTGTCAAGTCACTGGCAACTGCAAAGTGTTTCTATATTTATTACAACTACATAAATCCCTCATATAAATGTCCAGCAGATGTTTTTGTAATCACTGTAAATAAAATTACCAGCCTCTGCACCAGGTACCTCCCCCAGGTAAATATTTTCTATATGAGAACCACCTGCCTGTGCCTGCAAAGGTAAGAACCAAAAGGATAGTTATTTCCCCTCCAAATGCTTGAACTTTTGTTTAATTGATGTGGTGTTTTGTTACTGTCCTCAACCCCCCAACTCCTCCTGCTTCAGGCTGCAGCTTGGGGCATTTTGGGGTGAAAAACTGGTGGGGGAGGAAGACGTCGGAAAAGGGGATGGAGACACAGAAATTTCTCTCCCTCCAACATTTTCCTCTCATTTCCTCTCTCCCAGATCTCTTGACTCCCATCCACTCACACACCTGCTTTGGATCAAAGCAGCTACTTCAGGAAATTCTGCAGAGCAGGGAGGTACCAGCTCACAAACTTTCTCCCAGGGGCTCCTCTGGCCCCTCCACCCATAGGTCACAAGCGCAATGGATGATTTAGGGCTGATGGAACCTACCAACCTTCCCCATACAGAGACATTTCCCACTCCTGGGCACAGCCTCTGCTCCAGGGAAAGGCTCCAACTCCCTTCCAGAAGAGTTTAAATAAACTGTCTCTGTACATGGAAGCAGAAGAATGATGCAGGTTTTTCCTCTTACCCCTCATACTTGTAAAGGGGCAAGAGGGAGCAGAGCTGGGGAGGGCAGAAGTGTGTTTGTGCCAGGGGTTCTCTCCCCTCCCTGCAGCAGTGCAGGGACACACCTGTGTCTGCTCAGGGTGGCTTTGCTCACCTGAGGCTACATTAAGGGGTCTAAGGGCCCCCAAATACTAACCCACCACAAAGACACTCCTGCAGGAGCTAGAGGGGGCTGAAAAAAAACCCAGTCAAATCACTGAATAGCACTTACAAGGCAGCAAAAACTAGAACTCACCTAAAAAACACATCCAGACATCAAAACAACCCCATGGTGGCAAAAGCTTCAATAAAACCAGCTGAAAAGTAATGAGTTTGGGGTTTTATTTTCCTCTCTCTAATTTGCTACATTTATTTATCAGTTGATTATTTCAATCCCCCCCAATGCTGAGGCCATGATCTGGGTGTTCAGTTCCATCCCATCCCTGGCATCTTTCTAGCCAGTGCCAACTCAATCAGCCCCAGGTTTTACAGAAGGAAGCTGTTTTTCCAGAATTCACCCTCACAGCCAATCTCATGGGGATTGAACCAAATCCCTGGGCCTGTGTAAATATGAGTTCATGGAGACTGGACACAGATTCCTGGGGCTGCTTAAGTATCATCACAGACTGGCAATGAGGGCAATGAGTTCACAGTCACAGTCTAAGCACTTGGCTGTGCTCCAGAAGGCGGGGCTGCTGTGCCCAGCATGTTGCCCTACAGCTTCCAGGAAAGGCAAAGGGGTGGAGAATACCCTCCAGAACCTCTTGTTTGCTTTAAGCTTTATGTTTAACATTTGCATGCTACATGTGCCACATATAATGGTTTGAGCCTGGCCGGGTGCCTGGTTCCACCAAGGCTGCTCCAGCAGTACCTTCCTGTCCCAGACAGGGCAGAGAACACCCAAGGAAAGCTTCGTGCTCGGATCAGGGCAGGGAGACGGCACTCCCCTGGTGCTGCCATGGACATGACAGACCCATTTTGGGGAAATTATGTGAATTTATGTCCAGTCAAATCATAACAAGAGAATGAGAATTAAAACAAATCCTAATCCTTAAACTCACATCCCCCACCCCTCTCTCCTTCCCAGGCTTCATTTTATCCCCAATTCCCTCCCAGTGGCACAAGGGAACCGGACGTGGATAATGGTCACTTCATGCTGCTTCACAGTCTCCTGGATCAATCCAAAAAAATCCTTCCCATGAGTTCTCCCTAGCTGGTCTCCCTCCTTTGGATTTCTGCGGTCCCCGTGGATCCTGGTGATCTCCCCTCTCTGGAGTCCTGCTTAGGGATGCTAGGGCACCCAGGGCTTCCTTTTTCCTTGATTCTGCTTCAGCTCCCAGGTCATCCCAGGGTCGCCCTCTTCAGGCTCCCCTCACTCCAGGCACTTGGGGCTCCTCTCTCTCCCTGCTACTCTGAACGCCCCCTTCATCTCTGTGTTCCCTCAACCCTCAACACTTCTGGGGGTCCTCCAACTCTGGTATCACCTCTCTCCACTTTCCCCACTCCGGGGCCCCCCTGTTACACTCCCCTGCCTCTCCCAGGGATTCCCAGAACTGATGTCCTGTCCCGCCAGTACTGGGCGATCGCTACATGGATGCCTCCCGCAATGTCCCCACAAGGGACATCTCTGGAGGCTCATCTCTGAAGTTCTGCAAGTTCCAAACACACCCCCCTCCCCCCAAGGAAACCTCTCAGGGAAATGCAAAGATATTTGGGGCTAGATTCCAGAATCTGCAAGCTCCAAACACCCCTCCAAAAACACCCCTGCCAGAGACCCCCAAATATATTTGGGGCAAACTCCCCCTCCCTAGTCACCTGAGGGGTGTTGGGGGTGCGATGCTCTTAGGGCCGTGGGGGCTTCGGACACAGCCACAGCGAGTACTATCCCTCCCGCTTCCTCTTCTGCTCCTGTTCATGCTCCTCCTCTTCCTGCTCCTCCTCTCTCTTCTTCTTCCCAGTTCTTTCCCATCCCCTCTGCCCCACAGTGCTGCAGCACTGGCTCATGGGTGGGGGGAACCCCATTGGTAATAGGCATAGGGGGGAATCCCCTCAGTGTGGATCTGCCCCCTCACCCCCCACCCTGAGCCCCAGAGAATCATTCCAGGGCTTAAGAGCTGGGCAATAGGGGTGGACACCATGGAACTGCCCTTCTTCCATTCCAGCTTCACCTTTTCCCTCCCTCTTCGCCTCCTTTTCCATTGATCCCCCTCAATCCACAGACCCCTCCCAACTAAATTTGTGTGTCCCATCCCCCTCCCACTGTTTGGGGATCCCAACCCACTCTTTTCCTCCCTTTCCCATCTTCCCCTCAGTTCTCAACCCACATTCCCTATGCTTGGTTTTGGGAGTCCCAGACACTTCCTATTCTTTTGGACAGCCTTTCGCTCAGCTGGGAGCTCCAAGCTCTCTTCCCCCTCCCTCCCTCGCCCATGCCCCTGCTCACCCCATGGATAGGCAGGCTCACAGAACCACTAGTACCACCAGTACAGCACTCAGCTCCCCCCCACCCGGCATCCCAGCGCCAGGCAAATGCTGACACCCCAAAGCAGCTGGGCTGTGCTGTGGGGTGGTCATGATAAATAACAGAGAATAGAAATTCTCAGTTCCTCTAAAGTTGTGGCATAGAGCTTAAAGAATAACTAGCATACAAGATAAAAGAACGTTAAAGTATTTACACAGGATGATAAACATAAGTGGAACCAGTGGAGAAACAGATAGAAAGGTTTACAGTGGTGTGGTGGTTTTTTTTTTTTTTTTTTGCAAGTCATGTAACAAAGAATCAACAGCTCACAGAAAATCAATGCTCACAGGAAAAAGTTCAAGGCAAGGTCACCTTTTATATTGAAACATTCAATGCATTCAGTGAATATTCAGTGAACCACCAGAGGCCCCTTTAGCTGACCCTCCGGGACTATACAAGGCCTTCTAGGAGGAGGATGTGACTTATTAAAGAAATAGGAGTATTGATCTAGTGTTGATACCCAACTGTGACGGACAAAAACTCTCTAACAGTTTGAAGTTAGAAAGTGTATGTTTATTACGGCCGGGCAGCACGCGGGATAGCTCCCTAATACATGCAGTGAAATTCACAGGTAATTACAAAGCTTTTATTTACAAAAGTGTTGAATACTCAAAATACAAATGCATATTCATACTTCTGTCACCTCCTTTTCCTTACTTCATACGCTAATTGGCAAAAAGGCTATTAAGTATGCGTAGTTTGTCTCCTAAAATGAGTCAGGGGTCTATTATGGGGAGGGGTCACCAAAAATGAGGAAGGAAAATGAGTTTTCCTCATCCTGACCTCTCTATTTTTTCAATGCATTTGTGACAAATGAATCCTTGGTAGAACTTATCGTTTCTTGTGTTCAAGGGTTCTTTAAGCAGGAAATCTGCAGCTATCTTATGTCCTATTTACCACATTTTATTTTTCATTACAAGCACAGCTACACAAACATAAAGCTGACAAGCAATGAGTTACTAAATCCAGAATAGCTTATCTAAGATCTGGCTTCTGTTAACTGCAAACAAAGATTACCTATCTACTTCAGCTAATTCAGCAACTTATTATCTTAACTTTCCTAAAAATCCTTAATTCTTCTAAATTAACGTCTCAGATGCAAGCAAAATAGTTCTAGGAAAGTGATGTTTATGTATTAGATAAGAAACATATTTTAATGAATATGTATTATCATGATGGAATGAATGCCTTGTTTGAAAGTCTTACAACACACAGTGAATAAGGAAATATCCTCATCTGTGCCCTGCACAGATAAAGACTGCCTGCTTTCTGATGCTTCAAATTGTATTAGAAAATTTATTCTGTATAGCTTCAGTATCAGGGTATCCTAGCCCTGTCTTTTGCCACTTCTTCTCACCTTTCCCATCATCCCCCCAGTCCTCAATCCCCCTCACCCATCCCAGCCCCTTCCTGTTCACTTTTTATGTCACATCCTCCCTTTTGTTAAATTTGAGGTCCCAAGTCCTGCCCTCCCCTTCTCCTCTCTCCCAGTTCCTAGTGTTCTGGAAAAAAAAAGAAGAGAGTCAGAGAGCCAGGACACTGAGAGACTTGCTCTTTTTAATGTTTTTATTATCAAGCTTCGCTCTGGGAGAGCTTGCTTGCTCCCTTGGCAGCGTGGAGGAGGAGGTACAAACAGCTCTGCGTCACAGCAAAGCTGGGGACTCCCACATCCCCTCATCGGCTTTTTCCCCTTGCCGGGGAGTCCGTTTCGCTTTGCTGATCAGGGGTCATCCAGCGATGGGGGACTCCTCCTCAGGTCACGGCCACTAAATAAAGCTGCTTTGGCGGAACCCCTCTACCCCTTGCACAAGTCTAAAGGGCGACTTCAGTCCTGGATTCTACTTTGGTTCTCTGCTTTTCAGAGTCTCTCGTTCTTGAGTTGTTCCCAGAATTCCAGTGTTCTTTTTATTTGCATATTCAGATGCTATCCAATGAATGGGAGCAGAGATACAGGTAATAAGGTGAATTCTTAATTAACAAACAAGTAAATTAGGTGATTAATCAATATTAAAACCGGTATAAGGCAAATTCTTTATACAGAAATAGCATTAACAATCTTAATGGAATTACTTAACAATTAAGTAACTAAAACATAGATCATTTGAATAGAACTTGTTTATAACAACTCCCCCCTCTATTTCTTTGATCGAGCTTTAGCTCGCATCAATTTGTTACCTCTTCTTCTTGAAAATAAATTTTTCTACATTTTTGGAACTTCTCATATATTTCTTTGGCATTCTCATGTTTGGGTTCTTGACTCTCTATCACTATCACCATCATTTTGGTTTGTTTTTACTGGTTGCTTTAGGGAATCTCGATACTGGCTTGGACTGTGGAGGTAATAGTTCGAATTAGATATGGGATTAGACAGGGTAAGAACATTAACCCAGTGATAGAGCAAATTATCATAAACCCAGCTTTCTTCCACCAATCCTCCTTGAATGACCAAAAACTATTCCACCAGTTGGTATCCATTAGAGGAGTCCACTCTTGATTTCCCACATAGGCTAGCTTTCTAATTTCTTTTGAGATGTTTTTAATTACTGCGCTTTTATCATCAATTTCTAAACAACATTCAGATGAATTAAATTTACCACAGATTCCTCCTTCATCTGCTAAAAGGTAGTCTACAGCAAGACGTATTTGGTATATTACAGCTCTTGTTTGCGTTAGTTGGTCAGTGATGTGGTCTAATGCGAGAGCTGTTCTGTTAGATACCATCTCTAGGACAGCCTGGAGCCTAATGATTCTATTTAACATGTAGATTGGAGTGCGATACCCCCAGGACCCGTCCTGTGCCCATGTAGCTGGTCCATAGGTTTTAATGATCTCTTCTGGGGTCCATATTCTTCCTTTCCATTTTTGGTCTCCACCAATTGTTAGAGTATCTCTTTTCTTTCGTTCAACTTTTCCCAGATTGTCATGTACTGGGACTCCTAGGTGTGCTCCTAATCTCTCGGGTAATAGGAAGAAAGCTGGCTTTATGATCCCTATTGTACAGCTTCCCGACCAATCCCCAGGCAATTTTGTATAAGCAGTTGTTGAGGGTTAAGTTCTCCTGTAGAATTCCCCCCCCCACCCCCGCCATGAGTTGCTAGATTTTAAGTAGGGGCAGTTTAAGCGGTGCTTAACCTGACAAAAGAAGTTGATCACTTGGTTTTGGGGAAGGGAGGAGGCTCCGGAGAGAGCTGGGGGGTGGCCTCACTTCTCTCAGCTTTCCCGGGGAGGACGGTCGGACTACGGGTAGCTGCCTGGAGTCCACAGCTAACAGAGGAGTTTGGTCCTGGGAATTCTATCATCTGTTAGAGCGCCCAGGAATTCGGAGTTTCTTCGTTACCCTGCTGGATTTTGGGTCAGCCCAGGGTCCAACCGCTGCGAGTTCTTCGGCACTGCCCACTTTGCCTGCCGGGGCACCCCCCTGCCTGCTGAGGACAATCCATCGCTTCCAGCTTGCAGCCATCAGCGACGGACTTTGCCACCGTTTGCCCTCAGGGTTCTTGGTTCTGTTTTACTGTTATTATAAGTGCTGTTGTTGTTTGTCTGTCCTGTTATATTTACTAGTAAAGGACTGTTATTCCTTTTCCCTATCGCTCTGACCGAAAGTTTTTTTTAATCTTCTAAATTATAATAACCCGGAGGCTTGCCTCTCCTTAGCAGACAACTGTCTTTTTCAAACCAAGACAGCAGTATCCCCACAGATCCAGAACAGGTGATTTGGAGCTTCCCAGTAATCTTCCCTAGTTTCAAAAGGTTGTTGCCAAAACCGAGACAGTTTTTTATCCTCCAAAAAGGATTTATAGTTTAGTCAACACATTCATATAATTCATACCTCTCATTATAGACACATTTTTCCGTGTTCTCAGTTGACCAATACTTGTTAGGCCCTTTGGGAACCCATTTAGCACTTCAGTTTATCACTATTATATACCTTTTACACATTAATTTTCCTACACGGGTTTGATACCTGGTTCCTGTCCTCATGATACATTCTTCCCCAATGATTTTAGATTTGAGATCCCACTTCTCTCTTCCCCTTGTTCTTAGACTTTGTGTATTCTGTTCAGTTTGCTTCCATTTTAGAATTTCTAGAGGGCTTAAACCATATTTCGGGCATTTGTGTACCTCCACATATCCAGCACTCGGTTAAATGTAATTCTCGACTGATCCTTTCTACTAAGTCAATGAACAGGTTTTTTCCTGATGGGATGTCTAGGCTTTTTTCAAATTTTGTTGTCAACACTTTTTCTTTTATTATATCTCTCAATCCTTTGTGATCTGCTTCAAAGCATAACCAAGTATCTCCTATAGGACATTCCCCAAATAGGCGCTGTGCATAACTAGCTGTGTTTTTTGTGGTCCAATAAACTTTTCCATCCTCTTGGCAAGTATTCAACTGGGAGTGGTCGAAGCAGTTTGGGTTCACGTTAGTATGGACCCTGAATAAGGATCTGAGATCCTCTCCATCGTACACTGGATGGTAGCAGTTAGCACAGGCTTTTGTTTCATAGGTGTGCTTTATGAACATCACCAGTACGATCCCTCCCAAGAGTCCGGTATGGGCCATCCTTCCTGGATCTCTTGCTCCACCCGGCCTTGCCTCTTGGAGTGGAGAGGTCTCCTAAAGCACCCACTTACATGCTTCCACTTCCCTTCCCTATTAATTTAGTTGCTTTTAGAGAATGTTCTGTAGGAGATTCACCTTTTTTTTTTTTTTTTTTTTTTAAAACTTATACTCTTTTAATTTATCAATTACTTGAACTTGTTCAAACTGCTACTTATAGAACTTAAACAACTTTTAAAATTTACATATAAGAAAACTTATACTTTTTAATATATCTATTACTTAAACTTATTTAAATCACTACTTATAAAACTTAAACAATCTTTAAAATTAACACATAAAAAACCTTATACTTTTCTAATATATCTATTACTTAAACTTATTTAAATTGCTACTTACAAAAACTGACTTAGGTTTACATAAATTAACCTTTATTTTGCCCCCCCTCCCCCCCTTTTTTGAGTCCATTGATTATGGGAGAGGCAACTGAAGGAAAAGGTTTTCACAGTCTCTGTTATCTCTTATTTCTTTTTAAAGGTTAATTTCAAGTCTTTCGGGTGTGGTGTTACTGTCCACTCGGTTTCATCCGGTGAGGGTGCTGAACTCGGGTTCTCTCCAGGAGGGGGGACTGGCCCTTTAACTCTGGTGATGTGGGTCCATCCTTTTTCCTTAGTGCGCACTGCTGTGTGAGCTGTTAACAGTACTTGGTAGGGACCTTCAAACTTCGGGGTCAGCGGGGTATTAGTCCACGTTTTGATCAACACCCAATCTCCAGGATTGATATTATGCACATTTGCATCCAAAGGGGAAGTTTCAGGATGATAGCCTTTCTTTCTGAGATTTTCTAGGGTTTGTCCAATGGTTTTTAGATATTTTCTAGTGATTTCCTCTCCTTCCAGATAGTCTTTAGAACTATAAGGAGATAACAAAAAGGGAAGCCCAAATAGCATTTCATATGGTGACACTCCTAGATCTGCTCGTGGCTGTGTTCTAATTTGTAATAATGCTAGGGGTAAGCATTTAAGCCAATTTAGTTGAGTTTCTGCTATTAGTTTAGTTAGTACATTTTTAATGGTTTTGTTCATCCTTTCTACTCTGCCTGAGCTTTGGGGATGCCATGGGGTGTGTAACCTCCATTTTATCCCCTAGGCTTGTGTTACCTGTTGTAGAATTTGTGCTGTGAATTGTGGCCCTCTGTCTGAATCAATATTATTTATCAGCCCATACCGAGGGAGGATATCTTCTAATATTATTTTTGTTACTACTTCTGCTGTTTTCCTTTTTGTAGGAAATGCCTCTACCCAATGGGTAAGGTGATCTATGATCACTAACAAGTGTTTGTAACCTTGAACAGGGGGCATCTTAGTAAAATCAATTTGCACATTCTGGAAGGGCCTTAAGGCTAACTCCCTCCCTCCAGGCTCAGTTTTGCTCATAACTTTTTGATTTATTTTCTGACATATTATACATCCCTGAGTAACTGCTTTTGCTAATTCGTGTACTCCTATACATAGGTTTTCCCTTAGGAAATGGTCACATAACCCTTGGGTACCCCAGTGGGTTAAATTATGTATTTCTGTAAGTATTTTTCTAGCTAGGGCTTTATTCAAACATTTCTGTCTGTCAGCTCTTAACCATACTTCATATTCCCCCTGGTGTAATCCTAATTCTTTTATTGCTTTCTGCTCTTTTATCACTAAACACTTGCTCTATCCCTTCTTCTTCTTGGTATTTTCTCTAATTTGAGGATTTTTACTGGTTCTCCTGGTTCTAAAGCTGCTTCTCTGGCTGTTTTATCAGCTAACTGATTTCTCCTTATTTTGGGCATATCTCCCTTTTGATGCCCTTTTATGTGAACTATTGCAATTTCTACTGGTTTTTGTAAAAATTTTAACACTGACCTTATTAATTCTGTGTGTATTAAGTCTTTCCCTTTTGAATTTAAATATCCCCGTCCTTCTCAAATTTTCCCAAATGTGTGCACGATGGCAAAGGCATATCTAGAGTCTGTGTAAATGGTCCCTCGGTCATCTTTAAGTAAGTCTAGCCCTCTCTTTAGTGCATATATTTCACAGCACTGCGCTGACCAGTTACTTGGTAACTTTCCCTTTTCTAAGACTTCCATTTTCTCTCCCTCAATCACAGAGTATCCGGATGTTCTTTTCCCTTCCACCACTCGGGATGACCCATCTGTGAACAATACTCTCCCATATGGAAGGGGTGTGTCTTCTAAATATTCTCTTACTTTTGTTTGCATATCAATGAGTTCTGGGCATTGGTGTTCTGTCTCTTCAGTGGGCTCACCAGAGAGAAACTGGGCTGTATTTAAGCCCTTTTGATGTTGTTAGTTCTAGGTTATCTGAATTTATCAGTATAATTTCATATTTTAGGATTCTAGAATCTGTGAGCCACTTTTGAGCTCTTTGACTTAAGATTGTTTTCAAATCATGTGGAGTATGTATCTTTATCTTTCCCTGTAATGTTAACTTTTGAGCCTCTTCTATTAAAATAGCTGCAGCTGCGACTGCATGGAGGCAAGCCGGCCATCCCCTAGCAACTGGATCTAACAGTTTTGATAAAAATGCTACAGGTTTTCGGTATCCTCCCCATTCTTGGGTTAAAACTCCGTATGCTATCCCTTCTTCAGTGTTTACAAATAAATCAAACTCCTTTTTAAGATCTGGTAAGCTTAAAACTGGTGCTGAGGATAATTTCTCTTTTAGATCCTGTAGCTGCCTCTCGTCACTCTCTGTCCAATTCACTGGTTCCTGGTCTATTAATTTATCATAAAGAAATTTGACCCCTTGAGTGTACTTATCTATCCAGTGCTTGCAGTATCCGAACAGACCTAGAAGTTTCCTTATGTCTCTCTTAGTTTTTGGAGGTGATATAGACGCCATTCCTGAAATTCTTGCAGGGCTTAACCTTTTACTCCCCTTTCCGATTATGTGTCCTAAATAAGTGACTTCAGTTTCTACAAACTGTAGTTTACTTTGAGATACTTTTAACCCCTTTTCTCCAAGAAAGTTTAGAAGTTGTATAGTTACATCTTTAACTTCTTTCTCTGTCTCCCCTGATATTAATAAATCATCCATGTATTGCAAAATTGGAACTCCTTCTTTGGGACTAAACTGTTCTAATAATATCTCTAGGGCCTGTCCGAAGATATTTGGCGATTCCGTATATCCCTGCGGTAACCGTGTCCACCTTAGCTGTTGTTTTCCTTCCCCTGTCTGGATGTTCCCATTCAAAGGCGAACCAATCCCTACACTCTTCTGCTAGGGGACATGCCCAAAAAGCATCCTTTAAGTCTATCACTGTGAACCAGGTATGCTCTCTTGGAATTTTGCTCAGCAAGGTATAGGGGTTAGGTACTACTGGGTGTCGAGCAATAGTTCTTTTATTTATTTCTCTCAAATCCTGGACTAATCTAAACTTTCCCTCATCTTTCTTTATGGCTAATATAGGGGTGTTATGAGGGGACATACAGGGTTCTAGAATATTTTCTTTTAAAAGATGCTCAGTTACTGAAGCTAGCCCCTTCTTTCCTTCTGGTGACATTGGGTATTGCTTGACTCTGATGGCGGGGGTATCTTTTTGCATTTCTATCTTAATGGGAGGGATATCTAAACACCCATATTTTCCCTCTGTAGCCCACACTTCTGGATTTATCTCTTGTATATCCCCTTGGGTCAGTTTCATGATATGCACAACCATTTTTCCATCTTTTGGGAGAACTCCTACCCCGAGCTGCACTTGTAAGTCTCTGCCTAGTAAATTGGTTTCTGTATGTGGTAAATAAAGAAAATCAGCTACACAGTGCTTTGAGTTCCCTTTTATCTCTATTCCTTCAACTATTAATGCTCGAAAGGGCCTCCCTTCAGCCCTTAACACTTCACAAGTTTTTGTCCCGATTGTTACCCTCTCGGGTTTTTAGTTCCGAGATTTCAGGTGGTTTTAGAGTCTTTTTGCCCTCTGCAGAGCTCTGAGCCATACACAAGAAAGAGACGGAGTCTTCAGGTTCTGATTTTTCAAGGTTGCGCGCTTCGTTTATTGTTTCTTATCTTACAAATTTTCTCAGTGCCCAACAAAGGTCTGTGCAGCTGCTCGGGCATCTGGTGACTCCTCCAGGACTTTTATACTAATTGCTACATATTCTTTATTTATCATTATTTGCCAATTCCTATCACTTATACTAAACAGGTCATCCCTACTTTGACCCAATCTCTTTAAACTACTTTGTGCCACTGTCATTGCAGAAGATGGATTGAGGGAAGAATAAAGAAGAAGCAGGACACAACGCCCCAAATCCTCCATCTTGCTCCCATTCACTTCCGTACTAAAAACCCAAACATACTTTTTTCTCACCCTGTGATATACTAAACTACTATCTCTTACACTCTTGTGGCTTGCAATCCTTCCCGCAGTGCAGGAAGCCTTTCCCATGGACTGAGATCAAAGCCAATGTCCCTTTGGGCTCTGGGCCAGGGTCCCAGACCCCCCTGTCCAGGTCTCTGACCCTCCAGGGCAGCCAAAGGAATGCCCTGGACTCCAACATTACCCCTGCTGGTAATTTCCTTAAACTCGACCTATCAGCTCCTGTGTCTACTAAGAATTCATATTCTTCACTTCGGGGCCCCACATCAAAGTTTACTACAGGCTCATCTTGTTGTTCCATTGGGTCCCCTATTTTATAGAGCCTCTGACACCCCTAATCCTCCCCTTTCAGCACCCTCTCCAGGGCATCTTGCTCCCTTGCAATAGCTTCATCAAGTGATAATTTCTTACAGTCCCTTTTTAAATGCCCTATTTCACCACAATAATAACAAGTTCTATTCTCTCCTGGGTTACTTCTTTTCAAATTTACCCATGGTGGTACTAGGGGTGACTTTGGTCCTTTAAATGAGGGTCTTAGTCCTCCCTCACTAGATTTCAAAGAGGAGTTTCTCTGGTTTTCTGCTACTCCAGTACTTTCTCTTGCTACAGCTACCATAATGCGAGCCTTGGCTCTAGCTTTTTCTTCTTCTCTCCTCAGGTAAACTCTTAAGGCTTCTTTTAATAATTCATTAATACTTTTCTCCTGACAATCCTCAATTTTTTCTAATTTTCTTCGTATACCTGGCCATGATTTTGTTACAAACTGCACTTTTAGAATTACTTGTCCCTCAGGACTATCAGGGTCTATGCTTGAATATAATTGAAAATTTCTTTTTAATCGATTTAGCCAAGTGGCAGGAGTCTCATCCTTTTCTTGGGACCCATCAAAAGCTAATTTAGTATTATTCCCTCTGGGGACAGATTCTCGTATGCCTCTTACTGTCAAGGACCTATAGTCTCTCATATTTTGTCTTTCTTCTTCTCGATTTGGGTCCCACCCCGGGTCAGCTATCGGTAATTTATGATCTCCAGGTGGCCCCAACCTATTTTCCCTTTCCCAGATTCTGATACTTGCTGTTCTAATCATTCCTATTTCCTCAGGGGAGAACAAGATGCTTAATATAGAATTTAACTCTCCCCATGTATAAACATTGGGTCCAAGGAATTGGTCTACCTGTGTAGCAATACCTATGAGATCTCCAACTAAATTTCCTAGTTGTTTCTTAAATCCTCTTACCTCAGAGGCTGTTAATGGGGCATTTACAAATCCTACTCCTCCAATCACTCCTCTCATAGGCACTTCCCTGAGGGGAAAAAGTTTTTCTGGCTTTAAGGCTTTTGACCTGGTGATACAATAGGGTCCTTCACTTACATTATTAACTGATAACACTGGCTGGGTTACAAATTCCTGGGGATTTCCAGGAGAACGGGATGACTCACGGGAGTCTGTAGGGGTTCTGGTTAACTCCCAATTAGGGGGTGGCAGGGGAATTACTGTAGGTGAGGGGGAGGTAGTAAAATCCATAGGGGGAGAAACAGAGGATGGTACTGTGGGAGGAAGGGGGGCTAGGGAAGAGGTTGTGTTTTGGGAAACTGAAGGGGTTATAACTGGGGCTAAAGAACCTTGACTTTGATTTAGGCTTGAGGAAGGTTTAATTGGGGTTGTTAAGGGATGGAGGGAGGGGGCTTTATAACGACTGAGGAAGGAAGGTATTGGAAGGAGGTGGCAAAGGGACTGTTGGGAGAGAAGGGGGAGAAGGTACTAAGGACTGGGGAGGAGAGGTGTTAAGGGGGGGTGATGATGGAACCACTGGGGGAAGAGGAAGAGAAGGTTCTGAAGGAGTTTGAGTTTGACTCGGGGAAGTTAGTAGGGGAACTGGGACAGGATTTTGAGGGACTTGGGGCACTTCTGGGTAAATTGGAGGGGGTAAATGGTCAAGAGGGTCCCATCTTTGATTAGTTTCTTTTCTTTCTTCTTTCTCTTCCTTTCTTTCACACTTTTTCTTTTAATTTGCAGACTTTTATATTCTCTCTACTCACGGATCTCTTTTGCCAACAAGCAGCATAGGCTAACTGGTTTACGTCTGGATCTTCCTGAGTTCTTAGGTAGTGGTTTAACTGATAGCACATCCACTCATCATGTGTTCCAAACCATGGCCACTCTCCTGGTAATTTTAATTTTGGCCAGACTTCTGTGCAATAAAACACCATTTTAACCTGATCGAGTCCTTTTGTGGCCTCTAAAGAATCCCATTTAGCTAAAAGATGTTCTAAGGGTCTGCCAGAAGGAATATTCTTCACTTTGTTATTTTCCTTTGGGGATTTCTTCTTCTTACTAGTACATTGTCCCATTTTCTTTAGACTGAAAATTAAAATTTCAAAGGTGCCCTCTACTGATAGGCAACACAGGTTTTTAAGCAAAAAAAATTCTTCAGCTTTTCTCATTCTACTTCAAATCTCTTGGCTTAATTCTTGAACACTTTAACATATAACTTCTAAACTTTATGCCTTTCTACTCTTTCCTACACTTTTGCTTTCATTAGGGAACAAACTCTCTCTCTTTCTACTCACTTTCCCTAACCTTCTTCACTTTCTTGGATGCTCACACTTTACTCACACACCAGGGGCTCAGACTCTCTTCTGACCCCTTTGAGGTGAGTCCTAATGACCTCACCCCCTATGTACCCCCGCGCCTTGCCTCACCCGCTGAGACTCTGGACACGCTTTGCGGCGCACGACAGGGTCCCTAGTACTAGCGTCCCCTTCCGGGCCTCAGGGCCTTCCCACGCCTTAGCCCCCGCCGGGCCGGACACCTTCAGTCCGAACCCCGGACTAGACTGCCCTGTCACTAGTACCGTTCCCCTCTTCACTTTTTGAAACGGAGGTAAGAGGTCAAGACTCCGCACGGGTTACCTGGGGGGGTATCCCTTCCTTGTTTCCAAGGATCAACCCCGAGCAGGGCCCGACCCCTTTGCCTTCCACCAGGACTGGCTTGACTACTTCTCCCCAGCGAAGCAGCCTCGGCAAGAGGGATGAGTGCGTATGTGCAGGATGCCCGCCTTGCCTCTACATTGACTCCTCACCCCGGTGTCCTCGGGCTATGGGTTTACGGCCTCCTCCCTGAGACCGCGGCAGCACACTCTCACAACCAAATTGTGAAAGAGACTCAATTCGTGTGTTTGCAATTTTGTTAGAATTAAGGGATGTGATTTTTCCTATCAGGCACCTGTAATATCACATCAATATATAAAAACCAACTTATCCACTGTGCAGAAGATACTGCCTGTGCCCATAGGAATGAATTTGACTTTAGTTGCTCAATTGTTGAAACATCACAAATTGAGAGAAATTTTAAAAGAAATTAGAGATGGAGGGAAAAAGACATTAATTACATGACACAGAGACCATCAAAGGGGTTTTTAAAAGGCTTGAGGAACATTTGTCTCATCTTTGGTGGGATGTGCTTTTTGGGTGGTGTCCTGGTTTGGAGACAAACTTGGGGGAAAACCCCTGTATAGGATCCCTCTGGGAAGCAAACCCAAGTGGCCCCTCCCTCCAACCAGTCTGGAAAAAAAAAAAAAAACCTTTGTGGAGAAAAGTGGAAAAAACTATTTTACTAAACAAATAAAGTGCATACAAGTATAAAGAATGAATAATATGAAACAATAAAACCTCTTGTTCTGAAGTGAGATGGCAAATTGAGAAAGTCCTTGCCGTGGGTGGAGCTCGGCTCTCTCTCAGTCTCTCCTCAGTCCCAGTCCCTCCGGCGCTGCTGGAAAATGCCGAGCTCCAGGCCCCGGTGGGCCGCAGGTGCAGCCCCCAGTGCTCCCCTGGGTTTTCAGTCCAGAGCAGGTTTACACAGTCCCAAGAAAAAGGAAAAAAAAAAAAAACCAGTCCAGGGAACTTCTCTGCCCTAGCTAGCTGAAATTAACTAAAAGCAAAAAGATCTCTGTCCTGCAGTCTCTCCAAGCCTCCGCCAAACACACACCGTCCGGAGAAGAATGTGGAGGAGTCAGGCAGTTTTCTCAAAACAAACTCCGCGCTTCTCCTTGCTCTTAGAACCAGTCTTAAAGGCACAGGACTCAATATACAGCACAAACAGAACAGACGATTGGGGATACAAGCATCATAAAGTAACCCTAGGACAGGTGGTCACTGCCAGCAACCAGTATACTGAATGCCTTAATCCCCCCTATAGTTGTGTTGCTTATTTTGGTCAGCATAAATTTAGTGTTATCTGTTGTAATACTTGTTTGGAATTGGAGGATGCTACGACGAGTAGCAGCTTTAACATCACTGTCAAAGGTGTATGGCTTGGTCTTGAGAGACACTAGCTGCATGGCTTGGATAGATGAGAAAGACTGTATACTGAGTAAAGGAATTTACTCATTTCAAAGAAGAAGTAGGGAATGAGACATTAATTTTGAACAATTAGGGATTTTAGGACAGTTACGATAATAAGTTGCTGAATTAGCTACAGTAGATAGGTGAGCTTTGTTCGCAGTTAACAGAAGCCACATCTTAGATAAGACATCCCGGATTTAGTAACTCATTGCTTGTCAGCTTTATGTTTGTGTAGCTGTGCTTGTAACAAAAAACAAAATGTGGTAAATAGGACATCAGATAGCTGCAGACTTCCTGGTTAAAGGACCCATTGAACACAGGAAATTAAGTTCTATTTGGGTATTCAACACTTTTGTAAATAAAAGCCTTTGTAATTGCCTGTGAATTTCGCGTATTAGGGAGCTATCCCATGTGCAGCCTAGCCATAATAAACATATACTTTCTAACATTAAATTGTTAGAGAGTTTTTGTCCATCACAGCTGGATATTGATACTAGATCAATAACCCATATTTCTCTGATAAATCTGGGAACATACATCTTTCTGCTCAATGGTTAGTTTTGCAGCCATCAAATCCCCTCCCTTTCAGGAGATTTAAAAAAGAAAAGAAAAAAAATAAAATAAAAAGGTGACTTCAGCTAGAATATATTCATCACTCCAGTGGGTCAAAGGAAATAATCTCGTGGAAGTTTAGCCAATTGGATCAGACTTCCTTGACCAGAAGTTTATTGGTCCGGCCTCCAGAGAAACTGTCCAGGAAACTATTATTTCCTCCTGGGAAAATGGGTATCTGAAAGCGACTTTGAAACCAGTCCTGAAGGTGCTGGAGAACGCTTCCAAAGGAGCCAGAAAGAGGCTCCAAGGTTCAGGGACCGACCATTTGGTGCGCCATTTGTAGGAGCCTTTTAGGAGTGGAGCTGAAGCCCAGAGCCGATAAGCCTCTGCGGTGGAAAGGCTGCTTGGGGAAGCTCAGGCGAAGCAGTCAAGCTCACACATGCACACACGCCACGTGGGCAGCTCAGCAAGGAGAGGCCAGAAGGCCTTGGCCCTGGATCAGTTCCAGCCAGGTTTATTTCCAGAAGCCCAAGGGGAATCCAGATTGGAAAGGGGAGCACGTGTGCCGGTCTGCAGCTCAAGTGTGAGCTTCAGCAGCCAAAGACCTTGAGGCACGGGGTCAGAGCAAAGGGCAGGAAAGGTCAGTGTCCTCTAGGGAAAACGGGGCCAGTCCCCAGGAACCCCAAACCAATGGAGACACAGAGGAAAGGAGAACCCAAAGGGCCAGGGGAATCAGGGAGGGGAGAAACTGAGGCAAACCATTGTGTCCAGAGCCCCATTGGGAAGTTCTCTGTCTCAGGCTGGGCAGGTGACTCTATGATCTGTCCTGCCAAGGCCAGGCCCTAGGTATTATGGCAAGGGGCTGCAGGGACTGCACAGCTGGTGTCCATTCTCTGCAGCCAAGTCCCTCTGCCTCCCCGTGCCCTCTCTGCCAAAGGTGGTTCATTTCTGTTCTTTCACAGGAATAGGCTTAGCAAGTGTAGGTCAGGGGGCTGTGAGGTTTCAGGCCCACTGCTCAATGTCATATTCGGGGACCCAAAATTCCTCCCAAATTCCCTCTAGAGACCCCAAAATTCCCAAATATTCCCTACAGACACCCCAAAATTACAAAAAATTCCTATAGAGACCCCAACTTTTGCATGTTTGGACACAAAATTCTCTAAAGGGACCCAGAAATACCAAAAAATTGCCTACAGAAACCCCAAGAATCCCCTTTGGGGACACCAAGAGCTAAAAATTCCCAAAAGAGACATAAAAATTTCCATGTTTTGACCCAAAATAAAAAAATTCCCCCAATTCCAAAAATTCTCAGTATAGGCCCCCAAATTCCAAAACTTTCCCTACAGAGGCTTCAAAATTCCCTTTAAAGACCTCAAAATTCCAAAAATTTGAGTGGCTTTGAGGTGATAAAGCCCTCTTGGCTTTTGGAGTGGGAAGAGATGGAGAACACTGCTTAAAATTCCCTAAGAACACACAAATCCTCCAGAACCTGGCCCCAAATCATAAATTCAGTCAAACACCTGTGAAATGATGGGATTTGAGCCATCTTTGATGAATTCCTTTCTTTTTAATCCTGTTTTGGCTGTTTTTAAGGGATGAAGATAATTCAGAAGAAAATGAAGGCCAAAACAATAGGACAACCAGCCAGGGTGTCTTCCCGATATGGATCACAGGGAATGTGGGTCACCAGGGCTCTGCCCAATGTGGGTCCTCCAGTGGGGGATGGAGTTGGAGCAGCGCATGAAGCTGTTTCCGTACTTGGGGCACTTACAGGACTTCCCTTACTGATGCCTCTGTTGCTGTTTGGTCAAGGCTGAGCTGTGTGAGAAGCTCTTCCCACACTGGGGACACTCATGGGGCCTCTCCCCGGTGTGGATGCGCCTGTGGCTGGTGAGGGTGGAGTTCCGCGTGAAGCCCTTCCTGCAGTCAGGGCAGCGGAAGGGCCTCTCCTCTGTGTGAATCTGCTGATGTACGAGGAGACTGGAGCTGGTGGGAAACCTCTTGCTGCATTTATCACACTTGTAGGGCCTCCCCCCAGTGTGGATCTTTAGGTGGACAATCAGGCTGACTCTCTGGCTGAAGCCCTTCCCACATTCTCCACACTTGTACAGCCTTTCCCCAGTGTGAATGTTCTGGTGCTGGATCAGGTTGGAGCTGCAGCTAAAGCTCATTCCACGTTCCCCACACTCATAGGGCCATTCACTGGTGCGGTGTTGGAGTCCAGGGCATTCCTTTGGCTGCCCTGGAGGGTCAGAAACCTGGACAGGGGGGTCTGGGACCCCAGCCCAGAGCTCAGAGAGACACTGGCTTTGATCTCAGTCCATGCTCTGTCTGAAGCTCTTCCCACAGTTGCCGCACTCGTAGGGTCATTCCCCAGTGTGAATTATCTGGTGGCGGATAAGGTGGGAGCTGACTCTGAAGCACTTCCCATATTCCTCACACTCGTAGGGCCTTTCACCATTGTGGATCCTCTGATGGCGGATCAAGATGGACTGGCAGCTGAAGCTCTTCTTACACTCCAAGCATTTGTGGGGCTTCTCCCCATCATGGAGCTGCTCATGGACCACCAGGTCTGAGTTCTGGCTCGATCTCCAGCCTCCTTCCCAGCACAGGTTGGGTCTTTCCTCCTCAGATCCTTGAGATCTGTCTTTGTAGCCCCTCCTCCTGCAGGGTCTCTGGGGCTTTCACTCTCCATTGGATTCCTGGGCCATGGAGCTACTTAAAACAGCCTCTTCCATGAGGATCTGCCACAGGGATCTGTCCTCTCTGGTATCCATGTTCAGCTCCTTGTCAAGGAGAGCAAAGACAAAGAGGATGGGATTTGCCTCTGTCCCAGAGGAAAGGGGAAGGAGGAGATCCCCTCAATGTGTCCCTGGCAGGACAGCATTGGCTGCAGGGTTGTCCTGAAGCTGGGGGCCATGCTGGGCTGGGAGAGGGAGCAGGAGAGAGGGGGAAAGGGGCACTGACTTCCTCCTCACCTGCCTGGCTGTCCCAGGACATCTTCCTCACAGCCTCTTCCTTCATCTGGCCGAGGGCTGGAAATGGGAAATCCTGGTGTGGGGGAAAACAAGGGGTGAGCCCATTGAGTTTGAAGGTCCCTCTGCCCAAGTCCACTTCTCTAGAAGTCACTGGGCATCTAGAGTCCATAAAAACTCCCAAACACCAAGATTCAGCCCTGAAAATGCCTCCCAGGAGTTCCCTGTCTTTGGTCTCTTCCCTTTTGTGCTTGGAGGTTCCCCCTGTCCCAGCTGTTGAGGGTGACTCTTGCATTGGGGGTCCCCCATCTACTCAGTCCCGGCCCTCCCCAAGATGCTGGGAATCCCAGGAACCCAAAAACCTGCCCCTCCCCCCCCCCCCCCCCCCCCCCCCCCCCCCACACACACACACACACTTCTGTACTACCCATTTAGAGGTGCTGGGAGTTTTTGGGGTCCCAGGGTCCCTTCTCATCTATTTCTCTGCTTTGGGGTGCAGTCAGACCCAGGAGTACCCCCTGCCCCTTTTCAGGCTGTTGAGGATCCTGTGAATCACAGTGGTCCCCCCACTCTGGGCTCCCCACTTCGGGGTCCCGGGGCACACAGGGCTCTGCTCCTCCAGGCTGCCTCTGGCAGCAGCTGCCACTGGACGCACCAATCTCCGTTCCCTCCCCACCGCCTCCCAAGGGGCATTTTCTTCTCAGCTTTGGAGTCCTTCATTCTCCAAACATCCCCACAAAAAAACTCAAACCCAGGGACCCAAACCCAGGACGGATGAAAGTGGGAGGAACTGGGAGCAACTGGGATTGGGCAGGGAGCAAATGGCATCATAAACAGGAATGGGCGGGAATGACTCCAAAGACTGGGAGTGACTGGGCTCACTGAGAACAAAAAGGATCCTACAGCAAGTGAAGGGAAGTAACCAGGCTCATACTGGCAGTGACTGGGCCCATACTGGGAGTGCCAAGAAAACTGGCAGAACACAGTGGGAGTAACTGTGCTCATACTGGGAGAAGCCACTTCCGGCACCGGGACCCTCGAACTCCTTTCCCAGCCATCCCGCCCCTCCAGTCCCAGGAGCCCCTGCCGGGGTCCTGGCAATCCCAGAGGTCCCCCTGTCTCGGGGTCTCCACTTTGCACTTCTGGGGCTCTCCTTTCTCCAGGGTCCTGCTTAGGGAAGCCGTGGCTCTCCCAGGGCTCCCCAAACCCGGTATCCCCCCGCTGATCCCACGCGTTCCCCACGTGGCCCCGGCAGAGCTCGGAGGGCCCGGCCCGGGAAACCCAACCCCCACCGCAGGGGGACCCCCATCCACCCGTCCCCCGCCGGGGCTCTGCCACCACCGGGACCCCCCAAAAATACATCTCGGGGAGCCCCCTGATGTTCCCCCCGAGGGGCATCAGCGGGTTGGCTTTGGAACCCTGCAAACTTCAAACATGCCCCCCAAAACTCCAAACCCAGGGATGCTGCCACGGGATATTTGGGGCGAGCTCCCCCTCCCTGGGCACCTGTGGGATGGGGGACAATGGTGCTGGGTGTGCTGCAGATTCAGGGAGTGCTGGAGCCGCCCGATTCCTCCTCTCCTGTTCTCCTCCTGCTGCCGCTCCACCTCTTCCTCTCCCATCTCCTCCTGCCCCGTTCTGAACCCCGAATGGTGAGGGCGGGGTCAAGGAAAGGGCAGGAACTGTGAGGGGAAAGGGGCGGGGTCAAGGAAAGGGCGGGAACTGTGAGGGTAAAGGGGCGGGGTCAAGGAAAGGGCGGGAACTGTGAGGGGAAAGGGGCGGGGTGAAGGAAAGGGCAGGAACTGTGAGGGGAAAGGGGCGGGGTGAAGGAAAGGGCAGGAACTGTGAGGGGAAAGGGGCGGGGTGAAGGAAAGGGCAGGAACTGTGAGGGGAAAGGGGCGGGGTCAGGGGCAGGGCAGGAATTTTGAGAAGAAAGTGTGGCCAAGGCAACACATGGTCCTAAAAGGGCCCAGTTTAGACTAGAATCACACAAAAGGGCCTAAAATTGTCCAAAGGGGCTGGAAATCTGCCCTAAACCTGGACAGGTTTATCTTCAAATAACCCAAAAAGCCTTACAAGCCCCACAAGATATATTTAAATAACACAAAGGGGGCGAAAATCCACCCTAAAGCCACACAATTTAGCCTTAGGTCAGCCAAATAGGGTTAAAATCATTCAAAGGGATCTAAAATCCAACCAAGGAGGCCTAAAATTGACCAAACTGTTGAAAACCCACACAAATTGCCCTCAAATCACACTTCAATCTCAACAAAGGGCATAAAATCCATCCTGAAAATACCTGGTTTGGCATAAAATCACCCAAAGGGACCTAAAGTCCACCCTACAACCTACCAGATTTGGCCTAAAATCATCCAAATGGGTCTAAACTCCAACCAAAGGGCCTCAATTCATCTAAAAAGATCTAAAATTCACCCTAAAACTGCCCTGCTTATCCAAAAATCACCCAAATTGAACTATACACCACCAGATTTGGCCTAAAATCACTGAAATGGGATTAAAACAATTCAAAATGATCTAAAATCCACCCTAAAACCCACCAGGTTTGGCCAAAAATCAATCATACAAAGATGCCTAAAATCTACCCTAAGCATCGCCAATTTTGCCTAAAGTCACCCAAACTTAAAATCTCCATGACCAAGACCGAGACCAGCACCAGAAGTGGCACCAGCACCAAGACTGAGACTGACACCAGATCCAAGACTGGCACCAAGAGCAGCACTGCTCTGAGACCGACACTGAGACAAACACTGGGACCAGAACCGACACCAGAACCGACACAGACACTGCTCCGGGAGCCGGGCCAACACTAGGACTAGAACCAACGACAGAACTGACACCGGCACTGCACAGGCACCAGGACTGAGACCGAGACTAAGACTGAAACCAGCAACAGAACTGGCACTGGGACCAAGACTGAGACCAAGACCGGCACCGGAACCAGTGCTGAGACTGGCACCGCTCCAGGACTGGGACCGAGAATGAGATTGGCACTGAGAGCACTCCGGGACCAAGACAGGCAGTGGTACCGACACTGGGACTGGCACTCATCCGAGATCGAGACTGAGGCCGGGACTGAAACCGGGCCTGGCACCGAGACTGGCACCCCTGGAGTGTGTGCCATGCAGGGCCAGACAGACTGGGATCATGCGGACTGGCACCTTGTAGGCTGGGATTGTACACACTGGGATCACACAGGACTGGGATTTCACAGGCTGGCAGCGCATGGATCAGAACCACAGAGACTGGGATCATACAAACTGGGATCATATGGAGCGGGATGGCTGCACCGGAACGACGCGAACCGAGGCGGTCCTGCCCGGCCCAGGGCTCCCTCCCAGTCCCGCCCGGGTGTGCGGCCAAAACTCCCCGGAGCGAACGCGGCGGTCCCGGAGCGATCCTGGAGCCAATCCCGGAGCGATTCGGGGGCCGATCCCCGTCCCGGTGCCGCCTCCAGTCTCAAGTCTCAGTCCCGGAGCGCTCGCGGTGCTGATTCCAGTCCCGGTGTCGAATCTCAATCCCGGAGTGGTGCCATCCTTGGTGCCGGTTCCCATTCCACTCCTGGTCTCAGTCTCGGTCTCAGAGCATTCCCAGTACCGGAGCCAGTGCCGGTCTTGGTCCCGGCAGTGCCCCCAGTGCCAATCTCAGTCTCGGTCCCGGAGCAGTTCCAGTCTCGGTGCTGGTTTCTGGTGCCGCTCTTGGTCTCAGTCCTGGTGTGCTCCTGGTCTCGGTTCTGGCCACAGTCCTGGAGCAGTCCTGGAGCGCTCCCGCCGCCGGTGCCGGTTCCAAAGCATTCCCGGTGCCGGTCCCAGTGTCGCTCTTGGTGTCAGTCTTCGTCCCTGCACCGGTTCTGGTGCCAGTTTTGGTCTCAGTCTGGGTCCCAGTGCCGGTGCCAATCTCAGTGCCGGTCTCGGTTCCGGTGTCGGTCTCCATCTTGGTGCTGGTGTCGGTTCTGGTGCTGATCTCGGTCTCGGTGCCGGAGATTTCAGATCCTTTTGGGTGATTTTAGGGCAAACCCTTGTAGGAGGGCATGTCCCCTTGGCCACGCCCACTCACCTCCTCGTTCCCGCCCTTTCCTTGGCCCCGCCCCTTTCCCCTGCCGGGCCCTGCGCTTTCCCTGAGCCCGCCTCATTTCATTCCTTCCCTGCGCTTTCATTGGCCGCAGCTCTCTTCTCCATTGAGCCCCGCCTATCTGCTGGCGCGTTGTCTCTGGCGCATGCGCAGACTGCGCGGAAGTTGCTTCCCCGGAGTGCTGCCATCTTTGCTCCTGGTTCCCCGACGCGGTTCCCGCTTGTCTGAGACCTACTGGTGGGGCAATGGGGGATCTCTCGCGGATCCTGAGGGGTCTGAGTGGACCTGGGGGTCTCTCTAGGGGATTTGGTTGGGGGTCTTTAGGGGATTTGGGAGTTTATAGGGGGTTTAGGGTGGTCTGGGGGTCCCTAAAGGGGTTTGGAGGGGCATATAGGGGCTCTGGAGGGATGTGGGGGGTCTCTAGATGGTTCAGAGGAGTCCGTAAAGGTGCTCAGAGGGATCCCTAAATGGAGTCGGGGGGATCTCTGTAGGGGATTTGGGGGAGTCTGGGTGGCCTTTTGTGGGTTTGGGGGATCTACAGGGGTCTGGGGGAGCCTCTAGCGGTTCTGGGGAGGTCTGGGGTCGTCTGTGGGTCCCTGTGGGGGATTTGGGGGGTCTGGGGTGGTCTGGGGATCTCCAAAGAGGGTCTGAGGGGACTATAGGGGGTCTATAGGCGATCTACTGGGGGATCTATAGAGGGTCTGGGGGGCATGGGGGTCCATATAGGGGATCTGGGGGCATCTATAGGGGCTGTGGGGGGCCCTATTGGTGATTTGAGGCGCCCTGGAGGGGTCTGTATGGGCTGTAGGGGTCTGTCTAGGTGGGATTTGGGGGCGGTCTGGGTGTGCTATAGAGTCTCTATGGTGGTCTGGGGGAGCCTAGAGAGGGTCTGGGGGATCTGGGGGGGGAACCTTGGTATCACTATATGGGGGTTCTGGGGTCCTTCAAGAGAATTTTTTTGGAGTTTTGGGCTCTGTACGTGGAATTCTTTGGGTCCAAATTGGGCAATTTTGGGTTTTCTGTCGAGAAATATTTGGAATTTTGGGGCCTCTATTGGGAATTTTGGGGTATTTCATTGTAATTTTGGGTGCAAACTCAGGAATTTGGGGGATTTCGGGTCCATGTGTAGTAATTTTGGGATCTCTAGAGGGGATGTGCGGGGAATTTTAGTTCCAGATGTAGGAAATCTTGGCTATCTTTGGTCCAAACATGGGAATTTTTTTCCAGATTTCCTCTTCAAGTTCTTGGTGATTGGCAGCACCAGTACTGGCAAGTCCTACTTGCTGCACCACTTCATCGACAGCAAGTGTAGGAAATTCTGGGAATTTTCAGGGATTTTGGAAATAATGGGTATGTTTGGGGATTTAGGGAGTTTTGGGGGGATTTTTTTTTATATTTTTGGGGATTTCAACAGTTTGCTTGGTTGTTTTTATTTTTTTCATATTATGGGTGGTTTTTGTTGGTCTTGGAATTTTTGGATATTTGAGAAATTTGAGGAAATTTGGGGAATATTGATGGCATTTTTGGAGGCATTTTCAGGGTTTTTCCTTTTTTTAGCTGTATTGACACTTTTTTCAGGGTTTTTTTTATAATTTCACTTTTTGATCCAAATTTGGAGGATATTTCTGAAATTTTGCGAATTCTGTGTCACTCTGGGTTCTTCCCCCATCCCACGGCATTTTGGCACATTTTCTGACACTTTTGAGTCATTTTTGGTCACTTTTGGGCCATTTTTGGACACTTTTCTGTCATATTGGGTAGTTTTGAGCAATTTTGTGTCATTTGGGGTACATTTGAGGTGATTTTTGGTCACTTTTGTGCCATTTTCTGTCATTTTGAGCCATTTTTTGTAATTTTGGGGGCATTTCTAGTCAGTTTTTGATCCTTTTGGGGACATTTTCTGTCACTTTTTGGGCATTTTTGGTCTCTTGAGGGGTGTTTTCAGTAACTTCTGAGCCTTTTTTGGCTGGTTTTCGTCCCGGTCTGAGTCTTGGCCTCAGCGCAGTCCAGGTCCCACTGCCTGCCTTGGTGCCAGAGTGCTCCCAGTGCAAATCTCAGTCTCGGTCCCAGTCCCAGAGTGGTGCCAGTCTCGGTGCTGATTCTGGTGCCGGTTTTGGTCTCGGTCTTGGTCTCAGTCTTGGTCCCAGTCCTAGTTCTGGTATCACTTACAGTCTCTGTCCCACTGCCTTTGCAGTTCTGGTCCTGGTCCTGATCCTGATCCTGCAGTGGTGCCAGTCCCAGTTCTGGTCCCAGTCTTGGAGCTTTGGTGACCCACATTCCCTGTGATCTCTGTTGGGAAGACACCTGGCTGGCTATCCTTTTGTTTTGGCCTTCATTTGGACTAAAAAAACCCATCAGAGTGCTGCCCTGGGCTACACATGGTCTCTCCCAGTGCGGCGGAGTATTGCAGCAGTGGCTCTCTTCCCTGCAGTGAAGGCACAGTCCTTCTGTCTGGGGTCTCTGAGACCCACATTAGGTGCCAACTGACACCACAGGGCCGGGGAACTCCGGCTAGCTCCCACCTCGGCCACGTGGGTCAGCAGTGGCTGTTCCCAAACTGCTAGCAGTCTGAGGAACAGCACAGAGGAGGGCTGCCTTCTGCTCTCTGCGGTCCCTGTATAACGTCAGTGTCGAGCTTCAAAGCAAAAGTCAGAGAAGGTGCTCTATTTTCCAAGGTGATGCAGGAGAGAGAGTATGGGCAGGCTCCCACGTTTAAACCTGGGGGCAGAGGGGCTGGGTCAGGTAGGTCATTGGCCCCAGGTTAACACAGGGCAGGGTCAGGAAAGGTGGACAAAAAGACACAGGAGGAGATACCCTTGGACAGTACCTGAGTTATCGATGGGGGGAAAGCAGGGATGAACCGTTGGGATAAACAACTCCAAAACAGCTTAACAAAACCCACCACTATCTTTGTGCAGTCCCAGTCTGAAGGATCCCAGTCCGTGAGATCCCAGTCTGTACGGTCCTACATGGCACACACTCCAAGGCTCTGGAATTCAGTTCCCAGCAAGGAAAAGATCTTCCTGCCCTTGAAAGCAAAGCTCTGAAGAAGGGGCTGTAAGACCAAGTGCAGCAAGATCCTACAGTGATATTTCACTGCCAGTCTCCAGAACTTCATCCATGCTGGTTGTAGCTCCTGGACTGGGAATTAAATCAGGGCACAGTCCTTGGTGGGAGCTGCCCTGGGTCGAGGGAGACACTGAGAGACAAATAGAGCAGGCAGAGAGAGGCACGAGAGAAAGGAGAACACAAACACAATCAGCTGAGAAGGTGGCACTCTGAAAACAGACCTGCAACTGACTGAAAATGAATGGGACAGAAATCAATAACCCAAGATGTTTTATTTACTATCAAATATGTTCCACCCACCCAGCCTCACACAATCCTGATCCCACCACTTAAAATTTGGATCCCACTTCTCCCAATCTCCTTCCCACCCCATCTCACCCTGGCAGCTGTGGAATCAAGTAAGTTTGGCGTGGGACTGAGTTTTTCTGAGGTGGGAACAAGCCATTTAGGGTGGGTTTGAGGACTTTTGGGGTAAGATTGAGTTGTTCTCAGCAGGACTTGAGTGGTTTTGAGGTGACAGATTGATCTCTCTTGGCTTCTGGAGTGCAAAGTAAGAGACAAGAGAAAAAAATTAGGGCCAAAACAAAAGGATAACCAGCCAGGTGTCTTTCCAACATGGATCACAAGGAATGTGGGTCACCAGGGCACTGCCCAATGTGGGTCCTCCAGTGGGGGATGGAGATGAAGCAGTGTACAAAACTCTTACTGCACTCAGGGCACTCACAGGGCTTCCCTTACCGGTGCCTCCGTTGGTGTTGAGCCAAGTTTGAGCTCCTGTAGAAGCTCTTCCCACACTGGGGACACTCATAGGGCTTCTCCCCAATGTGGATGCAAAGGTGGTTGATGAGGGTGGAGTTGTAATTGAAGCCCTTCCTGCAGCCGTGGCAGCGGAAGGGCCTCTCCTCTGTGTGAATCTGCTGATGCACAAGAAGATTGGAGCTTGTGCGGAACCTCTTGCTGCATTTATCACACTCATAAGGCCTCTCTCCAGTGTGGGTGCTCTGGTGGTGGATCAGGTCGCAGCTCTGTATGAAGCTCATCCCACATACATCACACTCGTGGGGCCCCTCCCCGGTGTGGATGCGCCTGTGGCTGGTGAGGGTGGAGTTGTGCTTGAAGCCCTTCCCGCAGTCGGGGCAGCGGAAGGGCCTCTCCTCTGTGTGTGTCTGCTGATGTTCAAGGAGATGGGAGCTGGTCAGAAACCCCATCCCACAGTCGGAACACTTGTAGGGCCTCTCCCCAGTGTGAATCCTTTGGTGTACGGTCAGGTAGCTATGGTGCCTGAAGCACTTCCCACATTCCCCACACTTGTATGGCCTTTTCCCAGTATGGATCCTCTGGTGCTCGGTTAGGTTGGAGCTCTGTCTGAACCTGTTCCCACATTCCCCACACTCGTAGGGCCGTTCGTCTGTGTGAATCCTCTGGTGGCGAAGAAGGTGGCACCGCCAGGTGAAGCTCTTTGCACACCCAAAGCACTTGTGGGGCTTCTCCCCATCATGAAGCTGCTCATGGACCACCAGGTCTGAGCTCTGGCTCGATCTCTGACCATCTTCATGGCACAGGGTAGGTCTTTCCTCCTCAGATTCTCGTGATCTGCTTTTGCAGTCTCTTCCCACGAGGAATCGCCAGGACTTTTCCTCCCCGTTGGATTCCTGCCCCGTGGAGCCACTCAAAACGGCCTCTTCCACGAGGATCTGTCGTGGGGATTTGTCCTCCCTGGTCCCCATGCTCAGCTCCTTGTCTGGGGGAGGGAGGACAAGGAGAGGATGGCATTTGCCTCCGTGCCAGAGGGAAGGGGAAGGAGATCCCCTCAGTGCGTCCCCGGCAGGACGGTGTCGGCTGCGGGGTTGTCCTGCAGCCGGGGCCGTGCTGGGCTGGGAGATGGAGCAGGAGAGAGGGGGAAAGGGGCACTGACTTCCTCCTCACCTGCCTGGTTGTCGTGGGGCATCTGCCTCTTCCTCACAGCCTCCTCCTCCATCCAGCCAAGGGTTGGGAATGGGAAATCTTAGTATGGAGGGAGAACAAGGGATGAGCACATTGAGTTTGAAGGTCTCTCTGCCCAAGAACATCTCTTGAAGTTGAGACATTAATTTTGAAGAATTAAGGATTTTTAGGAAAGTTACGATAATAAGTTGCTGAATTAGCTGAAGTAGATAGGTAAGCTTTGTTCGCAGTTAACAGAAGCCAGATCTTAGATAAGCTATTCTGGATTTAGTAACTCATTTCTTGTCAGCTTTATGTTTATGTAGCTGTGCTTGTAATGAAAAACAAAATGTGGTAAATAGGACATAAGATAGCTGTAGACTTCCTGCTTAAAGGACCCATTGAACACAGGAAACTATAACTTCTACCAAGGATTCATTTGTCACAAATGCATTGAAAAGGTAGAAAGGTCAGGACGAGGAAGACTCATCTTACTTGCTCATTTTGGGTGACCCCTCCCTAGAACAGACCCCTGACTCATTATAAGAAACAAATTACACATGCTTAATAGCCTCTTTGGCCAATTAGCCTACAAAGTGAGGAATGGGAGGTGACAGGGGTATGAATATGCATTTCTATTTTGGATATTCAACACTTTTGTAAATAAAAGGCTTTGTAATTACCTGTGAATTTCACAGCATGTATTAGGGAGCTGTCTTGTGTGCTGCCTGGCTGTAATAAACATACACTTTCTAACTTCAAACTGTTAGTGAGTTTTTGTCCGTCACAGTTGGGTAGCGATACTAGATCAATACCTATATTTCTTTAATAAGTCATTTTGGCGAGCCAGCCAGGACTGCTCTCTCTGGCCATGGGGCCAGCAGGTTCCAGTCCCCTCTGGATGCTCACCCCGAATTTTCTGGGAAGAGGGCTCCTGCGGTCTCTCTGACAACCTGGGGAAAGACCAGAACCTGCTGGAACTACGGACAAAAAGTATCTTTATACTTGAAAATAGGTACCTTGGTATAGGCGGTTGATAAGACACTGAGAGACGTCTCGTGCATAACATACTCCTCTTGGGTTTGTTTGTAAAAGTTGTGACAGCTCTGCGGAGCCTGGTGTCAGTGGTTTGGTAGTCCGTGTCCCGTAGTGGGGACAGCTATAACTGGTTTTTGTTGTGTCAGCTTGCAGTTTAAAGATGACTCGGTAGTCTGTGTCCCGTGAAGGGGGCAGCGGCGGCAGTAAAATAACCGGTTTTGTTGTTGCGTATTAGGAGCAGTGGTGGCTCCGGTTACAGTTTGTGGTTTAAAGGTACTTTGACAATCCATAATCCGAGTGGCGAGCCCGTTCTGGGACGCGGAAAATCCCGATTGCGGCCCTGCGTGCGCTGGGTGTGTGTGGTGTGAACGGATCTGTGTTTTGTGCTCTCGTGGTTTTGTGTGTTCAGGTGTGGAAGAATTATTGGTGCACCGTATCACAGAAATCACTGCTAGAAGCAGAGAAATGCTCCATACATGCTGGTGGTGGTCTGTGGGAGTTTGTATTGTAAGCGTTTTGATTTGTGTGATTTTGGAGTATGTTAGTAACCTGTGTAAGTGTTTTTAGGAGTTTTGCAAGCTTGAAGTTGTAAAAGCCTTTTGAATTCCCTGCCTGACCAGCGGAGGGATCCCTCTGTTTGAGAGGGCGGAAGGATTTAAAGTGTAAAGGTTGTGTGCTGAGGGGGGGGGATTAGGCTGTGTGTGAGCTTGAACAGCGTGCGCTTTTGGCAACAAGATTTTGTAGATGTTTTGTTTGGTGAAAAAAAGCATTTGTTAAGTTAAAATTGTTTTTGAGCTAAAAGGCGTGAGTTGCTTAAGGAGGTTTGAAACCTGAGCCAGCCCCAGCAATTGGGGGGGGGGTGATTTGTTTCCCTGGTAACCGCGGGGGAATCCAGACTCTGCAGCCTCGGGCCGTGTCTCTAAACTCCCTGTAAAACCCTAAGAAGTCTTTTTTTTTTTTTTTTTTTTTTTTTTTTGCGAGTGTTCTAGTTAAAAAAAAAAAAAAAAGTTTTTGCTTGTTTGTGAGGCTTGCAGTTGCTAGAGTGTATGGTAATATTTAAAGTCCTGGTGGTGTAGTCCCTAACCACAGAGGAGTGTAGAGGCAGAGGGCAGAGTGGGATCAGGGTTACCCCCCACCTCCTTCTCACGAAGGGATTTGTGTGTGGTGTCCCGGCTGAAATCCGTAGGATTTTTCGACGAGACCTTGTTGAAACTTCTGGTGGAGTGTGTTTGGGGTCGTGAGGGACCCCTGGCTATTTTCTTTGCGAGCCTAAAACGGTTGGTGTTTGGAGTTGGGTCTCTCTAAGAAAAGGCTTGTGTGCAGAAAGCAGAGCCCAGAACTTATACCCAGAGCTGGTAGAAATAGCCGAGAAATTTTTGGTGCTGAGATATGATTAAGCAGCATTCACCTTATTGGGCAGATCTGCAACTGCTACTTGATGCCTTAACAGAAACTGAGAAACAATTAGTTTTTAAAGTGGCTGGGGATCTGGCTGAGGATGATTGTAGGACAACAGAGGAGGATGTTAAAAATGTATTTCCCCTTCAAGACCCAGGTTAAGATCCTAATGATGATGAAGGGTTTGGATGGTTAAAAAGATACCAAGAACTGATAGTAAAAGGGCTAGAAAGAGCAATCCCCAAAACCATAAACTGGTCAGCCTTATATGCTATCAAACAGGGCCCCTCTCAAACACCTTCTGAATTTCTAGATCACCTGTGAGACACAATGCGCCGACACACCACCCTGGAGCCTGGGTCTGATGAAGGAACGCAGCAATTAATAAATTTATTTTTAGGACAATCCACAGGAGATATCAGGCGGAAACTCCAGAAGATCCAGATTCCAAACAGCCAGAATTTAGAAACTTTACTAGATGAGGCATGGAGAGCTTTTAGTAACTGGGAAGAAGAATATAAACCAGGGGTGAAGAAATTGGTAGCAGTAGTAAAAGAAGGAGAAAAGGGAAAACGTGGGCAAGGTCCACCAAAACAAGGACCACCCCGACTAGGAAAAGATCAATGTGCATTTTGTAAGAAATTTGGTCACTGGAAAAACCAGTGCCCAGAATTAAGAAAGGGTAATGAACATAGAAAAGGTGATCAGAAAAGGGAAGAAGTGGTTGCTCATGTAAAGGAGGACTGAGGGGGACCGGAGGGCCCTACCCTGGGAGACCCTCTGGTTATAGTCAAACTGGGGAACAAAGAAAAAGAAAATTTTGATAGACACAGGGGCAACATTTTCAGTGTTAAATAAGGCCCTAATATCTGTAACCAATGACTATGTTATGGTAAAGGGGGCAACTGGCCAATCTGAAAGAGCTTATTTTTGCAAACCACTTAAGTATAAACTGGGAAAACAGTGAGGCATCCATTGATTTTTATACATGCTTGATGCTCCATCTGCACTTTTGGGCAGAGATTTGCTCGAGCAGCTGGAAGCAAGAATAATATTCAAAAATGGGGAAATTAGTTTGGAGGTAAAGGATCAACAACATGTAGAACTGTTAAGCTTAATGCTAATAACCAAAGAAACTGAAGAGGCAAGTAAAAAGGAAAATTTTAAGAAAATAATGGATCAAGTATTTCCAGGAGTATGGGCCTCCAATATACGAGGAAGAGCAAAGAATACACTACCAATGCAACTCAGGCTTAAAGAGGGAGGACAGCCAGTAAAGGTTAAACAATACCCCCGGAAGAAGCCACAAAGTTCTGCTTTATAGATTTTGGACAAATACCTAGGTCCTGCTTTGCTGAGTTTCAACATTATACATTGTACCTGTATGACTTCTACTTAGTAACTACCTAACAACCAAGCTTAATAGCTAATCTTCTATGTGTTCTAAGTACAAGCTGTTTCTCTACTATTACAAAATCACCAAATTTGCTTCTAAAATCTTGTATTGTTATATTCATAAGCATCTGCCATATCCCATGTAGTTAGTTCGTTTCTAGTACAGTATCAGCGTACGAGGGCCCGCTTTGCACTTCTGGGGCTCTCCTCCCTCCAGGACCGCGCTTAGGGAAGCTCTGGTTCTCCTGGGGCTCTCCAAACCCGGTGTCCCCCCGCCGGTCCCACACGCTCCCCACGTGGCCCCGGCAGAGCTCGGAGGGCCCAACCTGGGAAACCCAACCCCCACCGCGGGGGGACCCGCATCCACCCGCCCCCGCCGGGGCTCTGCCGCTACCAGGACCCCCCAAAAACACATCCCAGGGAGCCCCCGAGGTTCCCCTGAGAGGCATCTGCGGCTCGGCTTTGGATCCCTACAAGGTCTAAATATCCCCCCCAAAAAACCCGAAGCCCAGGGTCCCTCCCGGGATATTTGGGGCAAGCTCCCCCTCCCCAGGCACCTGTGGAAATGGAGAAGGATGCTCCTGAGAGTGCTGCGGGTTCAGGGAGCGCTGGAGCTGCCCGATTCCTCCTCTCCTGTTCTCCTCCTGCTGCCACTCCGCCTCTTCCTCTCCCATGTCCTCCTGCCCCGATCTGAACCCCGAATGGTGAGGGCGGGGTCAAGGAAAGGAACTGTGAGGGGAAAAGGACGGGGTAAGGGACAAGGCAGGAATTCTGGAAGCCCGGCCAAATCGACACAGGGTCCTAAAAGGGCCCGTTTTAGTCTAGAATCATGAAAAAGGGCCTAAAATTGCCCAAAAATCCACCCTAAACCCGAACAGGTTTGTCTTCAAAACACCCCAAGAGGCTTGCAATCCCCACAAAGTAGATTTCAATAACACAGAGGGGCCTAAAAGCCATCCTAAATCCACTACTTGAACTTAAGTCAGCCAACTAGTGTTAAAATCATCTAAAGGGGTCTAAAATCCAACCAAAGAGGAGTAAAATTGCCAAACTGGTTGAAAACCCACACAAAAATGCCCTCAAATCACCCTCAAATCTCACCAAAGGGCTGTGAAAAGTGCATATTATATGGCTCTATGCAAGATATTTATTATAGGTATTATGTTGTATTGATTAGTAATGTTGTATTAATATTTTGATAGCATGGTAAATGTAGTTTTGTGGTTAAAATGTAGTTTTTATATACCAACCACAGGAAAACGTAAATCTTTCAGAGAAAAAGAATTTACTACTTCCTTATAAGAAGAGACCAACTTCTCCTGCCTCGATCAGCCCTGAAGATGCCATAGAGATTAAAGGAAAAAAGTGATACTAACCAGAGAGAATTCTTTGTTTGAATGGAATTTATGCATCATGTATGAAATTCATGAATATTCAACAGGCTATTGCTTTTAAGAGATAATCCTTTGTTAACAGGCGTCCTCCTCCAGAGCTTTTTGCTCAGGAAGGCACCCAGATATCTGTAACTTTGTTTTTATTGTCTTGTATTGTCCTAACACTAATTGTTCAATTTTTTTACTCTAATTCTATTTTAATAACCATCTTATTTACTGTTAAACTTTCAAAATTTTAAAACAAGTGATTGGCGTTTTTCACAATTACGGTAGCAGAGGATGGTTAGAACACCTCACTGCCGGTGCCCCAGTGGAATCAGGGTGAGGACGGCGCGCCCTGCCCAGTTGGCAGCCTCGCTCTGTGTTCCCCTGCTGTGACCGACAGATGCAGGTTACGATCAATGGACAAAAGGAGGCAATAAAACAAAGAAAAGGGAAAATATTCCCTAAAACTGCGGTAGTTAGCCCCTAAGACTAAAGTGTACATGAAGACAAAGGCCCAAGGACAAAGGATAGGTAAGTACTGGTTTGGACAGGGCGGTTAAGGGGGGGATGAATGTGTGTGAATGAGAGGCAGCTGATTATCCCAGACCTGCTCAGTGAGTGCAGAGTCTCCTATGCTGCATTTCCGTTCTTTTGCGAGAAAAACGGCCAGTAAAGAGACGAAGCGAGTGATAAGAAGAGTGAAAGAACCCCCCCAGGGAAACTGGGACTGAGTTTTAGAGAAGGGGTGGGACCCCTAGGAAGCAAAAAGTCTGCTGGATTAAGGGGTAATTGCCCGAGACTGGGTAATTGCCCAGGACTAGAACTTTTGCTGGGTTGAGGGATTAATATCCCAAGAGCACCCAGGGTTAAGCAAAAAGTCTGCTGGATTGAGGGGTGAGTGCCCAAGAGCATCCAGGACTGAAACCTGCTGGGTTGAGGGATTAATATCCCAAGAGCACCCAGGGTGCTGCTGGATTGAGGTTATGCCCAAGAGCATCTAGGGTTGGGCAACACAGCTGGATTGAGGGATAAAAATGCCCAAGAACATCTAGGGTTGGACAACACAGCTGGATTGAAGGGATATCCAAGAGCACCGGGACTGGCCAGTAACACCTAAAATTGTAATAGGTGATTTGAAAGTAAAAGGTACCTTATTGTTGTTTTGTTGTGTGAGAGTGAGTCACACACAAAATCTGCCTCAGCTTCCTGGGCGGGTGGGACTGTGGCAGGAGGTGTAAGTGACCCGCAAACAGGCCATTGTTCCCCCGGGCGGGTGGGGGCTATGGCAGAACATGTGTGTGACCTGCAAATCAGCCCTTTTCCCTCTGGGCCTGTGGAGGAGGGGTCAGGTAAAAGCGACACGCAAATCAGCCTCATAGGTGGACTCGCACCAGAGGCGACCAGATTCTGGGCCCTCCTCAGAGGCCCAGCTATACTGGAACCCAGAGACCAACCCTAAGGCAAGGGAGGGCCTTGCAATTCAGAGCTGCAATTCTCTGGCGACAGGGATCAGCTTCATGTCCTAAGGGTGTGAAAGAATGTGTGAAAGTGAAGGAGAAATGAAGTAAGAGTAGATGGATGAAAGCACATGTAATGTTGATTGTTAATTTTGAAATTCACTGTATCTCCTTGGAGGGAGGTATATTGCATTGTTTTGTGAGAAAGAGGGGATTTTTTTGTGTGTGTGCATAGATAGAAGTAAGTGGTCTTTAGGTTGTAAGAGAAAGTGAAAAACAGAGGTGGGGGATGAATAGATAAGATCTTGGAAAATGGGACAGAAAAACAGTAAGTTGGATACAGGGAAGAAAAAAGGATGTAAAAAATTACCAACAGAAATACCTCAAGATAGCCCTCTGGGAGTTATGTTAGCTAACTGGGATAAAAGCTCTTGTACAAGAGGAAAGGAAAAGATAAAGATGATACAATTTTGCATGATAGAATGGGCAGAGAAGGAAATAAGATCTGACCACGTTTATTAGCCCAGATACGGCTCTTTTGAGAACTGGATTTGTCAGGCTCTAAATGTATTTGTAAATTCAAAGGAACCGTTTAATCCTGAAGAAAGAGAATATGCCACATGTTGGACAAGAGATTTTAGGAAAATAAAAATCTTTCACGAGAAAAGAAAAAGGGGAAAGAAAAGGGAGGAGAACAAGAAGAAAAAAAGGAAAAAGAGTGGGATCCTTTGCAGGCTTTGCCCCCTCCCGCCGTTCACAGCTGAGACCCCTGTCCCGGGTCCTGCTTCAGCCCTGCCTGCCCCAGTTCCCGTCCTGAGTGCCAGCTCGCAGCCCGCAGCAGCCCCGCCTGCCCTGGTTCCCGTCCCGAGTGCCGGCTCACAGCCCGCGGCAGCTGCGCTGGTCCCTGCCTACACCCTATCCCCGGCCCCGCTGGTGAATTTATCTGCCCCGGCTGCCTGGTCCGCGGCCGCCCTAAGGGCCGTGCCGGGGGTCCCTCCTGACGCGTGGTCTAAGACCACCGCCCCGACCGTGCCGGGGGTCCTGTCGGTCCCAGCCGTCCTATCTCCGATCGCTTCCCCCACTGCCCGATCCCCGGCTGCCCTGCCCGAGCCGGCTGCGCTGGGCGCTGCCGCTGCTGCTGCTTTGTCTCTGCCGGGAGCCGCTGACTCAGCCGCCACCAGCCCCGTGCAGGCTGCCCACGCTCCCCTCTGCTGTCCCCAGAACTGCCCCCTCCTCTGCCGGTCCCGGCAGCAAACCCCGCCTACGCTCCGCCCTTGGAGGACCAAGCCTCGGCGCTTTGCCCTGCCCCTCACCGCCCTTCCTGCCCCGAGCTCCGTGCCCGCGGTAACCACAGCGACTGCTCAGAGAAACGACTTCTCCCTAAAAATGCTTTATCAAAACACTAGAAGTTAGCTTAAAAGACAGCCCTCTCCTGATTCTTTCTCAAAACACAGGGAAAAGACTATAGAGGATAAAAACCAAAAATGGGATAAAGAAATCAGTCTATTTTCTTCTATTCTAAGAGAAGTCCCAATGGGAGGGGGTGAAACAGGGTTTGTAAATGCCCCTTTGACTTCTTCTGAGGTCAGAAATTTTTAAAAAGAAATCAAAGGAATTTTAGAAGATCCCATAGGCACAGCTGAACAATTAGACCCATTTTTAGGTCCGAATATTTATACTTGGGAAGAGATGCAGTCTATAATGAAAATAATATTTTCTCAGGAAGAAAGGCAATTAATCAGAGCAGCTGGAATAAAAGTTTGGGAAAAAGGGAACCCACAGGGGCCCCCCGGAGAAGACAAAATGCCAACTGCGCCTCCTGAGTGGGGTCAAAATAATGAGGAGGGGAGGAAACACATGAATGAATATCGTAATTTAATAATCAAGGGAATAAAAGAGGCAGCACCCCAAGGGGCAAAACGCTAAAAAAGCTTTTGAGGCACAGCAAGAAAAAGAAGAATCTCCAACTGAATGGTTAGACAGACTCAGGAGAAATATGAAACAATATTCCAGAATAGACCCTGAAACTGATGTGGGAAAAGCTTTGTTAAGGATTAACTTTGTTACTAATGCCTGGCCAGATATTAGAAAAAAATTAGAAAAAATTGAGGATTGACATAATAAATCATTAGATGACTTATTAAAGGAGGCTCAGAAAGTTTATGTCCGAAGAGATGAAGAGAAAACTAAACTGAAAGCAAAACTTATGGCAGTCACCATGCGAGAAAACAATTTTCAAAAAAATCAAAACCACACAGGCACTACTTCTAGAGATAAAATTAGTAGAGACATGGCGAAGGAAAAGAATAGAATCCCAATACAAACCAAGTCTCAGCAGCATTCCAGGAATGTCTGCTTTTACTGTGGGGGCAAAGGACATTATAGGAGAAATTGTCCTAAGCAGATAATAGATCTGAAAATCTTCAAATGATGAGCACAGAGGAGGAATAGGGAGGTCAAAGGCTCTATTTTTTAGGGGACAAATACCATCTAGAGCCTGTGATAACTCTAAAAGTGGGTCCCCAAGAAGAAGAATTAGATACAGGGGCAGAAAGAACCTGCCTGCTAAATGTACCAAAAGGTTATAGTGTGAGTAAAGATAGTGCAAGAGTAACAGAGGCAAAAGGAGAAACTTTTACAGTTCCAGTCATTAAAGATGTAGTAATTGAAGGGGAAACTAAAATTTGGATGGGAAATGTCTTATTGGTCCCAAAGGCAGGTAGCAACTTACTAGGAAGAGACTTCCAAGTGAAATTAGGAATAGAGGTTATACCAGGAGATAGGAAAATGACAGACAGCTAAAGTTTTAAAATTAGGCCAAGAGGATGAAGAAAAAATTAACAAGGAAGTTTGGGCTGGGGAAGGAAATCGGGGAGGATTAAATATCGACCCTGTAAGTGTTACAATAGAGAGAGAAGATTGTCCCATACATGTACGTCAATACCCCATATCTTTAGAAGGACGAGAAGGTTTGAAGCCAGTAATAGAAGGACTAATAAAGGACAGGACATTAGAACCTTGCATGTCTCCCCATAATACCCCTATTCTCCCCGTAAAGAAGGCTGATGGGAGTTACAGACTAGTTCAAGATTTAAGGGAGGTTAACAAAAGAACTCGGTCTCGTTACCCAGTGGTACCCAATCCCTATACACTTCTAAGTAAAGTTCCACCCCAGCATGAGTGGTTTAGTGTAGTAGATCTTAAAGATGCTTTTTGGGCCTGTCCACTAGCCAAGGAGAGCTGAGATATCTTTGCCTTTGAATGGGAGGATCCAAAAACTGGAAGAAAGCAGCAATTAAGATGGACAAAATAACCGCAGGGGTTCACAGAGTCTCCAAACTTATGTGGGCAAGCTTTAGAAAAAATACTGCAAGCCTTCTCCACTCCTCCTAGAATACAAATTATCCAATATGTGGATGATCTTCTACTATCTGGGGAAGATGAAGTTGAAGTTAGAGAAGCTACAATAAAACTTTTAAATTTTCTTGGAGAAAAAGGATTAAGGGTATCAAAAGGGAAACTGCAAATTGTAGAACCAAAAGTAAAATATCTTAGACACTTAATAAGTAAGGGTAGTCGAAGGCTCAGTCCAGAGAGAATTGCAGGAATTTTATCCCTTCCACCTCCCTCTTCAAAGAGGGAAAGCAGAAAACTACTCAGCTTATTGGGATATTGCAGATTATGGATTGAGGGGTACACACAGGCAGTAAAATTTTTGTATGAAAAGTTGTCAGAGGGAGATAATATAAAATGGACCAAGGAAGATGATGATAAACTAGAAAAATTGAAGTTAAAACTGGCCTCAATACCAGCTTTAAGCTTACCTTCACTAGAAAAACCCTTTCATCTGTATGTGAATGTAGAAAAGGGGGTAGCTCATGGAGTTCTGGTCCAGGAGGAGTAAAGAGACCAGTAACTTATTTATCAAAGATGTTGGACCCAGTGAGCCACGGCTGGCCAGTATGTATTCAAGCTATAGCCGCAACTGCAATCCTAGTAAAAGAAAGTTGTAAACTTACTTTTGGAGGTCAACTAATTGTGTGCACACCTCATGCGGTTCAAAATGTGTTAAATCAGAAAGCTGAAAAATGGTTGACAGACTCTAGAATGTTAAAATATGAAGCAATCTTGATAGATAGTGATGATCTAACATTAGAAGTTTAAATCCAGCTTAATTCTTATATGGAGAACCAGCAGATAACCTAATACATAATTGTTTAGAAATTATCCAATAACAAACAAAAGTTCGAGGGGATCTTGAAGAAAAAGCCCTTTCAGAAGGGGAAATAATCTCTGTGGATGGTTCCTCCAGATGTCTACAAGAAAAAAGAATGTCAGGTTATGCAGTAGCTAATGGAAAAAACATGCAAACTATTGAAAAAGGAAAATTACCTTCAAACTGGTCAGCTCAAACTTGTGAATTATATGCTCTGAAAAAAGCACTAGAATATTTAGCACACAAGAAAGGAACTATATATACTGATTTGAGGTATGCTTTTGGAGTAGAACATACTTTTGGAAAAATTTGGGAAGAAAGAGGATTACTTAACTCAAGAGAAAAAGGATTAGTACATGAAGGACTCATTTTAGATATTTTAGAGGCATTAAAACTACCTAAAGAAATAGCTATAGTACACACTAAGGGACACCAAAGAGGCGTGACCCCAGAAATAAGAGGAAATAATTTAGCAGATCGGGAAGCTAAGGATGAAGCAGAAAATGGAGCTGAAAGAGTCATGTTAATATTAACTCCAAATGAGGAAAAAATTGGAAATCCCAAAGTTTAGTGAAGCAGAGAAAAAAGAATTAAACAAGATAGGAGAAGAACAGGCTGAATCAGGGAAATGGAAACTTCCTGATGGAAGACAATTACTTAATAAAATACTGGCTAGAAAAATATTAGAAGACATGCATCAGAAAACCCACTAGGGGTACTCAGGCTTTGTGTGATCATTTTTTAAGGAACTATGGATGCATTGGGATTTTTGGAGTAGCAAAGCAAGTAACTGAAAAATGTATAACTTGCCAAAGAATAAACAAAAAGATGATGAGAAAAACAACATTAGGAGGTTGTAAGTTAGCTCTTCAACCATTTCAAAGTATCCAAGTAGGTTTTACTGAACTTCCTCAGGTACAAAGATGGAAGTATTTATTAGTAATGACAGACCATTTAACTCATTGGGTAGAAGCAGTTCCCACTACCAAGGCCTCAGCCAACATGGTAAGTAAAACCCTTTTAGAGCAGATTATTCCCAGATATGGAATGGTTAATAGAATAGACTCAGACAGAGGAATGCATTTCACACGAAAAGTGTTACAACAAATAATTCAATCTTTAGGGATAAAATGGGAGCTGCATACCCCATGGCATCCACAGAGTTCTGGTTGTGTAGAAAGGACGAACCAGACTTTAAAGAGAACTTTGACCAAATTAATAGTTGAAACCCAAATGTCATGAGTACAATGCCTACCTTTGGCCTTACTGAGGATCCGAACACAACCCAGGTCAGACCTGGAGTGTCACCCAATGAAATGAGGTTTAGGTTACCCTTTTTGACCACCCAACATGAAAATGCTACCTATGAGGTAGGGGAAATGAGCGTTAAAAGATACGTTAACACCATTGCGAAAACTCTTGAAAACCTACTGTTAAAAGGAATAATCCCTCAAACCACACTTTTAGATTTTAAAATCCATAATGTTCATCCAGGAGAATGAGCGCTAGTAAAAACCTGGAAAGAACAATCTTTAACTCCTCAATGGGAAGGTCCTTTTCAGGTATTGCTGATGATTGAGGCCGTGATCCGGACCAAGGAACGAGGGTGGATCCACGCCAGCAGAATCAAAGGACCTGTGGATGAACCTAAGGAGTGGACGATTACATCTGAACCAGGTGATACAAAATTGACTCTTAAACGGGGACTGGGTGGTAATGAACTGGGAAGACCCAAATAATCCAAAAAACATACACAGGATCACACCTAATTGGGAGATAAGGCCAAGCTTATATCAGTGGTTTCAAGTACCACCTGGACAAGATTTGAGACGCCACCTGTTGGGGAGGATGAAGCCAGAAAGCCCTATAAATATGATTATGTGAAACCTGTAAGTGAGATAGAATTGAAAATAAGTTTTGATGTTTAAGATGTCCTAGCTACTGCATGTCTGGGAAAACAGTTATGTGACCAGCTGAAGGTCACCTGCAGCCAGACTCAGAGGTCAAATGTAATGTTCCTGTCTCACCCCCAATGTATGGTTCATCCCACACCTGTAACCCTCCCCTGAAGTATCAGGTATCTGTAACCCCATTGGCCCAAGTCCTGTTCCAGCCCACCTTGAAGACCCCGATAAAGGGTCCCGAGGGGGCTGGACACCTCTTTGCCTGGCACCCTTCCCTGAGGACTTTCCTCTCTTGGAATTTCCTCTCCCTACCTCTCCCTTCCCCCACCTCCCTAGGCCTTGCCACAAGCTGCGCCTGGCAGCTCAGAGCAAGGCCTCATATCCTTTACAATAAACCTCACCTTCTAAAACCCAACTTCAGAGATCTCTCTTCTACATTCATCCACACTGTCCTGGAGTCCACAGCAGCAAAGCAATTTCTACAGCCTCCAATACCCTCCTTGGGAGGAATACTTCCACTCCAAACAGCAGGATCAGGACTGTTTTGGACAGAGAACTCTTGTATTCAGGCTTTAGTCGGTGATTTATGCAAAGAGGAAGAGGAGCTGCAACTTCCATCAGTGCCAGACCAAATACCCTGTTTGATCCACCCAAATACCAAACGTTAGCTAAGTTAAATGTAAAGGTTTAGATTGTGGGAGGAATTGGTACTGTAGTTCACACAATCGACACTCTCATTGCAAGAAGTGTCAAGGGCCAAATCGATCTCCTATCCAGGTAGAACTCGAAGAAACTGAAATAATAACTTTGTTTTGTGGATGGGAATTATTAGTGCCTGTTGAATGGGAGATACCTGAAGAATGGTGGGAAACAACAGTTAAGGAGTGTCAGAAACGATTTGTCTGGAAATTAGCTAAGAGGAAGTGACAAGGAAATAGAGGGCAAGACCAGATTGGCCTCTGTATTCACCACCAAGAAGATCAAATACACCTGCTGTGGGTTGCAACCCCATAGGCATGGGAGGTGGGAGTATAAGCCATACTGGACCTCTGTTACTCCATTTTCTGTCACTCAATTTTTGTCTTTTCCCTTTCGGGGTATCAACAAGGCCATGTTACAGATGTTACCAAAAGCTGTACATGGAAAGACACCGAGGTTCTTTTTTCATCTCTCACACTCATGTCAACAGCCACTGTTATAACCCATCCAAATCAGGCAATTGCATGCATAAAGGGAAAAAGTACTGGATTGCAGAGAACTTAGGAACAAGTGGTAGCAGGATGGGAAGTCAGTGCCCAAAAGAGGAGAGATGGATTTGTTTTACCTACATGCTTGGGCACAAAGCACAAGATTCAGTAAAAGAGCAATTGATAAGCAAAAAGGCTAAGTCAGTACAACCACCTAAACCTGTGCCAATTTCAATCAATGATTTGTATATAAAACTTGAACAGCAATTAGAAAAAGAAATAGGTATCTCAAGGATAGGTAAAAATCAGTTTGTAGACTTGGGGGAAAGAATAAGTAAGGAACTTAACATAACCAATTGTTGGGTCTGTGGAGGGGCTTTGATGTCAGAAGAATGGCCATGGAAAGGCAGCAGCTTAGGCCCAATTGAGTTCTGTAAATGGAACCAAGCAAGTACAAGTGGAGAAAACAGAGCAGAAGGGTGGATTTTAAGCTCAACAGTGATAGGGGAAGAATGTCTCTGGCTGCACTGGGAAAAGGTTCCTTCATGAAGTAGGAAAAACACCCTGTAAAAGATATAAGGTTAGTAATGGAACTTCTGTATGGTGGGTCCCAGAAGAACCAGCTGTGTATTGGACCCAAGAAAAAGCAAAAAAAAAGTGACTTGTAAGTATGATAATAAAATAAAACTTTTTCAATGTAAAAATTTTTCAGGTAAAAATCCTTACTATGGGATCCCAGAATTTTCCAAATTTTGGGAGAATATAGATCAACAAAAATTTGACTATTGGAAAGCTCCAGATGGCTTATTTTGGATATGTGGAAAAAGAGCATAGCCAAAAGTCCCCTCTCAGTGGAAAGGGAGCTGTACTCTGGGAATTATACAGCCAGGATTTTTTCTTTTACCAGGACCTGATGGGGATCAATTAGGGATACCAGTTTATAAGGATCTAAAGAGAAACAAAGGAAATTTGATTAGAGGATTTCAAAACTGGGGAGATGAGGAATGGCCCCCTGAACGCATACTGGAAACATATGGGCCAGACACCTGGGCACAAGAATGGGAGTTGGGGATATCAAACCCCAGTTTATATGCTAAATCGTATTATAAGGCTTCAGGCCACTGTAGAGATAATAACAAACAAAACTGGTCAGGCAATGGAATTAATATCAAGGCAACAAACCCAAACAAGAGTGGCCGTGTATCAGAATAGGTTGGCTTTAGACTATCTATTAGCTGAAGAAGGGAGTGTTTGTGGCAAGTTCAATACATCAGATTGTTGTTTAAAAATAGATGACAATGGAGATGCCGTCCTGGACATAGTCAATGATATCAGAAAAATCGCCCACGTACCAGTTCAAAAGTGAGAATCAATGCTGAATACTAGCTAGTAGGATAAGGTGTTAGAAGTAGAATGGTGGAAAAAGTTAGGCTTCTCCATTTTTTGCACTAAAGCTGGTCTAATATTTCTTCCTTGTTTGAACCCCTGTTTCATTCAGCTCATCACCAGTGTGGTACAAGGCATGCAATTCGTGAACATGGACCAAAAGCTGCCTACAAAAACAACACCACAAAGGATTATGGATGTTAAAGAAACAAAATAATATAGAAGACCCCTTCAAAGACGCGAGATCGATTTGTAAAAAGAATGACTGAATAATGAAGGCTAGAAAACAATGAATATTGCTCAAGCCAAATTAATTATAAAAAGAAAGAGGGAGGATTGTGAAAAGTGCATATTATATGGCTCTACACAAGATATTTACTATATGTATTATGTTGTATTGATTGTTAATGTCGTATTAATATTTTGATAGTATGATAAATGTAGTTTTGTAGTTAAAATGTAGTTTTTATATACCAACCACAGGAAAACGTAAATCTTTCAGAGAAAAAGAATTTACTAATTCCTTATCAGAAGAGACCAACTTCTCCTGCCTTGCTTAGCCTTGAAGACGTCATAGAGTTTAAAGGAAAAGAGTGACACTAACCAGAGAGAATTCTTTGTTTGAATGGAATTTATGCATCATGTATGAAATGTATGAATATTCAACAGGCTATTGCTTTTAAGAGATAATCCTTTGTTAACGGGGTCCTTCTTCGGAGCTTTTTTGCTTGGGAAGGCACCCAGACAACTGTAACTTTGTTTTTATTGTCTTGTATTGTCCTAACCCTAATTGTTCAATTTTTTTACTCTAATTCTGTTTTAACAACCATCTTATTTACTATTAAACTTTCAAAAATTTTAAAACAAGTGATTGGCGTTTTTCACAAACAGTAAAATGCAACAATGATGCTCACATCCTCCATGTGCAGATGGTGCCTGCTTGGGCAGGGAGATGGCTGCAGAGGGTCAGGTTGGCCCAGAGACCCCTCACAGCACCACGTGTCCCAGCCTTTCTGAGGCACATGAACACGGAGCTGGCAGGGCCTCGGGAGAGCAGAGATGTCACCACCCTGGGAAGCACTGGTGAGCCCCTGGCTGCTGCTGCTGGGAGCACTTGGGCACCACTGTGGGTGGGCTGAACTTTTGCTAACACTCACACGAGCAAAGAACAGCAGCCGCGTTCCTACGGGAGCAGGGTGAGGCCCCAGGGCAGTCACCAGGCCCTGCTCTGCGTGGGCTTCAGTCCCATCCCAGTGGAATGAGTCCCTCCAGACAGGTCTGGTTCCTCTCCCAAAACTTGGGAATGGACCCGGCAAACCCACTTGAGGTGGCTGCAGAGAATATGGGTGTGCAAGAGGTCCCATGGGGAAGCACTGAGAGTTCCATGGGTCCTCGGCACCTGGAAGTCCACTCTCCCCTCACACATGGTGTTGCCGTTCCCCTGCCTGAGCCTTGTTTCCTCAAGAACAATGAAAGGTGAGAGTGAGGGGTGGGAGCTCGTGCCCCCGCAGTGGCTGGGGGAGATGCAGCAGGGACAGCGTGCAAGACAGTGCCATCAGCCCTTCTGTCCCCACGCCTGTGCCTGTGCCTGCCACTCTCTCAGCGTGGAACCCCCCAGCGAGTGCTCAGGGGGGCAGCCGACATCGGCGCCATCGTCGCCCCGGCGCGACCGCCTCCCCTTCAGTCCCGCCCCGGTCAACCCCGTCGCCTCCGGATTGGCCGCTGGCCCCGCCCCCTCGGTGCTCGCGTGCTCGGCCCCGCCCCCTTTGGCTGCCGCTGAGGGGGATCGGCATGGCGGCAATGGCGGGTCCCTTGCGCTCCGCCAAAGCGACATTTGGGGGGCACTGCAGGGACCGTCGAGGAGGCGCCAGAGCAGGGGCCAGATTTGGGCCGCGGGGGGCCCAAAAAGCCACCGAAATTGTCCCAACCCCTCCCCAAGCCGGCCCAACTTCACCCCTGGGATGGCTTCAAAGGGACCCAAAAGTGCATGGCTGTGGGGGCAAAGGGGAGGAACATCAGGACCTCCCCACCCTGGTGTCTCAGCAGCTCCATGCCCAGCCAGGAGGAGCAGCAGGCCCAGGGTTGACAGTGTCCCCCCAGATTGCCCCCACACTGATTGACGGAAAATTGGGAGGCTGCCTCAGGCTTTGTTGTCCAGCAGCATCCCAGGAGGGAACAGAAAATCCACCTGCAAATGTTGATTCCAGACACTCATAATGCTTCCTTGCTTCCATGAGGTTCTCTCAAGTCACAGTGGAACCTTGGTGCCAGATTGTTCCATAGCCTTACAATGCTCTCCTGGCTTCTGTGAGGTCCCTCTGTGACACACTGCAGCCTTGGCTCCATCAGGGTCTCCTGGCTTCCATGATTCATGCCTTTTTCACATTTGAGCCTTGCTTCCATGAGTTCCATCAACTGACAGTGGCCATCTGTGTCCCATGAGGCCCTGCTAGATCACATCAAAGCCTTGCTTTTATGAGGTTCCAGTACCTCACTAGGGTCTCCTTTGTTCCATGAGGCCCCACTGTGTTGTGTCACACTGGAGCGTTGCTTCCATGAGCCTCCTTACCCTCACTATGGTATCTTTGGTTCAATGAGGCTTCTCTGAGTCACATTAGAGCCCTGGTTCCATTGGGTTCCATAACCTCATAATGGTCTGCTGGGTTCCAAGAGGCCATGCTGTGTCACATTAGAGTCTTTGTTCCAAGAGTTTTCATGGCCTCACAATGGTCTCCTGGGTTCCAAAGGCCCCTTGTGACATAGAAAAGCCTTGGTTCCCTGAATTAGCATAACCCATCACAAAGGTAGCTGTGGCATCACAGAACCAGCTGAGACATCACAGGGTGGCTGTATAACAACAGACTGGGCTGGGACGTCACAGGGCAGGTTGTGTGACACTACAGAGCAGACTGGGAGCTCAAAGAGCAGGCTGTGACATCACAGTGTGGCTGTATGAAATCAAAGGTAGTCTGCAACATCATAGAGATGGCTGTGACATCCCAGAGTGGGCTGTGACATCACAGGATGACTGTGTGACATCACAGGGTGACTGTGTGACATCACAGGTGGCTGTGTGACATCACAGGGGTGGTGTGGTATCACAAGGGCTGTGTGAGGTCACTGGGGAGGTCACTCCGACCCGGCGCCCTCCCAGAGAAGTCCAATGCTGCTCGTTCACAGCAGGGTGCCCTGTCTCCCTGAGTCTCCCTGAGTCTCCCCGGCCCCTGGGGCCACAGCCTCCCCCAGAGGATGTTCCATGACATCAACCCCAGAGCCTGACATGGGGACGGGGGAGGGGCTGGGGCAGAGGGGGATGGGACAGGGGAACAGGGACCGCCCGGCAGCATCCCTGTGTGCCCCCAAGGCCAGAGCCTAGGCCAGGGCTCCTTCAGAGTTAGGAACAAAAAAATCCCTGGCAAAGGATCAGCAAAAACCAGATTTAATATCAAATGACAGCTCAACAAAGTTACTTGGCAAAAGTCACTACTCCTGACTAGACGCTTCAGGCACACCAAGGAAACAAAGTAACAACAACTCCAAACAAAATCCAGACAATCAAACGAGAAATGAATCAAGAACTTAAGTCCTCTGTGTCTGTGTGTGTGTGTGTGTGTGTGTGTGTGTGCGTGTGTGTGTTCAGGTACATGTGACAAAAGGACAGTGAGGGCAAGGATAAAAGGGATACAGCCTAAAAGCTTAACAGACCTCAAAGTTTACAGGACTTAACTTTTACCTTAACCTTGACTTATACCTCCAACTTCACAAGTTAGCAAAAGAACAGCACTCACCAGTATTTAGCCGGACTTATAACCTATGACACAGCAATCTAACAGTAATAACACTTAACAGTATTTAACTTAGCTTATAACTTATATTAAGCTTAAAAAATTAGCAAAAGAAGAACACTTATCAGCATTTAGCTTGGCTTACACCTTGTGATATAACCTTACTTACAAGCCTGACTGACTCAGGTATCCAAGGCACTCAAACCCCACAGAGAGCAACATTTCTAGCACGTTTGCTAGGGACAGGCACTCGTGTGTGCACACAGACAGAAAGAATCACTGCAAGGGACCTGTGAGAAATTCCCCTGGAGGGCAGGGAAATGCTCACTCACGATGCTCTGGCACCAACCCAGGGCCCAAAGGGTTGAGCCTCAAGGAGTGGAGGGATCAGTTCAGACACCGTCATTGTTCAGGAGTCCCCCCGAGTGCAGCAAAGGGGACAGTTCCTGGCTTGCAGAGGCTCCACTCAGAGGGCCCAGGAAAGCTCCAAGGGCTCCTTTTGGAGTGCTGTTTGTAGGGCCGCAAGAGAGGGACTTTAGTCACGGCAATGTTTCATCCTGGCTGCACTTGCGATCAACAGCATTCTTTGGAAGTGTGAGAACAGGGATGTTGTGCCATTGAAAGGACAAAAACAGTTCCCAGAACAGCTCTTAAGAAACCAGGAGCTTGTTGAGCACCAGCAGTGCCTGGGAGCAGACAGCATTTCTGATAAGCTCCAGAGGAGCTGAGCCTAGTGGCTGTTGGCCAAGGCTCAGGCAGAACAAGCGTTTCTCAGATGGCAGGGTGGCCGGGGAAGGTGGGGGGAGTGATAATTCACCCCTTTGGTGTGGTCCCAGTTTCCAGTATTTCCGTGTCCATATCCAAGTGCTGCTCTCAGCCCTAATCCGTAGGGATGGGCATGTCCCAATCCCTTCCCAAGGCAGGCTCACAGCTGAGCCTGGTGTGCAGGGCAGGATGTTGCCCTGACCCCAAGTACTGTCCCAGCTGCAGGATCTGCTTCCCCTCAACCTCTTTCTCCTGAGGCTCCAAGCCCAGCTTGGTGCTAAACAAAGGGGCTGGGGTGGGGTCATCCCCCGGCAGGGGCTGCACACGCCCTCTGCCCCCTCTCCAAATTCCCTCCCAGGGGCAGCAGGAGCTGGGTCAGAAGCCCTGTGGGGAGGCAAAAGGGTGTGACACCGAGATGGAAGGGGTCACACACACTGTTGTGAGACACATGGTCCCTGGACACTCCCATTCACCTTCTCCTGCAGTGCCAGGATAATGAGGTCTGACGTGGACCCCCAAACACCAGCAGCATCTTGGGAGATGGGGTCTGCTAGCAGCTTTGGAGGTCGGGGGGGAACACAACTGCCCCAAAACCCCCTCCCAGACCAACAGCCACTCCCCAGACCCCTCAAACCACCTGACAGCTTCTGGCTAGGATCACCCCAACCAATCCCTGCAACATAAATAGCCCCAAAACCCACAAAACCCCCTTCCTATCTCCCCCAAGACCCACCCAAATTGACATGAGGCCAGTCTGTATGGTCCTGCATGGCACACACTCCAAGAATCTGGAATTCCAGTTCCCAGCAAGGAAAAGATCTTCCTGTCCTTGAAGGCAAAGCTCTGAAGAAGGGGCCAAAAGTCAAGGGCAGCAAGATCCTCCAGTGACATTTCACCGCCGGCCTTCAGAACTTCATCCATGCGGGTTGTAGCTCCTGGATTGGGAATTAAATCAGAGCAGGGTCTTTGGTGGGAGCTGCCCTGGGTCAAGGGAGACACTGAGAGACAGAGCAGGCAGAAGAGACAGGAGGACACAAACACACTCAGTTGAGAAGGTGGCACTCTGAAAACAGAACTGACACTGACTGAAAATGAATGGGACAGAAATCAATAACTCTCAAAATTTTATTTACTATCAAAATACATCCCACCCACCCAGCCTCACACAATCCTGAGACCGCTGCTCCAAATTTGGATCCCATGTCTCCCAATCTCCTTCCAAACCCACCTCATCCTGGTGGCCGTGGAATCAGTAAGCTGGGTGTGGGATTGTGTTTTTCTAAGCTGGGATCAAGCCATTTTGAGGAGGGATTGAGCCCTTCTGGGGAAATATTGAGTTGTTTTCTGGTGGGATTGGAGTGGTTTTGACGTGACAGATCGATCCCTCTTGACTTTTGAAGAGCCAGCACAGGGAGAACATTGCCCAAAATCCCCCAAGAACACACAAACCCTCCAGAATATGCTTTAAAATGCTAAATTCCCCCTCAAATTCTTGTGAAGTGGTGGGACTTTACACATCTTTGGTCAATTTCTTTCTTTTCAACCTTGTTTTGGTTGTTTTTAAGGGATGAAGATGAATCAGATGAAAATTAAAGCCAAAACAAAAGGATAACCAGCCATGTCTTCCCAACATGGGTCACAGGGAATGTGGGTCACCAGGGCTCTCTCTGCCCAACGTGGGTCCTCAAGTGGGGGATGCAGTTGGAGCAGCGAAGCTCTTCCTGCACTGAGGGCGTTTGCAGGGCTTCCTTTACTGGTGCCTCCGTTGGTGTTTGGTCAAGGCTGAGCTGTGTGAGAAGCTCTTCCCACACCGGGGACACTCGTAGGGCTTCTCCCCAGTGTGGATGCGCCGGTGGGTGATGAGGGTGGAGTTCTGCTTGAAGCCCTTCCCGCAGTTGCGGCAGTGGAAGGGCCTCTCCTCTGTGTGAATCTGCTGATGTACAAGGAGACGGGAGCTGGTGGGAAACCTCTTCCCACAGTTGCGACACTCATAGGGCCTCTCCCTGCTGTGGATGGGTCGATGCCTGACAAGGGTGGAGTTGTGCCTGAAGCCCTTCCCGCAGTCAGGGCAGCAGAATGGTCTCTCCTCTGTGTGAATCCGCTGGTGTAGGAGAAGACTTGAGCTGGTAGGAAAGCTCTTCCCACACTCAGAACACACATAAGGCCTCTCCCCACCGTGGAGCTTTTCGTGGATGATCAGGGCAGCATGCTGTCTGAAGCTTCTTCCACATTCCCCACACTTGTATGGCCTTTCCCCAGTGTGGATGTTCTGGTGCTGGATCAGATTGACCCTCTGTCCAAAGCTCTTCCCACATTCCCCACACTTGTATGGTTTTTCCCCACTGTGGATGTTCTGGTGTTGGATCAGGTTGGAGCTCTGTCTGAAGCTCTCCCCACATTCCCCACACTCGTAGGGCCGTTCTCCGGTGTGGATCCTCTGGTGGCGGATCAGGTGGGAGCTCCGGCTGAAGCTCTTCCCACATTCCTCACACTCGTGGGGCCTCTCCCCAGTGTGGATGTGCCGGTGTCTGACAAGATGGGCGTTTTGCCTGAAGCCCTTCCCGCAATCAGGGCAGCGGAAGGGCCTTTCCTCTGTGTGTGTGCGCTGGTGTACAAGAAGACTGGAGCTGAGCTGAAACCTCTTACCACATTCCTCACACTCATAGGGCCTCTCCCCAGTGTGGACCATCTGGTGACGGATCAGAGTGTAGCTCATCTGAAACCTCTTCCCGCATTCCCCACACTCATAGGGCCTCTCCCCAGTGTGGGTCCTCTGGTGGCGGATCAGGAGGGACCTCTGGCAGAAGCTCTTCCCACATTCCCCACACTCATAGGGTCGTTCCCCAGTGTGGGTCCTCTGGTGGCGAATCAGGCTGGACCTCTGACTGAAGCTCTTCCCACATTCCAAACACTTGTGAGGCTTCTCCTCATCATGAAGGTGCTCATGGACCACCAGGTCTGAGTTCCGGCTCAATCTCAGGCTGCCCTCCTGGCACAGGGTGGCTCTTTCCTCCTCAGATCCTCGCGATCTGCCTTTGCAGCCCCTCTTCCTGCAGGAACTCTGGGGCATTTTCTCCCCATTGGATTCCTGCACCATGGAGCCACTCAAAATGGCCTCTTCCATGGGGTTCTGCCATGGAGATTTGTCCTCCCTGGTCTCCATGCTCAGCTCCTTGTCTGCGGGAGGAAGGACAAGGAGAGGATGGGATTTGCCTCCGTGCCAGAGGGAAGGGGAAGGAGATCCCCTCAGTGCGTCCCCGGCAGGATGGTGTTGGCTGCGGGGTTGTCCTGCAGCCGGGGCCGTGCTGGGCTGGGAGATGGAGCAGGAGAGAGGGGGAAAGGGCACTGACTTCCTCCTCACCTGCCTGGCTATCCCAGTGTGGGAGTCCAGGGCCTTCCTTTGGTTGCCCTGGAGGGTCAGGGACCTGGGCAGGGGGGTCTGGGACCCCAGCCCAGGGCTCAGAGAGACACTGGCTTTGATCTCAGTCCATGGGAAAAACTTCCTAAACTGAGAGAGGGTTTGCAGGCCACAAGAGTGTGAAAAATAGTAGTTTAGTTTGTCATAGGGTGAAAAAACAGTAATTTTAAGTTCATAGCATTGGAGTGAATGGGGACAAAATAGAGAATTTGGGGCGTTGTCTCCTTCATCTCCTTGATTCTCACTCCATTTCAGTAGTGACATGATACAAGGTAGTTAATGAGGATTGGGTCAGAGTAAAGATGACCTTTTTAGTAATAGTGATAGACATTGGTAAAAAATAGTAAATAACAAATACGTAGTAATTAGTATAAAAGATTAAGGACAGCCCAGCTCGGGGAGAGACGTGAGCAGTCCATGCAGCTGCAAACATCTTGTTGGACTCTGAGAAATTTGTAAGATAAGAAACAATAAACAAAGTATGCAACCTTGAAAAAACTAAACCTAAAGACTCCGTCTCTTCCTTCAGTTTGGCTTGGAGCTGTGCAGCGGGGAAAAACACCCTAAAACCACCTGAATGTCGGGGAAGCCCCCGACATCTGACGTCCCTGGTCGAGTGACATCCCGGGACATCTTTCTCTTCATTGCAGCCTCCTCCTCCACCCAGCCAAGGTTTGGGAATGGGAAATCCTGGTTTGGGTTAAAACAATATGTGCGTGCCTTGGGTTTGATGATCCTGCTGATACCAAGTCCATCTGTAGAAGTCATAAAGTATTTGGGCTCCATAAAAACCCCCAAACACCAAGATTCAGCCCAGAAAAAGCTGCCAAGGAATTCCCTGTCTCTGGTCTCTCCCCTTTGGTGTTTGGGGGTTCTCCCCTGTCCCAGCTGCTGGGGGTCACACCTGTATTGGGGGTCCTCCATCTACCTGGTCCCTGCCTTCTCCAGGCTGCTGGGAGTCCCAGGAACCCAAAAAGCTCCCCCCTCTTCCATCTCCCTTTTTGGAAAGCTGGGGGTTTTAGGGGTCTCAGGGTCCCTTCTCTCCTTATTCTCTGCTTTGGGGTGCAGGGAGACCAAGGAGTACCCCCCCTGCCCCTCTCCAGGCTGTTGAGGGTCCCGCAAATCACAACGCTCCCCCTTCTCTGGGCTCCCCACTTTGTGGTCCTGGGGCACACAAGGCTCTGCTCCTCCAGGCTGCCTCTGCCAGCAGCCACCACTGGGACACCCCAATGTCCCCCCAAGGTGCATTTTCTGCTCAGCTTTGGAGTTCTTCATTCTCCAAACATCTCCCCACAATAAAACCCAACCGAGGGACCCCCTAGGATATCTGATCTCCCCCCACCCCAGGCACCTCTGGGATGGGGGGCAATGATCCCACAGGTGGGGGGCTGAGGATTCAGGGAGCACTCAACATCGTGGCTCTTTCTCCTTTTCTTTATCCTCCTTTTTTTCCTCCTCTTCCTCTTCCTCCCACTCCTCCTCTTCCATCCCTCCTTCTCCTCCCTAACTCCACCTCCTTCCCCTAGTCTCATCCCTTCTCCTGCTCCTTCTTCATCCCTCTTCTTCCATCCCTCCTCCTCCTCCCCCAGGAGCAGCCACACCCTCAGTGCCCCATTCCCCAGCCCCTGGAAGCCTGCGGGAGGAGAGGGGATGGAGCCGGGGACAGGTTGGGATGAGCAGCACGGGGCTCTCAGCTGCTCCCTCCCGCTGGGGGAAGGGGGAACCCGGCCCAAGGAAAAGAAGAGGGAAACTGGGAAAACTGGGGGCTGCAGATCCAAACTGGGGCTTGCTGGGGACCCAGGGTGGAGACTTCCAGCCCTTGGTGCTTGTTAGGGGTTAAGTTTGGTTTAGGTTTTTTTTCTTTCCCTATAGAATTTTTCCCCCCCATAAGTTGTTAAGAAACTAAATACTGATGCTTAAAGGGTACTTGACTCACACAAAATAAGTGGCAAGGGCAGTAGATCCCTTAGTTTGGGGGAGGAAAAGGCTCAGAGGCTCCAGGAGCTGAGGGTGCCCTTCTCCTGCTCTGGGTTTCGGAGAGGACGGCCGAGCAACTGATGGCTGCGTGAGGAGTCCACAGTTAACCGAGGGTCTGGTCCTGGGAATTCTATCATCTGCCAGAGCACCTAGGAATTCAGAGCTCCTCGCCTGCCCTGCTGGAGCTGGGCCAGCCCCATCCAGCCGTCACGGCTTCTTCAGCACTGCTCACTTTGCCTGCAGGGACACCACCCCCTGCCTGCCGGGACAACCCACCGTTGTCATCAGCCCCAGAGCTTCCACTGTTTTGGCTTGGTGCTCTGGGGGTCCCAAGAGATCAGACTGCCCGGGACTTGTGAGACAAAGCCCCTTGGGGTTCTTGGTTCTGTTTAATATTATTATTATTATTATTATTGCTGTTGTTGTTTGTTTGTCCTGTTATGTTTACTAGTAAAGGACTGTTTTTCCTTTCCCCATAGCTCTGACTGAAAAGCCTCTTTAATCTTCCAGATTATAATAACTTGGAGGGAAGGGATTGGAATTCCCCATTCCTAGAGAGGCCCACCTCTCCCTAGCAGATACCTGCCTTTCAAACCAAGACAGTGCTCCTCTCAGGAAAACCAGGACAGGGCAACGCAGAGAGGGCTGGGGAATGCCAGGAGTGCCATGACTGGGAGTGACTGGTTTGTACTGGGTTAACTAGAACTTTACTGGGGCAGGTGGGAGTGACTAGGGATGACTAGAAGCATGCTGAAGGCAACTGGGGTACACTGGGAATGTCTGGAACCACACTGGGAACAGCTGGGACCATGTTAGGTAGAACTGGGACAACACTGGGGGCAATTGGGAGTGATTGGGAGTGACTGGGTCTATCCTGGGGACAGCTGGGTGCAACTGGCATCACACTGGGATGAACAGGGAGTAACTGGAACCATGCTAGGGAGGACTGGGATCATACTTGAAACAACTGGGACTGCACTGAGGGTGACTGGGAGTGTCTGTGCAGAACTGGAAGAACTGTGATCAGACTGGAAGCAACTAAGGATAACTGGGAGTGACTGGGAACATGCTGGGTGCAACTGGGAGAGACTAAAAACATAATGGGGGTAAATGGGAGCAACTGGAACGAGAGTGGATGATAATGGGAGTGCGTGTGCATGGATCCTGACTGGGGGTTACTGGGAGCTACTGAGCTCATGTTAGGAGGAAAGTAGGGAAACATTGGGAGCAACTGGCTTCAACTGGAAGGTACTGGAACCATGCTGAGGGGACGGAGATTACAACTGGGATCATACTAGGAGCAACTGGCTTCAACTGGAAGGTACTGGAACCATGCTGAGGGGACGGAGATCACAACTGGGATCATACTAGGAGCAACTGGGACTATAGGTAACTGCCAGAAACTGGGATCATGTTGGAGGCAACTGGGAGCAACTGGGAAAGACTAGGATCATTCTGCGGTAACTAGAACCTTACTGAGGCATCTCGGATATACTGGGAGTATCTGGAATCATACTGCGGGGACTGAAACCATACTGGGGAAAAGCTGGGACTATGCTGGGTACAACTGGGAGTGAGTGGAACCATGCTGAGAGAGACTGCTGGTATTCTAGGGACAACTGGGATCATCGTGGGAGGAACTGGGAACAACTGGACCTATTCTGGAAGCAACTGGGATCATACTGGGATCACTGTGGGAACAGCTGGATCCATGCTGGGGCAAACTGGGATCACACTGAGAGTGAGGGGAATCATACTGGGAAAAATTGGGAGTGGCTGTGAGTAACTGGAATCATGCTGAAAGCAACTGGGAGGAGGTGGGAGTGACTAGGAGCATGCTGGGGGTGACTGGCATATACTGGGAGTGACAGGGACTCATGGGGATCATACTGGAGGCTACCGGGGCCATGCTGGTGTCCCCCCACCCCGCCGCTCCCCACGTGGCCCCGGCAGAGCTCGGAGAGCCCGGCCCGGGAAGCCCAACCCCCACCGCGGGGGGACCCGCATCCCCCCGGCCCCCACCGGGGCTCTGCTGCCACCGGGACCCCCCAAAAACACATCCCGGGGACACCCCGATGTGCCCCCGAAGGGCATCTGCCGCTCGGCTTTGGAACCCTGCAAGCTCCAAACATCCCCCCAAAGAAATCCCAAACCCAGGGACACCAGCCAGGATATTTGGGGCGAGCTCCCCCTCCCCGGGCACCTGCAGGATGGGGAATGGTTCCGGGGCCTCCGAATTTGGGGAGCACTGGAGCAGCCCGATTCCTCCTCTCGTCTTCTCTTCCGGCTTCTTTTTGCCGTTCCGCCTCTTCCTTCCTCCCTCCTCCTCTTCCCCCGCTCCTCAAAGCCCTCGCAGCCGGCGGGAGGAGCGGTGATGGAGCCGGGACAGGTCGGAACGCAGAGGCCGGTGGGGGATGCCAGGAGTAGGATCACTGGGAGTGACTGGGCTGTACTGGGATCATACTGGGAGCAGCTCCCGGGTGACTGAGTTGTACTGGGATCAAACCGGGAGTGAATAGAAGCAGCGCGATGGCTCCAGCGCCTGGACGGCGAGGGGCTAGTGGGACCTCCGGCACCAGGACACTGAGCCGCCATTCCCGGCACCAGGACCCCCCTGCTCCCCTTATCCTGCACAGGGACCCCCCTGAATCCCCTATTCCTGGACATCAGTTCCCCTGCTCCCCTTTTCCCGGCCATCCCATGTCTCCCAGCCTCCAGGCTTCCCATGTGCTTGACCCTGGGATGCCCTGGAACGCCTTGGACCCCCATTCCTGCCTTTCCTAGCCCCCAGCCCCACCTTTCTGCAAAACCAGAAACCACTGAACTCCCTGAACACTCTGGATATCTCCACCATGTTACCCTCCTGTTTTGGGTAACCCTGGACTCCCCTTTCCTGGGTTCAAGGACCCCCTGGAACTTCCTTCTACCTCTCCATGTCTCTGCCTCCCCCATTTCCTCGACCCTGAGACCCCTTCTAACCTCCTATTCATGAGGACCGAGATGCCCTTTTACCTCTTTGCTTGTCACTGAGACCCCCCTGCACCCCCTTATCTGGCACCAATTCAACCTATTCCCAGCCACCCTGCCTCTCCCAGCCCCCAGAGCCACCCTTCTCCTTCACCCTGGGACGCCTAGGCCCCCATTCCTGCATTTCCCAGCCCCCAGCCCCTCCTTTCCTCACACTGAGGAGCCCTGGCACCCCCTTTCCTGGGCACAGGATTCCCAGGACATACCATGCCACCTCTCCCAGTCACTGCACCTGCCTTTCCTTGACTCTGAGCCCCTGGACCTCCTTCCCAGCTCTTCAAGTCTGGTGTTGTCAGAGCTCAGCCTGGGGGTTTCCTTGATTGTGGGGGATGTGGACGGGACCCCCTATGAGCACTGTGACAGCGAGCGGGGACAGATGGAGCTGCAGACACCGGGAATGGCAGCAGGAGCTGAGCTGGGATATTGGGATATCCAGAGCTGGGACACTGGGGTAGCCAGGCCCGGGATGTTGGGATAGCCTGACCTGGCTCAAGGAGAGGGACTGGCACACACAGCTTATAGAACCAGAGTGGAAGGGGCTAGGGGGAGCTGGGGACTGAGCTGAGATCTGTGGGAATGGAGGACTTTGAAGGGCTGGGATGGGATCTGTGGGGCTGGAGTGGGAATCCAGGGAGCTCCAAGGGGCTCTGTGGGGCCAGGACACAACTCCATGGGTCCGTTCTCTCCTTCTTCCCAGTCTCCACATGGTACAGGTGGTTTCCAGCTGCAACCTCCTGAAACATAATTTTAAAGGGTTCAGATTTTAGCTAAGGGTTAGAAGCAATTTATATTGATCAAGGGGTAAGTTAGATTAGTAAGTGGTCGGTTAATGATTATTAGATGCCCAAGCTAGAGCTAACTGTTGTATTATGAGCTTGTTTATAGAAAAAGTGGAGTAAGTGAACCATCATAAGAACAGATTGAAACCACTAAGAACAATGGCCAGCACCTGGACTTGATATCAATCAATCACGAAGCAGGGGACCTTGGATCGTTCCAGAGGGTCACAAAGATCTGATGAAGACTCTCCTGACTTCATCCGCTGAGACCACTGACTCAATTCAAGACCACCAGCCCAATTCAAGAGAACTGCACACGCGTGAAGGACTAATAGCCTCATTTTAGTACAGAGAGGGGATGGGAGGTGCTGGGCTTATGCATATGTATTGTATGTAAGATCTTGGAAAATAAATAGAGAGCAAAGAGCCTTGTTCAGGGCAGCCATGCCTTTTGGAGATGACTCCCGTGCCGCCTGGCAGTGAATAAACATACCACTTTCTAACTTTAATTAGGTAGAGGGTCTTTGTCCGTGATTATATCGGTTCTCAATGACTCAGTTGGCGAGCCAGGGCAGGAGAAGTTTCTGCTCAGCTGTGAGACCAGCTCGGGTGGAGGACCCCCTCAGGGCGCCCCCAGGATATTCCTGGAAGAGTGGGCTCCGCTGCCCGACCTGTTCATCCAGCAGCAGACAAGAACTCCTGACTACTAAAACTCCGGACAAAAAGGTATGTTTAGAAAAAATTGAAACAGTCTGAACAGTGACCTGTAAAGCATTCGCATGGTCAGGAAAGGCTGTTGGTAAGTCGTGGGAGACGTCCCACACACAACTTGTGCCTCTGTAGTGTGCTTGCAAGCTTGATTGGTATCTGGGCAGTTGCACTTCGTTGCCAGCAGAGAAAGCTCTTAAGCTGTTGTACTGGGCCATGGAGGGCTCGGGTTGGTGTTGCTGGCAGAAGGAGATTTTGCCATTTGTTGTGCCGTACAGGGATCAGCTGCTAGAATCGGGGGCTAGCAATTGTAAGGGCAAATCCTGGTTTGTGGTTGTTAATGTGTCCTGATTGTACCGGGCCGTGGAGGGCTCGGTCTGTGGTTGCTGGTAGAAGGGGATTTTGCCATTTGCTGTGCTGTAGAGGGCTCAGTTTGCTAGAATCCAGGGCTAGCAATTGTAAGGGCAAATCCTGGTTTGTGGTTGTTAAAGGGGATTTTGCCATTTGCTGTGCTGTAGAGGGCTCAGTTTGATAGCAATCTGGGGCTAGCAACTGTGAGGGCAAATCCTGATTTGTGGTTGTTACTCTGTGTGAATGTGTCCTGACTGTGAGAACGATTGAGAGAGAGTTTGTTGAGACGTGCTCCCAGCACGAAGCGATTGAGGAGTTTGGACCCGCGGTTCCGTTTTCGGGCGACTGAAACGGCCGGGGAAAAACGAAGTGAGTGGGGTGTATGAAAACCCTTAAAGCCCCCTCCCTGCTGTGACTGTGGTGTGTGTGTTTTGGTTACTGGGATGGTGTTCACTGTAACTGTTTTTGAGGCAACATCCATCTTCTGTTAAAAGTTTTAAGTGCAGCCCATGCTGAGGTTAAAGAGTTGATTAGCCTCTGTGAGCTGAGGCATGAATGTTTTTGAAGTAGATTGAGGACACCAAAAACAGGACTAGTTTGGCAAAGATAAATAGAAGCCCTTGACAAGAGCTTGGTTGTGATTTTAGGTACGGAGGTTGTGCTTGTAGATTGTTGGAATTAAAATAAGGGTAACTTCAGTCTGAGAATTCAGTCTGGCCAGATGAATAGAAGGAATTCCTTTACCTCAGTGGTTTGGGCTTGACTTGTGGAACTGTGAATTTAAGAAACTGGTGGATAGACAGAGGATATGAGAGAATATATTTAGAAGGCTTATATCAGATGTTTACTGGGAGACTAGTGGCTGTGGATTGGGAGCAACAGCCTGTGGAGAATTTAGAAAGTCAAGAAGGAGTGAATGGAATAGCTTGTATTTTTGGGAATTTTCCTGCAGCTTTTGGTGCACCTAGAGGTTGTCACTGTGCCTGGGTGCTATATTTGTGTGGGACGCTACTATTGTTCTTCTGCTAACTGGTACAGAGAATGTGCCCAGTGTAAACAACAGCTTCTTGATCAAGCTGATTTAGTGCCAAATATTTTAACACATTTAGTAAAGCAATTTTTATTTCAACTCCAACTCCAGCTTTAACTCCCGCTCCAGCTTTAACCAAAGCAATTTCTATTTCAACTCTGTCTCCAGCTCTAAGCACAGCTGAATCAACTCTGATTTTTATTTCAAGTTCAGCTTCACCGTCTATTTTATCCCCTATTCTGACTACTCCACTTACTCCTAAATCTCTCCCACTGCCCAGCAGTGACAGTGAGGAAGAGGAGCCCTCTCCAAAGGGTCCTACAGCATCCCGGACTCAGAAACAAACCACAGAAGAGGAGATCAAAAAGGGGAGGCAGTGGTTGCTCATGTTAAGGAAAACTGAGGTTGACTGGAGGATCTTACCCTAGGAGAACCTCTAGTTTTCATGAAACTAGGTGTGGTAGCGGCACGTGAAGAGATAACACAGAGACAAGAGGTCTGCAGTGCAGAGTTGCTCCTTCACAGCAGGGCAAGCCTGTTTATTTCTTACATTTTTATACATTTGTGGGTCTGGCTGTGGATCGATTCCTGGAGTTACTACCTTTCACCCCATGGGTCAGACCAGCTGTCAGTTACATTATTTTCAGGCTAGGACATGGAATGAAAACAAAAGGTTTGTTTATGTTCCCATGCGTGAGAAAAGCAAAAACTGTTCCTAATATTGTGCAGAAACTAAAGAAACTGATTCCATCTTATGAACAACTAGAAGGCTTTAAAAAAACTCAGAAAAACCAGGGTGACATCTCACCCTTTTAACTTTACAAAAAAGAAAACAGAAAAAGAAAAATGAACAAATTTACAAAAGAAATATATACAAATTCAATCACTGTCTGTGGAGGAATCATCAGAGTGATCACTTGCATCATCAGCATGTGAGTCATCACTCGAGGATTCATCCACTTGGCGACCTTTAAGTTCATCACGGCCTCCACCTCACCTGTTGGCTGAATTCTACCTCTGCGGTCGCAGGTCAGGACGGACACACTTTGAAGGTAGCCAGCGTGTCCCAGTATCTGTGGACACACATGCATCCCCACGCCCCATAGTGCTAAGGTCATAGGGTCCTTCCCATTGCTTGGTGGCTACATTTCGGACCCGAACCTTCGCTTGAGGCTGATGCGTGTCATCCAAAGCCTGCCACGAGAGATGATGGTTCAAAATGACAGGATTATTTGAGTTCTGAGGCACCGTAAGATGATTGATGGTGTACAAAGCCTTTGCCAACCGACTGTGTGGGGTTTCACCCTGCATTCCCTGTTTCTGCTTCTGAAGAACACACTTGAGTGTACCGTGAGTGCGTTCTACAATTGCCTGTCCCGTCGGAGAATGAGGGATGCCAAAGTTATGTGACACACCGCACGATTGTAGGAACCGCCATACCTGCTGTGAGGTGTAAGCAGGACCATTGTCAGTTTTCACAGCAGAAGGTACGCCAAGAACAGGCAAAGGCCTGCCTCCAGTGGGCAATGACATCGCGGGCTTTCTCTCCAGTGTGAGCAGAAGCCCACATTGCAGAGGAGAACATGTCCACCGTGACATGCACATACTTGAGCCAGCCAAACTCGGCGACCTGGGTGACATCAATCTGCCAAAGCTCCAAGGCTTTAAGGCCCCTGGGGTTAACCCCTGCCGGCAATGGCGCACCAAGGGCATGACAGTCGTCGCACAACTCAACAATCTCAGTGGCCGTCAGTTGGAACTGCTTCTGCAACGTATGCGCATTTTGGTGGAAAAACCCATGCGATGCCTTGGCCTGCGCGAGCACATCAGGCTGAGGGGCTACCCATGCTGGGTTAGCCAACTTGTCAGCCCTTGCGTTACCTTCCACTACAAACCCCGGCAAGTTAGTGTGACTCTGTACATGCAGAATGTAGTATGGATGAACTCTGGTCTGAATTGCACACCACAGGGCCTTCAGTAAATTAAACAAGGCAGGGTTACTGACCTCCTTCAAAACCGAATAACCCAATCGCTGTGCGATGTTGGCAACATAGGCTGAATCCGTGATCAAATTGAAAGGTTCCTGGAAAAATTTCTCAAATGCCATGACAGCAGCCCTTAGTTCAGCCAGTTGGGCTGACCCATCTTCATGGCTTTCCAAAACCTGTCACTCAGATCCATCCTGCCAGGTAACAATGGCTTTTCCTGTTTTGCCCGAACCGTCAGTGAAGATGGTGGGTCCTTGCACTGGCTCTTGGCTATTTTTGGGTCGTAGAGAAAATTGAGTATTTTTGTCCACTTTCAGTATCTTGTGGCTAGGCAGATGATAAGTGATCTGCCCTGAAAAACCCTCGAGAGCACTTTGCAATGAAACATTGTTCACATAGCTCCAATCAAATTCCTCCCTCTGAAGTGGGAGTATGATCTTTGAGGGATCTGCACCCATCAATCGCAAACAGCATTGCCGGCACTTGATTATCAAGTGCGCAATCAATTCAAACAGCGCCGTCACCGTCTTATGCGGCTGATGAGGCAGGCAAGACCCATTCCAAGATGTGCAGAGGATCAGTCCAATCATCATTCCATTGGCCGATGATACCTGTAGGATGTAAATCAGGAGTGGTAATGAACACAGTGACATCAATGGAAGGTTCAATGCGGTACACTTGGCCAGTCGAAAACAGCTTGCTGAACCTCCTCCTGCACTTTTCGTGCCTCAGGGGTCAATTCACGAGGTGACTTTAAATCAGTGTCCCCTTTCAACAATTCAAACAAGGGAGACAGTTGTGCGATGGTCAGTCCCAAGTAAGGACGTAACCAAGTGATAACACCTACCAGCTTCTGAGCATCATTCAGTGTCTTCACCGATTGCACAAATTGCACCTCCTGGTGACAGATTGTCCGTTCCAGAATTTTGACCCCCAAATATTTCCAGGGAGGTTGTTGTTGTACCTTTTCTGGGGCCACCTGCAGTCCATGTGAATGCAGAGCATTCAACAAGTGAGGCTGTATCCTCAGCCGCTCATCCTGGGTGGGCGCAGCCACCAAAATGTCATCCATATAATGATAGACATGAGCACCAGGAAACTGCTTGCGAACTCCAGACGTGGCACGGGCTACATACCCTTAGCATAACACTGGGGAATTTTGCATGCCCTGAGGCAAAACTTTCCATTGATACTGCTGTGTGGGCTTGGCATTATTTATTGTTGGTACCGTGATGGCAAATTTTCGTCTGTCATTGGGATGCAGAGGGATCATAAAAAAACAATCCTTCAGATCCATGATGAGGACCAGCCAGTCTGCAGGAAGCATGGTAGGCGATGGCGTGCCCGCCTGCAATGTCCTCATGCCTTCCATCACGGCACTGATCTTTCGGAGGTCTGGTAGCAACCTCCATTTCCCAGACTTCTTTTTGATACAAAAGACAGGAGTGTTCCAGGGACTGGTAGATGGTTCCAGATGCCCCTGGTCCAGCTGCTCCTGTACGAGTTCACGAAGGGCAACTAGCTTTACATGAGGGAGGGGCCACTGGTTCTCCCAAATGGGTCTGTCCACCAGCCACCGTAAAGGAGGCGTGGGACACTCTATGCCCTTCATCACAGTGGCTCCAATCAAAAATCCGTTCCCAATCGCACCCCCCACGTGGCCAAAACCTCCCTCCCCCAGAGGTTCTGAGCAATCTCAGTAACATGAGGCCAAATTATGGCTGTCTGTCCCTCCGGGTTCGTGATGGCCACGGGATTCTGGCTCACGTAACATCATTTTGTTCCTCCTAAGCCCGCAATCGATGTCTTTGCCAGGCTCAAAGGCCACTGCAGGGGCCAAGCAGCCAGGGAGAGAATGCTCACGTCAGCCCCAGTATCTAGGAGGCCACGAAGGTGAATCTACGACGGCGTGGCACCAGGCATGGACATGGTACACAGCATCTCAGGATGGTCTTTGGTCAGGACAGCAGTCCAGCGCACTTGAGGTGGCCCAGTAGAGCCGAAGCTGCCTTTTGGGATAGTCAGAGGGGGGGTGGGTGTGGAGACCATTGCATGAATCTGCCTTGAAAAATCTGCATCAATCAGTCCCAGGTGCACCATGATACCCTTAATGGTGGCACTGGACCTCCCCATCAGGAAGGTGCTCATGCCATCACCCAAGGGACCAAAGGCATCCAGGGGAAAATTGTGTATTTTGTCTGAATCAATCACGACATACTCGGCTGTGCAGACATCAACACCTGCTGAACTGCGGGTGCTGGCTGCAAGCCTGCTGAGCAGATCTCCATTGGTTGGGGCTGAGGCAGAGACATTTGTGTCGTCACGCGTCTCGCCTTCGCACTCCACGTTGCGTTTCCCGAACTGCCCAACGGCTGACCATTCACATGCACTGTCGCCTTACACGCATTTGCAGCGTGATTCGGCCTTCCACATTGTGCATAATGAAACAAGACAGCCGTAGGCTTCTGTGCCTTTCTGCCCTGTTTCTTCCTGGCCTGAGCACCCCATTGCTGCTGGTGCACCCCCTGGGGAATGATCCAGGCAGGTTGCACAGCCGCAGCCACAGCCAGTTGCACGGCTGTGGGCATGGCTGGGTGGACCGCCGTAGCCACCGTCGGTTGGACAACCGTAGCCACAGCTGGCTGCACAGCTGTAGGCACGGCTTGTTGGACAGCCGTAGCCACTGTCGGTTGGACAACCATATTCATGGCTGGCTGTACAGCTGTAGGCACAGTTTGTTGGACAGCCGTAGCCACCGTTGGTTGGACAACTGTAGCCATGGCTGGCTGTACAGCCATAGCTACGGCAACCTTCTGTTGGCTGGAAGGGGTTACCCTCGCACAGGCCTCAACCATCTCCAGCATGGATGGTTCCCCAGGAAGCGCCTCAATTATTCTCTTGCAAACAGCATTGCAGTTGTTTTGAGCAAGGAACTGAAGCATGAGCTTCCTTGCTGCAGGATCACTCACCTGCTTCTCAACCACAGCAGTCAGCCATCCTGCAAAGCACAGGAAGGGTTCATCAACTCCCTGGACGATCGTTGCAAAGGACTCCTGTGGAGTAGCCAGCTGTAAGGTCTGAACCAGGGCTGCCATGCCTGTCTGCTAGCACTGCTCCTGGACCAAGGGCTCAAAACCAGCCTGCCCGTGGGCCCTGGTATAATTGCCTGTTCCCATTAGCATATCGATATTAACCATACGCCTAGGATCACCCTGACCTAGTGTCCTATTCCGTTCCACTGCTCTGACTGCCAACTGAGTCCATTTAAGCTCAAAGAAGTCATATTCAACCGGTGGGAAAAGGGCCCAAGCCAAGCTCCGAATGTCAAAGGGCGTCAAAAGACTGGCATTAAAATAATGGAGAACCTGCATCTGCTGCCTCCGCTGAGGCGTAGCAAGCTGGTTCAGGAACGACACGGCAGCCACACCCAGGCTGCTCGGGCCATCAGCTCACAGACACCAACGTGGTGAACGGCAAATGGCATTTATTGACTGTTTACATGGGGTTACAAAACTTCTGTTTACTACATCACTTCTGTCTGCTTACGTTACAAACTAGGTGTTGCTTAGCTAATCAAGGACACTAAACAACTAAGTGTAACTAAGTGTTGAGGGAGGGGTTCTGTATACCCGTACAATGCGATATCTTCCAACTGCCTGTCCCTAATCTCCCACATTTCCCCCCCCCATGATTAAGTAAAAAACCTATAAAAGTATAAATGTTACAAAAATGCAAAAGCTGTTAAAGTTAGTATAATAGGATACAAAAGCAATATAACATGTTAGTAATAAGCGCACTTCACAGTAATTGCAGGCGTTCGACAAATGTCAACTTTCTCTAAATGGCTCCTAACAAATGACACTAACTTGTTTAAAATGCAAGGCCCAAAAATCAGTGTTAGGAGTATCATGGTAAGAGGGCCTATTAAGGTGGAAACAAGGGTGGCTAGCCATGGGGACTGGTTGAACCATGACTTGAACCATCCTTGTTGGGCCTCTCTCTCTCTTTTTCTCTGGACTAGTCTTTCTCTTAGTTCAGCCATGGCGTCTCGTACGACTCCGGTATGGTCTGCATAAAAACAGCATTCTTCTCTCAAGGCGGCACACAGGCCTCCTTGCTGCATGAGCAAGAGGTCCAGTCCTTGCCTGTTCTGCAGGACGACTTCTGAAAGCGAGGAGATAGATTCCTCCAGAGAGGAGATGGATTTTTCAGTTCTTAATAAGTCTTCATCAATGGTCATTTGCAGCTGAGAAAGTCCTTGGTGCTGGGTCACGAGAGCTGAAACACCTGTGGCTGTACCGGCAGCTCCTAGGCCAAGGAGCATTGCAATGGTTATACCTGTCATTACTTCTCTTTTGTGGAGCTGGATGGTTTCTTCTAAAAAGCGATACATTTCTTCTTCTTGGTGATACAGGACTCTAGGAACAATTAGAACTTGGACACAAAAGTCAGCAAGGTTATTGAATTTACCAAGGTACACACAGGGGGTTATTCCAGAGTGTTGACAGACACACATTCCTGGTAGGAATGGGACTGCCCACTTATCAGTCTTTTGGCTAGGTTGGATGAACTCAGCACAGATATTTCCCATCTGCTTTGCTAAGGTTATACTGCCAAAGCACTTGCCTCGACCTGTGACTTGACTCAGGGTAATTTCCCTCCGGGGGGTGTCCCATCTACAGTTGTGTGAATTATCTGCTGCAGAATATTCGAAAGGAACATCAAGGGCGATGTCCTCATAAAAAGGAGGTTCTACATTATAACATCATGACCTTGTGTGCCCGTAGGCCCTCAGCCTGCTCCTGGGGGGTGATCATGGTTGGGTCTGTGCCCATCAACCACTGCAGGCTGGAGCCGTGTAGCGGATGATCTGCACCTGTTACCAGAGCTAGTTGCTTTGCACAATTGACCTCCCACTCTAGTTTAAAAACTATCATCCCCGCCCCATCAAAAATCAGTCTGCAGGTTTGCTTTATGTCAAATGGGAGCATGTCATCCCCTCCAAAAACATTATCAATGAGAGTGGAAACCATAGCTGAATTGATACCTCTGTCAGTGATTGCTTTAACAATTGCTTGTACATCCTTAGGATTTACCGGTGAGTGCATTCTCTGGTTCCCGCCTTTCCCCCCCACTCAGATCGGGAACGCCAGAGTGGCCGATGGATTCCAATCGGCGCATGCCATTTTTATTTTTCTCCAGTCTGTGAGAGGAGTTCGTTCTTTTTCTGACTTCCCCTCAACCCAAGTAGAAGCATTGTGGTTACTGATTATATATACTGTTACTACTTCTTTGTCAGAGCCGGAGCCAGAGTCGGCTGCAGACGACTGGCTGTCCCAGTCATCTGAGCTAGAGTCTGATTCAGAGCCGGAAGTCGACTGACTGGCTGCTTCCAGGCTCCGGAGCCTTTTGGTTGGGCTCCGACCCCGCCCCTTTCTCTCAGGGCTGGGCCACTCCTTCCCTCTGGGCTCCCCCCACCTCCTGCTGTGGGAGCTTCTTCCCTTAAAAAAATGTGGTTTTTGGCAAACGTTCTGGTTAGCTTTAATACCCCCTTTCTCCCGCTCGTGCGCGTCCGTATTATCAAACAAACTTTCTTTGTTTTCACTGGCAATGGGCGTGCTACTTAAAAGACCTTCTTTGTTTTCTGCATCCCTGTTATCAAACAAACATTCCTTGTTCAGTCCAGCTGCATTCCTACCCTCCCCCAGGGATTCAGTGCAATCTTGTGCTGCATAAGGTGGGGGTCTCTCTACAGCATTTTCTGACAGTAATTCAGTGGCAGCATTTCTGGCAGCATTTCTAGCTTCTTCGGCTAAACCGTCCCAAAATGATTGTGCCTGCCCTTTTCCCTCAGCAGGTGGACCTGGGCTTGAGGGATTTAGAGAGAGCCCTTGCTCCTGCGAGTCTGTGCACTCGGCAGAGCCAACCTTATCTACAGCTTGAACAGTGTCGTTAACCTTCAGATCGCATTCTTCCACAGTCTGACAGCCCTCTGTAAAAGTTTGCGTCACAGCCCCCACACCCAGCTGGAGAGTAATCCGCAGACAGCTTTGTGCAGCTTTCCAGGTCTCTTGCTCTTGCAGAGCCTTTTGCAAAACCTGCACAACTTTTCCCCATAATTTAAGATTTTTCCCTGAGCTAGAAGACATTGTCTCCTCAGCCAGAGCTTTCGTACATTGATCCCATATATCTGGGTGGAGAATGTCCACCGGTCGATCAATGACCCCTAGTTGCAAAAGCCTCGTCACTGCGAGGGTAAAATCTTTTGCTTTACAATCAATCCCCCATTGCTTATGAATCTGAGATACGACCTTCATGAGAGCTTCCATCCTCCTTGCGGGTCCTGGGAGCGTCCTCCCTCGCCGAGCTGACCCCGCCGCTCGGCCGTCATTCACCCGTCCAGGCAATTCCCGTTCTCCCAGGCGATGTCCCGGGGTTTCGGCACCACTTGCTATCTTCACTGAGGCGTAGCGACCTGGTTCCAGGAATGACACAGCAGCCACACCCAGGCTGCTCAGTCCATTAGCTCACAGACACCAATGTGGTGGATGGCAAATGGCGTTTATTAACTGGTTACATGGGGTTATAAAACTTCTCTTCGCTACATCACTTCCGTCTGCTTACGTTACAAACTAGGTGTTGCTTAGCTAATCAAGGACACTAAACAACTAAATGTTGAGGGAGGGGTTCTGTCTACCCGTACAACATGATATCTTCCAATCGCCTGTCCCTAATCTCCCACACAGCCCCAGTTCCAGACCCTTCCTAAAGCCGCAGCCCTAAACCCAAGGCCACGTTTAACGCTGACCTTACACCCAGCCCCGATTCCATGAATGTGCCTCCTGAGGGGAACTTTGGGCCGTGAGCTGAGCTCAGCGATCTTGAGCTGAGGCTCAGGTGACACCATTGTCCAGTGATCCCAGGTCTAGGGAGAAGGAAGCAAGGCTGAGGGAGAAGAATGAATGCAAAAAGCCAAGCGCAGAGCTGTGCTGAGAATCATCCCTGGATTTTTCTACTTAATCTCCATGCCACTCTCTTGTTTCCCCCCCCACCCTTTTTTGGGGCTCTCCGACTATCACAGATCTGAGGAGGCCCAGGGAGGATCACTCTCCCTCTTATCACTCTTCCTCTCCGTCCTCTTCCCTTAAATGTGGGGGGTCGGATGGTTCCTGTCTCCCTCCATTCATTGGGGTGACCTCCTGAGAATCCCCTGGCGTGAGAGGGACAGAGGCACCGGCTGCTCTCTGTCCTCCTCAGCTTACTGAGGGGGACCAGGTTCATCTCCATCCTCCACTCTGGGGGTCAGCTCATGTCTGTCCTCCTCGTCTGCAGTGGATGGGGGCTGGGTCGTTTCTATTCGTGCTGTCCTTGGCCATGGGCTGGAGGAGGTCTCTGGAGCGGAGTTTCTGGTGGGGTCTCCGCACCTTTGTTTTTGCTCTTGGCTAGGATCAAGGTCTATGGTGGGGATGAGGGGATCAGCTCATCTCTGCCCTCCTCTCCTCGCTGCTGCTCCTCCGCTATGGAAGGGGCGGGTGGTGTGTGTCCTCATTTTCTGTGGGAATTTGGGGCATCAGCTCAAGTCTGTCCTTGTCCCCGCAGTGAATGGGGCTGGGCTGTCTCCATTTGTGCTTCCCTTAGTGTGGGCTGGAGGTGCTCTCTGTGCAGCGGAGTTTCTGCCAGCGCAGCAGTCAGCACCCGAGAGAATGGGAGACGCGGCCGGCGCTGCCGGCACCCGGGACTGCGGGACATCACATCCTGCCAGCTTTCAGGGGAATGGCTTAAATCATGGAGCGTGACAACTTCCCCGGACATGCTTTGTGAAACAGAAGGTTTAATAAAGGACAAACGTAAACATAAACAGAAAAATAAAATGCAAGTTGAACACAGTGCAGAGACCATCCTGACACTGTTACGACAGTCCCAAAAAAGCTCTTTGGTTCTTTTGTGTAATCCCTTTAGTACTGAATAGTCTAGGTGGGTTCCACTGGCAAATTGCCAGTAAGGAAAGGTACAAACTTTGAAGGACAGTGACAAGGTCCAACAGGTGCTTCTCTCTTGCCATTGAGCCAATTACAAAGAGAAAGACACAGAACTTTCTAGTTTGGTTTCTGTATGTTTCAGGTCAACTGAACCCCTTTTCCTTATACAGAAATGCTGACTCGGGACTGGGGGGTGCATGACTCCAAGAGGGGACCCTGACAATATCCCAAAATGCTGTTGCTGCCCCGCACCGTGTGGTCTCAGGCAGAGCCGAGTGGGGCGGGTGGTCGGGGCCGGGGAGACCCTTCCTAGCGGCGTGCCCCCTCTCAGCCCAGCCTCTGCGAAAGCGCAGCAGCAGCGACAGAGACGGCAAGAGAGGGGAGCGTGCGAAGCCTCAGGCAACTACAAAGCACAACAGAAGCGGCACCGCGTTCCCTGCCTCCCCCAGCACAGCAAAATTCACCCGGTAAAGCGTGGCAAACATCTTGTAAGCTGGGAAAGCCCTACCAGCCACTGCCACCGCTCCTACAACAGCCCCAACTCCCGTCTGCTGCGGGCCCTCGTATGCTGAGACTGTACTAGAGAAAAACCTAACTACACGTGATACGGAGGATGTTTATGAATATAAAAATACAAGATTTTAGAAGCAGCTTTTGGTGATTTTGTAGAAGTAGAGAAACAGCTTGTACTGAGAACACATAGAAGATTCGCTATGAAGCCTGGTTGTTAGGTAGTTACTGAGTAGAAGTCATACAGGTAAGATGTATAATGTTGGAACTCAGCAAAGTGGGACCTAGGGATTTGTCACAAATAGACAAAGCAGAACTTTGTGGCTTGAACCCAGCAAAATCAAGCTCCTAATCTCTGGCAAGAGCAAAGTGACCTGAAAAAGAGCCAAACCTCCACTGTGCCTGCCCAGAAGCGAAGATCAACCTGAGGAAGACATTGGCCTTCCTCCCAAGAGCCCAGCTCAGGAGCACCAGGAGCGGTGACAGCTAATTAGAATACAAAGCGAGAGAAGGCGGGGAATGGGCGGGTGGGGAGGTGTGGGTTTGTGGGATCAATGTGTATTTAAACCTGGACCTTGCTCTGACCAGGGGCGCACGGTTTGGAGGAGACATCCCCCTGTGTGTCCCAGCTGGACAGAAAACACACCTGCTGTACAATTTCCAATTGTAAAGTTCTTATTCTACGCTTCCCACGAGTAACCCCATCCTGAGGGGCCCCGAGCAGCGCCGCGCCCCCCACACCGGGCCCGGAGAGCAGAGCACGGGCAGGATGGCCGCGGGGAGCGGCGGGCGTCCCTCCCAGCCACGCTGCCACAGCCCACTGCCCGTGGGAATGCAGATGGTCAACAGGCAGAAAAAACCCAGAAAGGACTCACCACAGAATTATGCTTTCAACAATCGGACACAACAAATAGTCACCGTTAAAACAAATATCCGTTCTAATACTGTTTGTAAATACTCTCAACAGTTTAGTCCTAACTGTAGTAAACTCTCTTCTTTTCAGGTGTGCATTGAAGTTACCATATAATCCAATGTGATATTCAAAAATGTGGTTTAATTTGACAATTTTTTCTGCATAAAATTCATCATCATTTACATGCTGTTTTTACCCTCCAAAGAAAAAGTCAAGCCCCAAGATATTTATTTTTCTCTTCCAAAAATCCTACCATTTCAGTTACAGCATTTCAACAAAGCATTTTCATGCTAAAAATTACTAACAGCCACCTTTCAGATTTCACTCATGCCAACTCCTCTTAAAGTCAACAGAAATTTTCTAAAACTAAAAGCAAGTCACTTGGACTAACTGATTTGGCTAACAGGAGTTAAACCTTCTTTCCTCTCAGATAAACATGAAAAGCCTCATCCAGAAGAGGCTCTTCAAGTCCTCACTGTGATAAAGAGGCCCTTCAGCAGCAGCAGACCCTGAGTGATGGTAAAACATATGGGCAGTTTAAAGTTTCACCTGATTCCTTTTGCTCCAAAACACACATTTTGTTCATGTTCTAATTGTTCAACAAAGAAAGGTGAAAAGATGTGGGGTGGGTGTACACCCCCCTCAAGAGTCTTGGCTGCTCTCATGTTCTTCTGTTTTTCTCAGTAAAAGATTGTCAGTAGGAAGACAATTTACCCATCACCTTATGTAAACTCCAGAATTCAAACCTTTGGGAGACATCAGAGGCAGAAAGGTGTGTGTTTGATTGAAATAGTTTTAAGTAAAATTGTTTACTGTTTTCTAGTGTTAAGTTGGAACTTGTAACTTCTGAGCAATTAACCTGTGACATGCTGGCCTGGCAAATTGTGATATTGGTGGATTTCACCCAACACTTCCTAGACGTGGATGCTGCAGCTCCAACAATACATGAGACACATCACTGGCTAGGGAAACTATCAAAGTGAGTAAAAAGCCTCATTCAAATTAAATTCATACTGTCTTTGTTGTCCTACCTGCAAGGCGCCTGCAAGAAGGATAACAAAGAACACTTACTTTTTAAATTATAACCGAAAGAGTGATTTGTCGTAGCTCATCTATTAGCTAGACAAGATAAATCTGGTCCTAGCAGACCCAGCTCGGCTGACCTGGCTTGTTCCAGAAGTCCCAAGGTGAATGGGAGAGCTCGTGCAGACACCTCAACCAGTCACAGGCAGTGCAGAGAGCAGACATATCGCTGGTCAAGGGGCTGGGCAGGGCTGAGACCCAGACCTACGAGTGTCTGCAACCGGCAGTTTTGAACCTCCTGTATAAGGGATTTCTGAACAATAAAATGTGCTGTTTGTCTCATGATCAAGAGGTCTCGAGTCATGATTTCTGTCACCCTACCCACCACACCTTCACATTACAGTGGGATTCAGCCCTTTTGGGTTAAAACTGAGTTGTTCAGAGTGGGATTTGAGTGGTTGTGAGGTGACAGATTGATCCCTCCTGGCTTTTGGAGCGCAAAGAGATGGAGAACACTGCATCAAATCCCCCAAGAAGACACAAATCCTGCAGAATATGGCCCCAAATCCTAAATTCCCCCTCAAATACCTGTGTAATGGTGGGATTCAGACATCTTTGAACAATTTCTTTCTTTTCAACCCTCTTCTGGCTGTTTTTAAGGGATGAAGATAAATCAGAAGAAAATGAAGGCCAAAACGAAAGGATCAGCAGCCAGGTGTCTTCCCAACACGGATCACAGGGAGTGTGGGTCACCAGGGCACAACGTGGGTCCTCCAGTGGGGGATGCAGCTGGAGCAGCACACAAAGCTCTTCCTGCCCTGGGGGCACTCACAGGGCTTCCCTTAGAGGTGTCTCTCTTGGTGTTGGGTCAAGGCTGAACCCTGTGAGAAGCTCTTCCCACAATGGGGACACTCATAGGGCCTCTCCCTGCTGTGCATGTGCTGGTGCCTGACGAGGGTGGAGTTCTGCTTGAAGCCCTGCCCGCAGTCAGGGCAGTGGAAGGGCCTCTCTCTGCGAATCCGCAGGTGGAGGAGGAGACTACTGCTGATCCGAAATCCCTTCCCACACAGAACATTTGTAGGGCTTCTCCCCGGTGTGGATCGTTTGGTGGACAATGAGGCTGGAGCTGTGGCTGAAGCTTTTGCCACATTCCCCACACTTGTACGGCTTCTCCCCAGTGTGGATGTTCTGGTGCTGGGTCAGGTTGAAGCTGCTTCTGAAGCTCATCCCACATTCCCCACACTTCTAATGCTGTTCCCCAGTGTGGATCCTCTGGTGGCAGATCAGGTGGGCCCTCACCCTGAAGCTCATCCCGCATTCCTCACACTCGTGGGGCCTCTCTCCGGTGTGGATGCATCGGTGCCGGTCGAGGTTGCAGCTGCGGTTGAAGCCCTTCCCGCAGTCAGGGCAGTGGAAGGGCCTCTCCTCTGTGTGTGCACTGGTGCAGGAGACTGGAGCTGGTCTGAAACCTCTTCCTGCGCTTATCACACTCGTAGGGCCTCTCCCCAGTGTGAATCCTCTGGTGTTTTATCAGGCTGGAGCTCCTACTGAAGCTCTTCCCACATTCCCCACGCTTGTGGGGTCATTCCCCAGTGTGGATCCTCTGGTGATTGATCAGGATGGACCTCTTGCTGAAGCTCTTTCAACACTCCAATCACTTGTGGGGGTTTCTCCCCATCATGAAGCTGCTCATGGACCACCAGGTCTGAGCTCTGGCTCAATCTCCAACCACCTTCCTGATGGGTCTTTCCTCCTCAGATCCTCGTGATCTACCTTTGCAGCCCCTCCTCCTGCGGAATCTCAGGGGCTGTTCCTCCCTGTCAGATTCCTGCCCCGTGGAGCTGCTCAAAACGGCCTCTTCCATGAGGATCTGCTGTGGGGATTTGTCCTCCCTGGTCTCCATGCTCAGCTCCTTGTCTGGGGGAGGAGGGAAAAGGAGAGGATGGGATTTGCCTCCGTGCCAGAGGGAAGGGGAAGGAGATCCCCTCAGTGCGTCCCCGGCAGGACGGCGTCGGCTGCGGGGTTGTCCTGGTCAGTTTCACGACTGGCTGTGGCTCTGGACGCTTCCCTTGGAGTGTCTCCAAGGCAGGGAACGTTGGAGCTGCCCCCAGCTGTGGTGTCACAGAGAGGGGAACCTTGGAGCTGCCAGCACAGTGATGTCCCAGAGATGGGAACGCTGGGGCTGTGCCACTCCTAGCCCGGCCCCAAGAGCTCTGGCAGCACCTGGAGGAGACACCAAGGCTGAGCTGGGAGGGAGGCAGCAGGATCATGGAGTGCAGGCCCCTGCCCTGCACAGACAGGCCAAGAGTGGCAGCCTGGGCATCCCCGGGAGCGGTGTGCAAAGGCTCCTGGAGCTGCTGCAGCCTCGCAGCTGTGAGCATTGCAGTGGCTGCAGAGCTCTGGGGAAAGGCCCCGGCCCTGGCTTGGGGCTCAGCCGGTGGCCCAGGGAGCAAATGAACTTGCAGCTTGTGGCCCGGAGCAGGGAAGAGCAGGCAGTGCTGGCTGGGAGAGCCTCTGGGCAAGGGCCTGCAGCACCAGGACACAGGCGTACCTCAGTTCCTGAGTGTTTATTTGTCTTAGTTGTCTCTTTTCAAGATTTCCTTGAAGATTAATGGGGCTGGCTTCCATCCTTTCCCAGCACTTCTTGTCATCCCATTCACTCTTTGCTTTTCATGTGCTTTCAAAAATTTCCCTTTTTCTTTTTGAGCTGGCATGTCTTCAATCTCTTTTCCTCTCCTTCTTATATTTACCTTTTCTGCATGATTTCAGCATTTGAATGGGAGTACTTTTGGAGAGTGTTGGTCCGTTTCACTGCCCCTCATTTCAACTCAGTCCATTTGGTGTCAATCCAGCTGGTTCCATATTTTCTCGTTTGTTTTCATTGGCACTGTTTTTCATCATATCTCCTTTCCTGAGTGTTTGACTTTGTTCTTTGTTTACAAGTTTTCATTCCCTTTCCCGAAAGGACGACTTTTCTTAAAGAAGTGGGAAGGGCATCTTGCAATTCCAATGAAGATTAATTGGGCAGTCTCCCATTCCTTTCCCTGCACTTCTTGTCATTCCATTCACTCTTTGCTTTTGAAGTGCTTTCACAATTTTCCCTTTCTCATTTTCAGCTTCCATGTCTTCAATTCCTTTTCATCTCATTTTTCATTTACCTTTCTTGCCTGATTGCAGTATTTGAATTGGCATACTTTTGGCAAGTGTTTGTCCTTTTAAGTGCCCCTCATTTCGTCTCAATCCATTAGGTCTCAACCCCTCCAGTTCCATATTTTCTTCATTGTTTTCATTCCCACAGTTCCTCATCATATCTCCTTTCTTGAGCATTTGTTAGACTTTGTTCCCCGTATTCAAGATTTCAGTCCATTAGGTCTCAACCCCTCTGGTTCCAAATTTTCTCAGTTGTTTTCTTTCACACTCTTTCTCATCATATCTCTTTCTTGAGCGTTTGTTCGATTTTGTTCTCTGTTTTCAAGATTTCATTCCTTTTTCTGAAAGGAAGACTTTCTTTTCATGAAAGGGAATGAAATTTTGTGATTTCAATGAAGATTAATTGGCCAAGCTTCCCTCCCTTTCCCTGCACTTCTTCATGTCACATTCTCGCTTTGCTTTTGAAGTGCTTTCAAAATTTCCCTATTTTCATCTTAAACTTGAGTTTTACAATTCATTTTTCTCTCCGTCTTTTATTTCCCTTTCTTGCCTGATTGCAGCATTTGAATTTGGCAAATGTTGGTCATTTTCACTTCCCCTCAATTCATCCCAGTCCATTTGGTCTCAATCCCTCTGGTTCTGATTTTTCTCAGTTGTTTTCATTTGCACTGTTCTTCATCATATCTCTTTTTTGAGTGTTTGTTCGACTTTGTTCTCTGTTTTCAAGATTTCATTCCCTTTCCCGAAAAGAAGACTTTCCTTAAGGAAGACGGAATGAAATCTTGCAATCAATTTAGATTAATTGGGCAGATTTCCATCCCTTTCCTTGCACTTCTTGTCATCCCATTCACTCTTTGCTTTTCACATGCTTCCAAAATTTTCCATTTTTCATTTTAAGCTTGTGTCATAGGTTAGTACAGTTTGGTTTTTTAGTTATAGAAGAATGTAGAATAATTCTCCAGGTCAGGACCTGGGAATTGCTTTGGAAGAGACAGCGACCTATCAGAGTGTTACTTGGAATATTGGCGTCTGTTCTGACCACTGAAATAGTTAGCTGCGACTTTTGGAAGTACCATATGAAACCCTGTGAATTTCCTGTTGGTGGGTCCTTTTTCTTCTTCTTTTGGCCAAAGAGAGACAGGTAACATCGAGCTGCTCCTGCTGCTCCCCCCTTTTGGGGGGAGCTGGCCTGAGGCCTGGCCGGATTCCATCGGCTCCCGGGTGAAGGGGGGAAGGAGAGGTTGCTGTTCTACAACAGCTACTTTCTTCAGACTTCCCTGGAGCAGGGAGAGATCTCTGCTGGGCCACTGATAAGAGCTATGGGCACCATTTGGGCCGAAGCCACCCCAAATTACACCGAGGGGTGGGCTGAGGAGTCATTTATGATCCTGCCTGGTTTTTTGTGATTCTGGACTGCCTGAGTGCCCCAATCTCTGATGTTTCTGTGAGTTCTTCCTCCCTCATCAGTGCAGCCTTGAACATCTAACACCAGGAGCTACAGAGGGAGAGACAAAGACTCTAAGCAGATTTAACTCTTTCTTAGCAACATGAAGCTTCCAGAGCTTGGCCCTTCTCTGAGAGAGTAAGAAAGGACAGAGTGAACATAAAGAAAAAACAGCATGAAGTCAGTAGCAAGAGTGAAAAGACTATTAAGACAGAGGGTTGAAGAGTTGGTTGTTCTATTCTTACTTGAGCCATGGAAATGGACTCTATATTTAGATCATTCCTTTAAATCATGGGAAAGATATGCATTTGGGGAGATGATTGTTTAATTTGTGTGTAGATTTGAGCAAAGGTGTTTGTGATGAACTAAGTAATATCCTATAAGATGCTTGAACAGAGATAAAGATGAGAAGCCCCCTGCACCAGTGAAGAAGTGAGAAGATATCTCTGTACCTTGAGGTGAAGAATCCTTTGCTTTGGAGTTATTCATCTTTAAAAGGTGACACCCCAGTATGCAAAAGTCTAAGACCCATGACCCATAAGCAGCTTGGGAAACTGCTCCTGGAGGGTCACAAAGGCAGGTTTCTCCGGGCGGTTATTTTTGTGACAGTTTAAAACCCACAAGAGAACTGTTCTAAGTTGTCAGTGGGATCCATGACTCATAAAGATACTCTTCCCCTAATGAAATGATGAAAGACTATTGTCAGATAGTAAAACTGACTGAAAATGACAAGTTTTGTCTCTTTATGCTGTTTTGTAAGAAAGTGAACAGTTTGTAAGGGGAGGGAAGAGTGTTTTTGAAGTTTCATTCTGTTTTAGTTTTTTTTTCCCAACTTTCTTTTTTTTCTATTCTTTTAGTGTATGCTAATAAATTATTTGTTAATTTTAAGGTTGAGCCTGCTTTGTTTTTCTCCTAGACTCTCTCGCACAAAAAGAGTAAGTACCAAGACCAAAATTTAGTGAACATGAAACCACTAAAACACCAAATGGAATGAGTTGAAATGAGGGGCAGTGAAAAGGACCAACACTCTCCAAAAGTACACCAATTCAAATGCTGAAATCATGCAGGAAAGGTAAATATAAGAAGGAGAGGAAAAGAGGTTGGAGACATGCCAGCTCAAAAAGAAAAAGGGAAATTTTTGAAAGCACATGAAAAGCAAAGAGTGAATGGGATGACAAGAAGTGCTGGGAAAGGATGGAAGCCTGCCCCATTAATCTTCAAGAAAATCTTCAAAAGAGACAACTAAGACAAATAAATGTTCTGGAAAAAGAGAGAGAGTCAGAGACTTGCTGTTTTGTGTGTTTCTTTATTATCAAGCTTGGCCTTGGGGGAGAGCTTGCTTGCTCCCTTGGCAACGTGGGGGAGGAGGTACACACAGCTTCGCTTCACAGCAAAGCTGGGGACTCCCACCCCCCTCACAGGGCTTTTTCCCTTGCCGGGGAGTCCGTTTCGCGTCGCTGATCAGGGGTCGTCCAGCGATGGGGGACTCCTTCTCAGGTCACGGCGACTAAATAAAGCTGCTTCGGCGGACCCCCGTACTTCTTGCACTAGTCTAAAATGCGACTACAGTCCTGGATTTTATTTTGGTTCCCTGCTTTTCAGAGTCTCTTGTTCTTGAGTTATTCCCAGAATTCCAGTGTTCTTTTTATTTGCATATTCAGACACTGTCCGGCGAATGGAAGCAGAGATACAGGTAATAAGGTGAATTCTTAATTAACAAACAAGTAAATAAGGTGATAAATCAGTATTAAAACAGGAATAAGGCAAATTCTTTATACAGAACTAGCATTAACAATCTTAATGGAATTACTTAACAATTAAGTAACTAAAACATAGATCATTTGAATAGAATTTATTTATAACAACTCCCCCCTGTATTTCTTTGATCGAGCTTTAGCTCGCATCAATTTGTTACTTCTTCTTCTTGAAAATATATTTTTCTACATTTTTGGAACTTCTCATATATTTCTTTGGCATTCTCATGTTTGGGTTCTTGACTCTCTATCACCATCATTTTGGTTTGTTTTTGACTGGTTGCTTTAGGGATCTCGATACTGGCTTGGACTGTGGAGGTAATAGTTCGAATTAGATATGGGATTAGACAAGGTAAAAACATTAACCCGGTGACTGAGCAAATTATCATAAACCCAGCTTTCTTCCACCAATCCCCCTTAAATGACTAAAAACTATTCCACCAGTTGGTATCCATTAGAGGAGTCCACTCTTGATTTCCCACATAGGCTAGCTTTCTAATTTCTTTTGAGATGTATTTAATTACTGCGCTTTTATCATCAATTTCTAAACAACATTCAGACAAATTAAACTTACCACAGATTCCTCCTTCATCTGCTAAAAGGTAGTCTACAGCAAGACGTATTTGGTATATTACAGCTCTTGTTTGCGTTAGTTGGTCAGTGATGTGGTCTAATGCAGAGCTGTTCTGTTAGATACCATCTCTAGGACAGCCTGGAGCCTAATGATTCTATTTAACATGTAGATTGGAGTGCAATACCCCCAGGACCCGTCCTGTGCCCATGTGGCTGGTCCATAGGTTTTAATGATCTCTTCTGGGGTCCATATTCTTCCTTTCCATTTTTGGTCTCCACCAATTGTTAGAGTATCTCTTTTCTTTCATTCGACTTTTCCCAGATTGTCATATACTGGGACTCCTAGGTGTGCTCCTAATCTCTTGGGTAAGAGGAAGAAAGCTGGCTTTATGATCCCTATTGTACAGCTTCCCGACCAATCCCCAGGCAATTTTGTATAAGCAGTATCCCCACAGATCCAGAACAGGTGATTTGGAGCTTCCCAGTAATCTTCCCTAGTTTCAAAAGGTTGTTGCCAAAACCGAGACAGTTCTTTTATCCCCCAAAAAGGATTTATAGCTTTGTCAATACATTCATATAATTCATACCTCGCATTATAGATACATTTTTCCGTGTTCTCAGTTGACCAATACTTGTTAGGCCCTTTGGGAACCTATTTAGCGCTTAGATTTATCACTATTATATACTTTTTACACATTAATTTTCCTACACGGGTTTGATACCTGGTTCCTGTCCTCATGATACATTCTTCCCCAATGATTTTAGATTTGAGATCCCACTTCTCTCTTCCCCTTGTTCTTAGACTTTGTGTATTCTGTTCAGTTTGCTTCCATTTTAGAATTTCTAGAGGGCTTAAGCTAATTCCTTCCCAGGGCCATATTTCAGACATTTGTGTACCTCCACATATCCAGCACTCGGTTAAATGTAATTCTTGACTGATCCTTTCTACTAAGTCAATGAACAGGTTTTTTCCTGATGGGATGTCTAGGCTTTTTTCAAATTTTGTTGTCAACACTTTTTCTTTTATTATATCTCTCAATCCTTTGTGATCTGCTTCAAAGCATAACCAAGTATCTCCTATAGGACATTCCCCAAATAGGCGCTGATACATGACTTTAAAGAGTTAAGATTTTAGCTAAGGGTTAGAAGCAATTTATATTGATCAAGATGTAAGTTAGATTAGCAAATGGTAGGTTAATGATTATTAGATGCCCAAGCTAGAGCTAACTGTTATATTATGAGCTTGTTTATAGAAAAAGTGGAGTAAGTGAACCGTCATAAGAACAGATTGAAACCAGTAAGAACAATGGCCAGCACCTGGACTTGGTATCCATCAATCACGAAGCAGGGGACCTTGGACAGTGCCAGAGGGTCACAGAGACCTGATGAAGACTCTCTTGACTTCATCCTTTGAGACCACTGACCCAATTCGAGACCACCGACCCAATTCAAGAGAAGAACTGCGCATGCGTGAAGGACTAATAGCCTCATTTTAATAGAGAGCGGGGATGGGAGGTGCTGGGGTTATGCATATGTATTGTATGTAAGAACTTGGAGAATAAATAGAGAGCACAGAGCCTTGTTCGGGGCGGCCACGCCTTTCGGAGATGACTCCCGTGCCGCCCGCCGGTGAATAAACATACCACTTTCTAACTTTAATCAGTTAGAGGGTCTTTGTCCGTGACTATATTGGTTTTCAATGACTCAATTTGGCGAGCCAGGCAGGAGAAGGTTCTGCTCGGCTGTGAGACCAGCTCGGGTGGAGGACTCCCTCAGGGCGCCCCCGGGATATTCCTGGAAGAGTGGGCTCCGCTGCCCGACCTGTTCATCCAGCAGCAGACAAGAGCTCCTGACTACTAAAACTCCGGACAAAAAGGTATGTTTATACTTGAAAAATAGGTACCTTTTTGGTATAGGCGGTTGGTAAGACACTGAGAGACGTCTCGTGCACAACGCATGCCTTGGTTGCTCTGCAGAGCCTGGTTTGGTTTGGTTTGGTTTGGTAACCCGTGTCCCGTGGTGGGGAGCGGCAACCGGTTTTTGTTGTGCCTTGATAATCTGTGTCCCGTGGTGGGGGCAACAGCGGCAATAGGATAACCGGTTTTGTTGTCAGTTTTTGAACCCGTGTCCCGTGGTGGGGAGCGGCAACCGGTTTTTGTTGTGCCTTGATAATCTGTGTCCCATGGTGGGGGCAACAGCGGCAATAGGATAACCGGTTTTGTTGTCAGTTTTTGGTTTAAAGGTACCTTGGTCATCCATAATTCGAGCGGCTAGCCTGAGTTTTAAGACGCTAAGGGTCCCGTCATGGGTCGCAGAAAATCCTGATTGCGGCTCCGTGCGCGCCGTGTGTGTGTGTGTGTGTGTGTGTGTGTGTGTGTGTGTGGTGTGCACAGATTTGTGTTTTGTGTGTCTAGGCTGTGGAAGAATTATTGGTGCACCGTGTATGTTGTGTTTTGTAAGAGTTTGTGTCGTAAGTGATTTGACCTGTAAGGCGTTCGTAAGTGATTTGACCTGTAAGGCGTACGCATGGTCAGGAAATGCTGTTGGTAAGTCGTGGGAGATATCCCACGCACAACTTGTGCCTCTGTAGTGTGCTTGCAAGCTTGATTGGTATCTGGGCACTTGTACTTGGTTGCCAGCAGAGAAAGCTCTTAAGCTCTTGTACCGGGCCGTGGGGGGCTCGGATTGTCGTTGCTGGCAGAAGGGGATTTTGCCATTTGCTGTGCCATAGAGGGCTCAGTTTGCTAGAATCCGGGACTAGCAATTGTAAGGGCAAATCCTGATTTGTGGTTGTTACACTGTGTGAATGCATCCTGACTGTGAGAAAGATTGTGAGAGAGTTTGTTGAGACGTGCTACCAGCACGAAGCGATTGAGGAGTTTGGACCCGCGGTTCCGTTTTCGGGCGACTGAAACAGCCGGGGGAAAACGAAGAGAGTGGGGTGTATGAAAACCCTTAAAGCCCCCTCCTTGCTGTGACTGTGGTGTGTGTGTTTTGGTTACTGGGAGGGTGTTCACTGTAACTGTATTTTTGAGGCAACATCCATCTTGTGTTAAAAGTTTTAAGTGCAGCATATATGAGTGAAAGAGTTTTATTAGTCTCTGAGAGCTGAAGCGTGAATGTTTTTGAAGTAGATTGAGGACAGACAAAGGACAGAACCAGTTTGGCAAGAAGGAATAGAAACCCTTGACAAGAGCTTAGTTGTGATTTTAGGTATGGAGACTGTGTTTGTAGATTGTTGGAATTAAAATAAGGATAACTTCGGTCTGAGAACTCGATCTGGCCAGATGAATAAAAGCAATTCCTTTACCTAAGTGGTTTAGGCTTGACTCGTAGGAGTTTGTGAATTCAGCAAACTGGTGAACAGACAGAGAAAATAAGAGAATGTATCTAGAAGGTTTATATCAGATGTCTGTTGGGAGACTAGTGGCTCTGGAGTAGGAGCAATGGGCTATGGAGAATTTAGAAAGTCAAAAAGAAGTGAATGGAATATCTTGTATTTTTGGGAATTTTCCTGCAGCTTTTGGTGCATCTAGAAGTTGTCACTGTGCCTGGGTGCTTTTGCAGTGTAAAATTTGTGCAGGATGCTACTATTGTTCTTCTGCTAACCGGTACAGAGAGTGTGCCCAGTGTAAACAACAGCTCCTTGATCAAGCTGATTTAGAGCAAAGATTTCTGTTTCAACTCCAGCTCCACCTTTAACTCCAACTGCATCTTTAACCAAAGCAATTTCTATTTCAACTCTGTCTCTAGTCTAAGCACAGCTGATTTCAAGTTCAGCTTCATCTTCTATTTTATCCCCTACTCCGTCTACTCCACTTACTCCTAAATCTCTCCCACTGCCCAGCAGTGACAGTGAGGAAGAGGAGCCCTTTCCAAAGGTTCCTATAGCATCCTGGACTCAGAAACAAACCAAAGAAGAGGACATCACAACGGGGAGGCAGTGTTTGCTCATGTTAAGAAAAACTAAGATGGACCAGAGGATCTTACCCTAGGAGACCCTCTAGTTATAATGAAACTAGGGAACAGAGAAAAAGAAATGAAGTTTTTGATAAACACAGAGGCAACATATTCAGTGTTAAATAAAGCTTTAATACCAATAACAGATGATTATGTTATGGTAAAAGGGGTAACTGGTCAATCTGAAAAAGCCTATTTTTGTAGACCATTGAAATATAAACTTGGGAAACAATTGGGAATTCACAGGATTTTATATATGCCCAAGGCTCCATCAGCGCTTTTGGGCAGGGATCTATTGGAACTATTAGAGGTTAAAAAAAATTTAAAAATGGAGAGATTACTTTGGAGGTTGAGGATCAACAATATGTGGAATTGTTAAGCTTGATGTAGATAACTAATGAGGCTAAAGTTAAAAGTGAAGGTGAGATTTACAGGAAAATAATAGACCAGGTATTTTCTGGGGTCTGAGCTTCTAACATACCAGGAGAGCAAAGAATGCACCCCCAGTGCAAGATAAGTTTATAAAAAAAAAAAAGGAAAACAACTAGTTAGAGTTAAGCAATACCCCCGGAAGAAAAGTTAAGGGATTAGCTTAGTGATTGAAATTTTTTCCTGTTAAAAAAGCCTGATGGATCATAGCTGTTAATAGGATAACTGAGGATTTACACCCAGTGGTTCCCAACCCTTACACTTTGTTAACTTGAAGGTACCTGAACTAACATGGTTTATTGTTTTAGATTTAAAGGATGCTTTCTTTTGCCTTCCTCTCCATGAAGCCAGACAGAAAATTTTTGCATTTGAATAAAAAAGTCAGCTCACATGGACAGTGCTTCTGCAGGAGTTCAAAAAAATTGCCCACCTTGTTTGGAGAACAACTAGCAAAAGTTCTGGAAGCCTGGGAAGCTCCATCAGGAAGACAACTGTTACAGTATGTGGATGACCTCCCTATAGCCACCAAAACTCAAGAGGCATGTCTGGAGTGGATGGTAAGCCTCCTAAACTTTTTGGGCCTACAGGGGTATCACATATCCCAGAAGAAAGCCCAGATGATGAAGCAAACAGTTATTTACTTGGGCTACCAGGTTAGTACTGGACCAAGAACCTTAGGACAGGATCACAAGGAAGCAATATGCCAGACCCCAAAACTCCAGACAGTAAAAGAACTGAGAACTTTTCTAGGCATGACAGGGTGGTGCAGACTGTGGATTTCTAGCTATGGGTTGTTTGTTAAACCTCTGTGTGCCTTGATCATGGAAGGGAGCAGGGATCTCCAAAATAAGCAACACGAGCCTTCGACCAGCTAAAGAAGGCCCTCATGTCAGCTCCAGCCCTGGGACTTCCAGACGTGAGTAAACCATTCTTTTTGTTTTCACATGAGAAGCAGGGGATTGCCTTGGGAATACCAGCACAAAACCTGGGCCCGTATTGCAGGGCACTCGCCTAAGCAGCTGCATGCAGCAGATAAGGGACGGCCAGGGTGCCTCAGAGCCATTGCAGCAGTGGCAGTGAACATCCAAGAGGCACGGAAGCTCACCCTAGGCCAGAAGATGACCGTGCCAGTATCCCACACAGTGTCTGCAGTCCTAAAAGTGAAAGGGGGACATTGGCTCTCCCCACAGAGACTCCTGAAGTACCAAGCCATAATGGTAGAACGAGATGATGTTGAGATTGTGGTAACTAACATTGTGAATCCAGCTTCCTTCCTCAGCGGGAGCATGGGAGAACCAGTGATCCATGAGTGCCTGGAGGCCATCGAAGCCACCTGCTCCAGTTGCCCAGATTTGAAGGATACTGAGACCTGGTTCACCGATGGAAGCAGCTATGTCGTCAGTGGAAGGCATGCTGGGTATGCAGTTACCACAAGATGAGAGGTAATAGAATCTGGACCATTACCAACCAACACCTCAGCACAGAAGGCTGAAATAACTGCCTTAACTCGGGCTTTAGAGCTGGCAAAAGGAAAGAAAGTTAATATCTACACAGACTTAAGGTATGCATTTGGGGTAGTTCATGCACATGGAGCTTTCTGGAAAGAAAGAGGACTGTCGAATTGACAAGGAAAAAGTATTAAACATGCACAAGCGATAATAAAACTTGGAGGCAGTCTAGCTACCTGAAAAGGCAGCCATCATGCATATCAAGGCACACCAAAAAGTGAGCTCTGAATTGGATGAAGAAAACAAGCTGGCAGACAGAAAGGCAAAAGAAGCAGCTAAAGGTGAGATAGGCAGTCTTAATTCCAGACGGGCAAATTTCCATTGAAGGTAAGCCAAAGCGCAGTAAAAAGGACAAGAGGGGTGGGCTATTACAGATAAAAGGAAAGGAAGACTTATGTTCCCCCTCTTACATGCTATAGTCATTAGTGAAATAGGAACATGAAAAAAAAAACCACATTGGGGAATAAATTAATTATTTGAAAGATAGAATCATAGCTAGAAATTTGAAAAATATAGTAATTTAGGTGACTTGCCAATGTAGCCTTTGCCTCCAAACTAATCCCAAAAATATTTTTAAACCAGAGCTTGGGCAAATTGGGAAAAGATATGTACCTGGGCAGCAACAGCAAATTGATTTTTCAGAACTACCCAGGAAAGGAGGGCATGGATACCTATTGGTATTAACAGATACCTTTTCAGAGTGGCCAGAAGCTTTCCCTACCAGAACTGCCAAAGTGCAAGAGGTAACCAAAGCAGTGTTACAAGAAATAATACCATGCTTTGGAGTCCCAGCCACAATGTTTTTAGATAGGAGGCCATAATTTATTTCAAAATTGTGCAACAAATGAAGGAGCAAATTATAAACCTGGGGCTCAAACCAGAGAACTAGATGGACCAGTACATGATGTATAGCCTGGGGATTATGTATACATTAAGTCTTTTGCAGAAAAAACTTTGGAACCACGGTGGGAGAGACCATTCCAAGTGCTCCTCATCATCTTTAATACAATCAAGATCAAGGAACAAAGCACCTGGATCCATCACTCCCAAGTGAAGAAAGCTCCTGAGAAACTTTGGAAAGTTATATTGGGTGACAATGAACTAAAATGGGAAATAAATGATAAGTATAATATAACAACTTTTTGAAAAATAGGAAAGTTTGTAATTGTAATGGGTAATCAAACAGGTATAGCCTGGAAAATTGTGGCATTTATGACCATCGCTATAGCCACAGCTAATGCAGCACCACTGCATTGTAATGTGACTGGTAAATATAAGTGCCAAGGGAAAGCTTATGATTTTATCTCCTGTAAGTCTCTGATTCAGATGCTAAAAAAATTACAAATGCAACTGTGTAAGAAAACTTAATTTAACTTGTGCGTTTGTAACTTTGTCAAAATTGAAGAATGTGATTTTTCCTATTAGGCACATATTGTATCCCACCAACATATAAAGGCAAACTTGACTACTGTTCAAGAAATATTGCCTGCGCCTAAAGAGATGAACTTAATTTTAGTTGCACAATTATTGAAACTCCATGGATTAAGAAGAAAAAAATTAGAAAGAAAGAGAACTTTGATTGCAATGCATCATGACACAGAGACTATACGGAGAGTATTTAAAAGTTAGTAGAAGGCCCATCCTATCATTGGTGGGATGTGCTTTTAGGGTAGTCACCAGGTGCAACTGGTTTGGTCAATACCTTGGTTTATTTGATTATTGTTTTGTTTAATTTAGTTGGTATAAATTTGATTTTGTTTGTTATAATATTTCTTTGGAATTGGAAAATGCTGAAGTGACTAGCAGCTTTAACTTTAATATTAAGAGCATATAGTACAGTTTTAAAGGACCCCCTACCACAGTTTTGCTAGATGAAGAAGAATTTACATATTAGTAAAAGAATTTACTAACTTTGAAGAAGGAGTGGGGAAATGATACATGACTTTAAAGAGTTAAGATTTTAGCTAAGGGTTAGAAGCAATTTATATTGATCAAGATGTAAGTTAGATTAGCAAATGGTAGGTTAATGATTATTAGATGCCCAAGCTAGAGCTAACTGTTATATTATGAGCTTGTTTATAGAAAAAGTGGAGTAAGTGAACCGTCATAAGAACAGATTGAAACCGGTAAGAACAATGGCCAGCACCTGGACTTGGTATCCATCAATCACGAAGCAGGGGACCTTGGACAGTGCCAGAGGGTCACAGAGACCTGATGAAGACTCTCTTGACTTCATCCTTTGAGACCACTGACCCAATTCGAGACCACCGACCCAATTCAAGAGAAGAACTGCGCATGCATGAAGGACTAATAGCCTCATTTTAATAGAGAGCAGGGATGGGAGGTGCTGGGGTTATGCATATGTATTGTATGTAAGAACTTGGAGAACAAATAGAGAGCACAGAGCCTTGTTCGGGGCGGCCACGCCTTTCGGAGATGACTCCCGTGCCGCCCGCCGGTGAATAAACATACCACTTTCTAACTTTAATCAGTTAGAGGGTCTTTGTCCGTGACTATATTGGTTTTCAATGACTCAGCGCTGTGCATAACTAGCTGTGTTTTTTGTGGTCCAATAAACTTTTCCATCCTCTTGGCAAGTATTCAACTGGGAATGGTCAAAGCAGTTTGGGTTCACGTTAGTATGGACCCTGAATAAGGATCTGAGATCCTCTCCATCGTACACTGGATGGTAGCAGTTAGCACAGGCTTTTGTTTCATAGGTGTGCTTTATGAACATCACCAGTACGATCCCTCCCAAGAGTCCGGTGTGGGCCATCCTTCCTGGATCTCTTGCTCCACCCGGCCTTGCCTCTTGGAGTGGAGAGGTCTCCTAAAGAACCCACTTACATGCTTCCACTTCCCTTCCCTATTAATTTAGTTGCCTTTAGAGAATGTTCTGTAGATTTACTTTTTTTTTTTTTAAAAAAAAAAACTTACACTCTTTTAATTTTTCTATTACTTATATTTGCTTAAACTGCTACTTATAGAACTTAACAACTTTTAAAATTAACATATAAAAATCTTAAACTTATTTAAATTACTATTTATAAAACTTAAACAATATTTAAAATTAATTTAAAAAAACCCTTATACTTTTTCTCTATTACTTAAACTTATTTAAATTGCTATTCATAAAACTTACAATTTAAAAATTATCATATAAAAAAAACTTTAAACTTACTTAAATTCTTACTTATAAAACTTAAATTATATGTAAAATTAATACAAAAAAAAAGACTTATACCCTTTTTTAGTATATCTATTACTTAAACGTATGTAAAATTGCTAATTACAAAAACTGACTTAGGTTTACATAAATTAACCCTTATTGTGCACCCCCCCCCCCCCCCCCTTCTTTTTGAGTCCGTTGATTATGGGAGAGGCAACTGAAACAAAAGGTTTTCACAGTCTCTATTATCTCTTATTTCTTTTTAAAGGTTAATTTCAAGTCTTTCGGGTGTGGTGTTACTGTCCACTCGGTTTCATCCGGTGGGGGTGCTGACCTCAGGTTCTCTCCAGGAGGGGGTACTGGCCCTTTAACTCTGGTGATGTGGGTCCATCCTTTTTCCTTAGTGCGCACTGCTGTGTGAGCTGTTAACAGTACTTGGTAGGGACCTTCAAACTTCGGGGTCAGCGGGGTATTAGTCCACGTTTTGATCAATACCCAGTCTCCAGGATTGATATTATGCACATTTGCATCCAAAGGGGAAGTTTGAGGATGATAGCCTTTCTTTCTGAGATTTTCTAGGGTTTGTCCAATGTTTTTTAGATATTTTCTAGTGATTTCCTCTCCTTCCAGGTAGTCTTTAGAACTATAAGGAGATAACAAAAAGGGAAGCCCAAATAGCATTTCATATGGTGACACTCCTAGATCTGCTCGTGGCTGTGTTCTGATTCGTAGTAATGCTAGGGGTAAGCATTTAAGCCAATTTAGTTGAGTTTCTGCTATTAGTTTAGTCAGTACATTTTTAATGGTTTTATTCATCCTTTCTACTCTGCCTGAGCTTTGGGGATGCCATGGGGTGTGTAACCTCCATTTTATCCCCTAGGCTTGTGTTACCTGTTGTAGAATTTGTGCTGTGAAATGTGGCCCTCTGTCTGAATCAATATTATTTATCAGCCCATACCGAGGGAGGATATCTTCTAATATTATTTTTGTTACTACTTCTGCTGTTTCCCTTTTTGTAGGGAATGCCTCTACCCAATGGGTAAGGTGATCTATGATCACTAACAAGTGTTTGTAACCTTGAACAGAGGGCATCTCAGTAAAATCAATTTGCACATTCTGGAAGGGCCTTAAGGCTAACTCCCTCCCTCCCGGCTCAGTTTTGCTCATAACTTTTTGATTTATTTTCTGACATAATATACATCCCTGAGTAACTGCTTTTGCTAATTCGTGTACTCCAATACATAGGTTTTCCCTTAGGAAATGGTCACATAACCCCTGGGTTCCCCAGTGGGTTAAATTATGTATTTCTGTAAGTATTTTTCTAGCTAGGGCTTTATTTAAGAATTTCCATCGGTCAGCTGTTAACCACACTCCGTGCTCCCCCTGGTGTAATCCTAATTCTTTTATTGCTTTCTGCTCTTTTTCACTAAACACTTGCTCTATCCTTTCTTCATCTTTTCTTGGTATTTTCTCTAATTTGAGGATTTTTGCTGGTTCTCCTGGTTCTAAAGCTGCTTCTCTGGCTGTTTTATCAGCTAACTGATTTCTCCTTATTTTGGGCATATCTCCCTTTTGATGCCCTTTTATGTGAACTACTGCAATTTCTACTGGTTTTTGTAAAGATTTTAACACTGACTTTATTAATTCTGTGTGTATTAAGTTTTTCCCTTTTGAATTTAAATATCCCCGTCCTTCTCAAATTTTCCCAAATGTGTGCACGATACCAAAGGCATATCTAGAGTCTGTGTAAATGGTCCCTCGGTCATCTTTAAGTAAGTCTAGCCCTCTCTTTAGTGCATATATTTCACAGCACTGTGCTGACCAATTACTTGGTAACTTTCCCTTTTCTAAGACTTCCATTTTCTCTCCCTCAATCACAGAGTATCCGGATATTCTTTTCCCTTCCACCACTCGAGATGACCCATCTGTGAACAATACTCTCCCATATGGAAGGGCTGTATCCTCTAAATCTTCTCTTACTTTTGTTTGCATATCAATGAGTTCTAGGCAGTGGTGTTCTATCTCTTCGGTGGGCTCGCCAGAGAGAAATTGGGCTGGATTTAAGCTTTTTGATGTTGTTAGTTCTAGGTTATCTGAATTTATCAGTATAATTTCATATTTTAGGATTCTAGAATCTGTGAGCCACCTTTGAGCTCTTTGACTTAAGATTGTTTTCAAATCATGTGGAGTATGTATCTTTATCTTTCCCTGTAATGTTAACTTTTGAGCCTCTTCTATTAAAATAGCTGCAGCTGCAACTGCTTGGAGACAAGCTGGCCATCCCCTGGCGACTGGATCTAATAGTTTTGATAGAAATGCCACAGGTTTTCGGTATCCTCCCCATTCTTGGGTTAAAACGCCATATGCTATCCCTTCTTCAGTGTTTACAAATAAATCAAACTCCTTTTTAAGATCTGGTAAGCTTAAAACTGGTGCTGAGGATAATTTCTCTTTTAGATCCTGTAGCTGCCTCTCGTCACTCTCTGTCCAATTCATTGGTTCCTGGTCTATTAATTTATCATAAAGAAATTTGACCCCTTGAGTGTACTTATCTATCCAGTGCTTGCAGTATCCGAACAGACCTAGAAGTTTCCTTATGTCTCTCTTAGTTTTTGGAGGTGATATAGACGCCATTCCTGAAATTCTTGCAGGGCTTAACCTTTTACTCCCCTTTCCGATTATGTGTCCTAAATAAGTGACTTCAGTTTCTACAAACTGTAGTTTACTTTGAGATACTTTTAACCCCTTTTCTCCAAGAAAGTTTAGAAGTTGTATAGTTACATCTTTAACTTCTTTCTCTGTCTCCCCTGATATTAATAAATCATCCACGTATTGCAAAATTGGAACTCCTTCTTTGGGACTAAACTGTTCTAATAGTGTCTCTAGGGCCTGTCCGAAGATATTTGGCGATTCCGTATATCCCTGCGGTAACCGTGTCCACCTTAGCTGTTGTTTCCTTCCCCTGTCTGGATGTTCCCATTCAAAGGCAAACCAATCCCTACACTCTTCTGCTAGGGGACATGCCCAAAAAGCATCCTTTAAGTCTATCACTGTGAACCAGGTATGCTCTCTTAGAATTTTAGTCAGCAAGGTATCGGGGTTAGGTACTACTGGGTGTCGAGCAATAGTTCTTTTATTTATTTCTCTCAAATCCTGGACTAATCTAAACTTTCCCTCATCTTTCTTTATGGCTAATATAGGGGTGTTATGAGGGGACATACACGGTTCTAAGATATTTTCTTTTAAAAGATGCTCAATTACTGAAGCTAGCCCCTTCTTTCCTTCTGGTGACATTGGGTATTGCTTGTCTCTGATGGCGGGGGTATCTTTTTGCATTTCTATCTTAATGGGAGGGATATCTAAACACCCATATTTTCCTTCTGTAGCCCACACTTCTGGATTTATCTCTTGTATATCCCCTTGGGTCAGTTTCATGATATGCACAACCATTTTTCCATCTTTTTGGAGAACTCCTACCCCGAGCTGCACTTGTAAGTCTCTGCCTAGTAAATTGGTATGTGGTAAATAAAGAAAATCAGCTACACAGTGCTTTGAGTTCCCTTTTGTCTCCACTCCTTCAATTATTAATGCTCAAAAGGGCCTCCCTTCAGCCCCTAACACTTCACAAGTTTTTGTCCCGATTGTTACCCCTCTAGGTAATTTCCTTAAACTCGACCTATCAGCTCCTGTGTCTACTAAGAATTTGTATTCTTCACTTTGGGGCCCCACATCAAAGTTTACTAGAGGCTCATCTTGTTGCTCCTCCAATTACTCCTCCCATAGGCACTTCCCTGAGGGGAAAAAGTCTTTCTGGCTTTAAGGCTTTTGACCTGGTGTTACAATAGGGTCCTTCACTCACATTATTAACTGATAACACTGGCTGGGTTAGGAATTCCTGGGGGTTTCCAGGAGAACGGGATGACTCACGGGAGTCTGTAGGGGTTCTGGTTAACTCCCAATTAGGAGGTGGCAGGGGAATTGCTGTAGGTGAGGGGGAGGTAGTAAAATCTGTAGGGGGAGAAACAGAGGATGGTACTGTGGGAGAAAGGGGGGCTAGGGAAGAGGTAGTGTTTTGGGAAACTGAAGGGGTTATAACTGGGGCTAAAGAACTTTGACTATTGGAAGAAGGTGGCAAAGGGGCTGTTGGGAGAGAAGGGGGAGAAGGTACTAAGGACTGGGGAGGAGAGGTGTTAAGGGGGGGTGATGATGGAACCACTGGGGGAAGAGGAGGAGAGGGTTCTGAAGGAGTTTGAGTTTGACTTGGGGAAGTTAGTAGGGGAACTGGGACAGGATTTTGAGGGACTTGGGGCACTTCTGGGTAAATTGGAGGGGGTAAATGCTCGAGAGGGTCCCATCTTTGATTAGTTTCTATTCTTTCCTCTTTCTGTTCCTTTCTTTCTCACTTTTCTTTTTCTTTTAATTTGCAGACTTTTATATTTTCTTTACTCGTGGCTCTCTTTTGCCAACAAGCAGCATAAGCTAACTGGTTTACGTCTGGATCTTCCTGAGTTCTTAGGTAGTGATTTAACTGATAGCACATCTACTCATCATGTGTTCCAAACCATGGCCACTCTCCTGGTAATTTTAATTTTGGCCAGACTTCTGTGCAATAAAACACCATTTTAACCTGATCTAGTCCTTTTGTGGCCTCTAAAGAATCCCATTTAGCTAAAAGTTGTTCTAAGGGACTACCGGGTGGAATACTCTTTACTTTGGTATTTTCCTTTTGGGATTTCTTCTTCTTACTAGTACATTGTCCCATTTTCTTTAAACTGAAAAAAAATTTCAAAGGTGCCCTCTACTGATGGGCAACACAGGTTTTTTCAAGCAAAAAAAAAAAAAAAAAAAAAAAAAAATCTTCAGCTTTTCTCCCTTTACTTCAAATCTCCTGACTTAATTCTTGAACACTTCAACATAAAACTCCTAAACTTTATGCTTTTCTACCTTTTCCTACACTTTTGCTTTCATTAGGGAACAAACTCTCTCTCTTTCTACTCACTTTCTCTAACCTTCTCACTTCCTTGGACGCTCACACTTTACTTACACCAGGGGCTCAGACTCTCTTCTGACCCCTTTGAGGTGAGTCCTAATGACCTCACCCCCTATGTACCCCCGCGCCTTGCCTCACCCCTGAGACTCTGGACACGCTTTGCGGCGCACGACAGGGTCCCTAGTACTGGCATCTCCTTCCGGGCCCCAGGACCTTCCCATGCCTCAGCCCCCGCCGGGCCGGACACCTTCAGTCCGAACCCCAGACTAGACTGCCCTGTCACTAGTACCGTTCCCCTCTTCACTTTTTGAAACGGAGGTAAGAGGTCAAGACTCCGCACGGGTTACCTGGGGGGGTATCCCTTCCTTGTTTCCAAGGATCAACCCCAGCAGGGCCCGACCCCTTTGCCTTCCACCACGACTGGCTTGACTACTTCTCCCCAGCGAAGCAGCCTCGGCAAGAGGGATGAGTGCGTGTGTGCAGGATGCCCGCCTTGCCTCTACATTGACTCCCCACCCCGGTGTCCTCGGGCTGTGGGTTTACGGCCTCCTCCCTGAGACCGCGGCAGCACACCCTCTCCGGTGCGTCTGGCTCAGTCCTGGGAAGCAGGGACTCTCATGAGCTCTCGGCACCTGCAGTGTCTGGGGACACCCTGTCAACCCTGGTACGGTTTTCCCGCCCCTCCAGGGACTCTAAACCCTCCTAGGCTACTCTAGCCTTTAAGCGGGGGACCTGCCCCCAATGCGTGCCACTCACACTTTGTTTTCCCCTGCACGCCCAGGGGGGGTCTTTCTGCCCCTAAGGAGACGCCTCACTCACTAGTTTCTCTCGCTTCCCCCTTTTCCTGGCCGGCCCCCTCACGGGGGTCCGAAACCGCAGTACTGAGGGGTCCACACTCATTTCCGGGGGTCCGAGCTGCCGGCCCCCGACTCTTTCACACTCCCACTCGCACGTCTCCTTTACCCGCCGCCGGAATGCTCACCCTCCGGCGCTCCTCCTCGTTGCCGGTCCCAGGCTGCTCCCGCTTGTCCAGCTGTCCCGGAGGTCCAAAGGGCGAGCGGCCGTCCCGTCCTCGGTACCTCTGCAGGCGTGGCCAGATCCTGTGGACGAGCCCCCAAAAATTGTTCTGGAAAAAATAAGAGAGTCAGAGACTTGCTGTTTTGTATGTTTCTTTATTATCAAGCTTGGCCTTGCGGGAGAGCTTGCTTGCTCCCTTGGCAACGCGGAGGAGGAGGTACACACAGCTTCGCTTCACAGCAAAGCTGGGGACTCCCACCCCCCCTCACGGGCTTTTTCCCTTGCCGGGGAGTCCGTTTCGCATCGCTGATCAGGGGTCGTCCAGCGATGGGGGACTCCTTCTCAGGTCACGGCGACTAAATAAAGCTGCTTCGGTGGACCCTCGTACTTCTTGCACTAGTCTAAAATGCGACTACAGTCCTGGATTTTACTTTGGTTCCCTGCTTTTTAGAGTCTCTTGTTCTTGAGTTGTTCCCAGAATTCTAGTGTTCTTTTTATTTGCATATTCAGACACTATCTGGCGAATGGGAGCAGAGATACAGGTAATAAGGTGAATTCTTAATTAACAAAGAAGTAAATAAGGTGATAAATCAGTATTAAAACAGGAATAAGGCAAAATTTTTATACAGAAATACCATTAACAATCTTAATGGAATTACTTAACAATTAAGTAACTAAAACATAGATTATTTGAATAGAATTTATTTATAACATAAATACTCAGGAACTGAGGTACACCTGTGTCCTGGTGCTGCAGGCCCTTGCCCAGAGGCTCTCCCAGCCAGCACTGCCTGCTCTTCCCTGCTCCGGGCCACAAGCTGCAAGTTCATTTGCTCCCTGGGCCACCGGCTGAGCCCCAAGCCAGGGCCGGGGCCTTTCCCCAGAGCTCTGCAGCCGCTGCAATGCTCACAGCTGCGAGGCTGCAGCAGCTCCAGGAGCCTTTGCACACCGCTCCCGGGGATGCCCAGGCTGCCACTCTTGGCCTGTCTGTGCAGGGCAGGGGCCTGCACTCCATGATCCTGCTGCCTCCCTCCCAGCTCAGCCTTGGTGTCTCCTCCAGGTGCTGCCAGTGCTCTTGGGGCCGGGCTAGGAGTGGCACAGCCCCAGCGTTCCCATCTCTGGGACATCACTGTGCTGGCAGCTCCAAGGTTCCCCTCTCTGTGACACCACAGCTGGGGGCAGCTCCAACGTTCCCTGCCTTGGAGACACTCCAAGGGAAGCGTCCAGAGCCACAGCCAGTCGTGAAACTGACCAGGACAACCCCGCAGCCGACGCCGTCCTGCCGGGGACGCACTGAGGGGATCTCCTTCCCCTTCCCTCTGGCACGGAGGCAAATCCCATCCTCTCCTTTTCCCTCCTCCCCCAGACAAGGAGCTGAGCATGGAGACCAGGGAGGACAAATCCCCACAGCAGATCCTCATGGAAGAGGCCGTTTTGAGCAGCTCCACGGGGCAGGAATCTGACAGGGAGGAACAGCCCCTGAGATTCCGCAGGAGGAGGGGCTGCAAAGGTAGATCACGAGGATCTGAGGAGGAAAGACCCATCAGGAAGGTGGTTGGAGATTGAGCCAGAGCTCAGACCTGGTGGTCCATGAGCAGCTTCATGATGGGGAGAAACCCCCACAAGTGATTGGAGTGTTGAAAGAGCTTCAGCAAGAGGTCCATCCTGATCAATCACCAGAGGATCCACACTGGGGAATGACCCCACAAGCGTGGGGAATGTGGGAAGAGCTTCAGTAGGAGCTCCAGCCTGATAAAACACCAGAGGATTCACACTGGGGAGAGGCCCTACGAGTGTGATAAGCGCAGGAAGAGGTTTCAGACCAGCTCCAGTCTCCTGCACCAGTGCACACACAGAGGAGAGGCCCTTCCACTGCCCTGACTGCGGGAAGGGCTTCAACCGCAGCTGCAACCTCGACCGGCACCGATGCATCCACACCGGAGAGAGGCCCCACGAGTGTGAGGAATGCGGGATGAGCTTCAGGGTGAGGGCCCACCTGATCTGCCACCAGAGGATCCACACTGGGGAACAGCATTAGAAGTGTGGGGAATGTGGGATGAGCTTCAGAAGCAGCTTCAACCTGACCCAGCACCAGAACATCCACACTGGGGAGAAGCCGTACAAGTGTGGGGAATGTGGCAAAAGCTTCAGCCACAGCTCCAGCCTCATTGTCCACCAAACGATCCACACCGGGGAGAAGCCCTACAAATGTTCTGTGTGGGAAGGGATTTTCGGATCAGCAGTAGTCTCCTCCTCCACCTGCGGATTCGCAGAGAGAGGCCCTTCCACTGCCCTGACTGCGGGCAGGGCTTCAAGCAGAACTCCACCCTCGTCAGGCACCAGCACACGCACAGCAGGGAGAGGCCCTATGAGTGTCCCCATTGTGGGAAGAGCTTCTCACAGGGTTCAGCCTTGACCCAACACCAAGAGAGACACCTCTAAGGGAAGCCCTGTGAGTGCCCCCAGGGCAGGAAGAGCTTTGTGTGCTGCTCCAGCTGCATCCCCCACTGGAGGACCCACGTTGTGCCCTGGTGACCCACACTCCCTGTGATCCGTGTTGGGAAGACACCTGGCTGCTGATCCTTTCGTTTTGGCCTTCATTTTCTTCTGATTTATCTTCATCCCTTAAAAACAGCCAGAAGAGGGTTGAAAAGAAAGAAATTGTTCAAAGATGTCTGAATCCCACCATTACACAGGTATTTGAGGGGGAATTTAGGATTTGGGGCCATATTCTGCAGGATTTGTGTCTTCTTGGGGGATTTGATGCAGTGTTCTCCATCTCTTTGCGCTCCAAAAGCCAGGAGGGATCAATCTGTCACCTCACAACCACTCAAATCCCACTCTGAACAACTCAGTTTTAACCCAAAAGGGCTGAATCCCACTGTAATGTGAAGGTGTGGTGGGTAGGGTGACAGAAATCATGACTCGAGACCTCTTGATCATGAGACAAACAGCACACTTTATTGTTCAGAAATCCCTTATACAGGAGGTTCAAAACTGCCGGTTGCAGACACTCGTAGGTCTGGGTCTCAGCCCTGCCCAGCTCCTTGACCAGCGATATGTCTGCTCTCTGCACTGCCTGTGACTGGTTGAGGTGTCTGCACGAGCTCTCCCATTCACCTTGGGACTTCTGGAACAAGCCAGGTCAGCCGAGCTGGGTCTGCTAGGACCAGATTTATCTTGTCTAGCTAATAGATGAGCTACGACAAATCACTCTTTCGGTTATAATTTAAAAAGTAAGTGTTCTTTGTTATCCTTCTTGCAGGCGCCTTGCAGGTAGGACAACAAAGACAGTATGAATTTAATTTGAATGAGGCTTTTTACTCACTTTGATAGTTTCCCTAGCCAGTGATGTGTCTCATGTATTGTTGGAGCTGCAGCATCCACGTCTAGGAAGTGTTGGGTGAAATCCACCAATATCACAATTTGCCAGGCCAGCATGTCACAGGTTAATTGCTCAGAAGTTACAAGTTCCAACTTAACACTAGAAAACAGTAAACAATTTTACTTAAAACTATTTCAATCAAACACACACCTTTCTGCCTCTGATGTCTCCCAAAGGTTTGAATTCTGGAGTTTACATAAGGTGATGGGTAAATTGTCTTCCTACTGACAATCTTTTACTGAGAAAAACAGAAGAACATGAGAGCAGCCAAGACTCTTGAGGGGGGTGTACACCCACCCCACATCTTTTCACCTTTCTTTGTTGAACAATTAGAACATGAACAAAATGTGTGTTTTGGAGCAAAAGGAATCAGGTGAAACTTTAAACTGCCCATATGTTTTACCATCACTCAGGGTCTGCTGCTGCTGAAGGGCCTCTTTATCACAGTGAGGACTTGAAGAGCCTCTTCTGGATGAGGCTTTTCATGTTTATCTGAGAGGAAAGAAGGTTTAACTCCTGTTAGCCAAATCAGTTAGTCCAAGTGACTTGCTTTTAGTTTTAGAAATTTGCGGTTGACTTTAAGAGGAGTTGGCATGAGTGAAATCTGAAAGATGGCTGTTAGTAATTTTTAGCATGAAAATGCTTTGTTGAAATGCTGTAACTGAAATGGTAGGATTTTTGGAAGAGAAAAATAAATATCTTGGGGCTTGCCTTTTTCTTTGGAGGGTAAAAACAGCATGTAAATGATGATGAATTTTATGCAGAAAAAATTGTCAAATTAAACCACATTTTTGAATATCACATTGGATTATATGGTAACTTCAATGCACACCTGAAAAGAAGAGAGTTTACTACAGTTAGGACTAAACTGTTGAGAGTATTTACAAACAGTATTAGAACGGATATTTGTTTTAACGGTGACTATTTGTTGTGTCCGATTGTTAAAAGCATAATTTTGTGGTGAGTCCTTTCTGGGTTTTTTCTGCCTGTTGATCATCTGCATTCCCACGGGCAGTGGGCTGTGGCAGCGTGGCTGGGAGGGACGCCCGCCGCTCCCCGCGGCCATCCTGCCCGTGCTCTGCTCTCCGGTCCCGGTGTGGGGGGCGCGGCGCTGCTCGGGGCCCCTCAGGATGGGGTTACTCGTGGGAAGCGTAGAATAAGAACTTTACAATTGGAAATTGTACAGCAGGTGTGTTTTCTGTCCAGCTGGGACACACGGGGGGATGTCTCCTCCAAACCGTGCGCCCCTGGTCAGAGCAAGGTCCAGGTTTAAATACACATTGATCCCACAAACCCACACCTCCCCACCCGCCCATTCCCCGCCTTCTCTCGCTTTGTATTCTAATTAGCTGTCACCGCTCCTGGTGCTCCTGAGCTGGGCTCTTGGGAGGAAGGCCAATGTCTTCCTCAGGTTGATCTTCACTTCTGGGCAGGCACAGTGGAGGTTTGGCTCTTTTTCAGGTCACTTTGCTCTTGCCAGAGATTAGGAGCTTGATTTTGCTGGGTTCAAGCCACAAAGTTCTGCTTTGTCTATTTGTGACAAATCCCTAGGTCCCACTTTGCTGAGTTCCAACATTATACATCTTACCTGTATGACTTCTACTCAGTAACTACCTAACAACCAGGCTTCATAGCGAATCTTCTATGTGTTCTCAGTACAAGCTGTTTCTCTACTTCTACAAAATCACCAAAAGCTGCTTCTAAAATCTTGTATTTTTATATTCATAAACATCCTCCGTATCACGTGTAGTTAGGTTTTTCTCTAGTACAGTCTCAGCGTACGAGGGCCCGCAGCAGACGGGAGTTGGGGCTGTTGTAGGAGCGGTGGCAGTGGCTGGTAGGGCTTTCCCAGCTTACAAGATGTTGGTCACGCTTTACCGGGTGAATTTTGCTGTGCTGGGGGAGGCAGGGAACGCGGTGCCGCTTCTGTTGTGCTTTGTAGTTGCCTGAGGCTTCGCACGCTCCCCTCTCTTGCCGTCTCTGTCGCTGCTGCTGCGCTTTCGCAGAGGCTGGGCTGAGAGGGGGCACGCCGCTAGGAAGGGTCTCCCCGGCCCCGACCACCCGCCCCACTCGGCTCTGCCTGAGGCCACATGGTGTGGGGCAGCAACAGCATTTTGGGATATTGTCAGGGTCCCCTCTTGGAGTCATGCACCCCCCAGTCCCGAGTCAGCATTTCTGTATAAGGAAAAGGGGTTCAGTTGACCTGAAACATACAGAAACCAAACTAGAAAGTTCTGTGTCTTTCTCTTTGTAATTGGCTCAATGGCAAGAGAGAAGCACCTGTTGGACCTTGTCACTGTCCTTCAAAGTTTGTACCTTTCCTTACTGGCAATTTGCCAGTGGAGCCCACCTAGACTATTCAGTACTAAAGGGATTACGCAAAAGAACCGAAGAGCTTTTTTGGGACTGTCGTAACAGTGTCAGGATGGTCTCTGCACTGTGTTCAACTTGCATTTTATTTTTCTGTTTATGTTTACGTTTGTCCTTTATTAAACCTTCTGTTTCACAAAGCATGTCCGGGGAAGTTGTCACGCTCCATGATTTAAGCCATTCCCCTGAAAGCTGGCAGGATGTGATGTCCCGCAGTCCCGGGTGCCGGCAGCGCCGGCCGCGTCTCCCATTCTCTCGGGTGCTGACTGCTGCGCTGGCAGAAACTCCGCTGCACAGAGAGCACCTCCAGCCCACACTAAGGGAAGCACAAATGGAGACAGCCCAGCCCCATTCACTGAGGGGACAAGGACAGACATGAGCTGATGCCCCAAATTCCCACAGAAAATGAGGACACACACCACTCGCCCCTTCCATAGCGGAGGAGCAGCAGCGAGGAGAGGAGGGCAGAGATGAGCTGATCCCCTCATCCCCACCATAGACCTTGATCCTAGCCAAGAGCAAAAACAAAGGTGCGGAGACCCCACCAGAAACTCCGCTCCAGAGACCTCCTCCAGCCCATGGCCAAGGACAGCACGAACAGAAACGACCCAGCCCCCATCCACTGCAGACGAGGAGGACAGACATGAGCTGACCCCCAGAGTGGAGGATGGAGATGAACCTGGTCCCCCTCAGTAAGCTGAGGAGGACAGAGAGCAGCCGGTGCCTCTGTCCCTCTCACGCCAGGGGATTCTCAGGAGGTCACCCCAATGAATGGAGGGAGACAGGGACCATCCGACCCCCCACATTTAAGGGAAGAGGACAGAGAGGAAGAGTGATAAGAGGGAGAGTGATCCTCCCTGGGCCTCCTCAGATCTGTGATAGTCGGAGAGCCCCAAAAAAGGGTGGGGGGGGAAACAAGAGAGTGGCATGGAGATTAAGTAGAAAAATCCAGGGATGATTCTCAGCACAGCTCTGCGCTTGGCTTTTTGCATTCATTCTTCTCCCTCAGCCTTGCTTCCTTCTCCCTAGACCTGGGATCACTGGACAATGGTGTCACCTGAGCCTCAGCTCAAGATCGCTGAGCTCAGCTCACGGCCCAAAGTTCCCCTCAGGAGGCACATTCATGGAATCGGGGCTGGGTGTAAGGTCAGCGTTAAACAGTGGCCTTGGGTTTAGGGCTGCGGCTTTAGGAAGGGTCTGGAACTGGGGCTGGATTTGCAGGTCAGGGTTATGAAAAACGCCAATCACTTGTTTTAAAATTTTTAAAGTTTAATAGTAATAAAAATGGTTATAAAAATCGAATTAGGGTAATAAATAAATGGAACAATTAGGTTTAGGAGAATATGAGACAATAAAAACAAAGTAACAGATGTCTGGGTGCCTTCTCGATCAAAAAGCTCTGAAGAAGGACCTCGTTAACAAAGGAATATCTTTTAACAGCAATAGCCTGTTGAATATTCATACATTTCATACATGATGCATAAATTCCATTCAAACAAAGAATTCTCTCTGGTTAGTGTCACTTTTTTCCGCTTAATCTCTGTGGTGTCTTTTTGGGTCAGAGTAAGGCAGCAGAACTTCGTCTCTTCTGATAAGGAAGTAATAAAATTTTTCGCTGAAAGATTTATATTTTCCTATTCTTTGTATATAAAAAATACATTTTAACTAAAAAACTACATTTACCATACTATCAAAATATTAATACATCATTACTAATCAATGCAACATAATACATATAGTAAATATCTTGCATTAGAGCCATATAATATGCTCTTTTCACAAAAACCCACGCAAAAATGCCCTCAAATCACACTTCAATCTCACCAAAGGTCGTAAAATCCACCCTGAAAATACCTGGTTTGGCTTAAAATCACCCAAAGGGACCTAAATTCCCCTGTAAAACCTGCCAGATTTGGCCTAAAATCATCCAAATAGGTCTAAACCCCAAACAAATAGGCTTCAAATAATCTAAAATTATCTAAAATCCACAGTAAAACTGCCTTGCTTATGCAAAAATCACCCAAATTGGACTATACCCCACCAGATTTGGCCTAAAATCACCCAAATGGGACTAAAATAATCCAAAAATACCTAAAATCCACCCTAAAACCCACCAGGTTTGGCCAAAAATCAATCAAAGGTGCCAAAAACCCCTCCTAAGCGTCCCCAGTCTTGCCTAAAGTCACCCAAACTGGCCTAAAATCTCCATGACCACAACCGAGACAGAGACTGAGACCAAGATCAGCACCAGAACTGGCACCAGCACCAAGACTCAGACTGACACCGGATCTGAGCCTGGCACCAAGAGCAGCGCTGCTCTGGGACGGGCACTGAGACCAACACTGGCACCAGAACCGACACCAGAACCGACACCGACACTGCTCCGGGAGCCGGGCCAACACTAGGACCAGAACCAACGACAGAACTGAGACCAGCACTGCACAGGCACCGGGACTGAGACTGAGACTAAGACTGAAACCGGCAACAGAACTGGAACTGGGACCACGACTGAGACCAAGAGCGGCACCGGAACCAGCACCGAGACTGGCACCGCTCTGAGTACTGGGACCGAGAATGAGATTGGCACTGAGAGCACTCCAGGGACCAAGACAGGCAGTGGTACCGACACTGGGACCGGCACTGATCCGAGACCGAGACTGAGGCCGGGACTGAAACCGGGCCTCGGCACCGAGACTGGCACCCCTGGAGTGTGTGCCATGCAGGACCAGACAGACTGGGATCATGCGGACTGGCACCTTGTAGGCTGGGATTGTACACACTGGGATCACACGGACTGGGATTTCACAGGCTGGCAGCGCATGGATCAGAACCACAGAGACTGGGATCATACAAACTGGGATCATATGGAGCGGGATGGCTGCACCGGAACGACGCGAACCGAGGCGGTCCCGCCCGGCCCAGGGCTCCCTCCCAGTCCCGCCCGGGTGTGCGGCCAAAACTCCCCGGAGCGAACGCGGCGGTCCCAGGAGCGATCCTGGAGCCAATCCCGGAGCGATTCGGGGGCCGATCCCCGTCCCGGTCCCGGCTCCAGCCTCAAGTCTCAGTCCCGGAGCGCTCCCGGTGCTGATTCCGGTCCCGGTGTCGATCTCGATCCCGGAGCGGTGCCATTCTTCGTGCCGGTGCCGGTTCCCGTTCCACTCCTGGTCTCAGTCTCTGTCTCGGACTCTGTCTCGGAGCGTTCCCGGTACCGGAGGCGGTGCCGGTCTTGGTCCCGGAGTGCTCCCAGTGCCAATCTCAGTCTCGGTGCCGGAGCAGTTCCAGTCTCGGTGCTGGTTTTCGGTGCCGCTCTTGGTCTCAGTCCTGGCGTGCTCCTGGTCTCGGTTCTGGCCGCAGTCCTGGAGCAGTCCTGGAGCGCTCCTGCCGCCGGTGCCGGTTCCAAAGCATTCCCGGTACCGGTCCCAGTGTCGCTCTTGGTGTCAGTCTGATCCCTGCACCGGTTCTGATGCCGGTTTTGGTCTCGGGCTCGGTCCCGGTGCCGGCGCCAGAGCGGTACTAATCTCGGTTCCGGTGTCGGTCTCAGTCTTGGTGCTGGTGTTGGTTCTGGTGCTGATCTCGGTCTCGGTGCCGGAGATTTCAGATCCTTTTGGGTGATTTTAGGGCAAACCGAGCCCTTGTAGGAGGGCGCGTCCCCTTGGCCACGCCCACTCTCCTCCTCCTTCCCGCCCTTTCCTTGGCCCCGCCCCTTTCCCCTGCCGGGCCCGGCTCTGTCCCTGAGCCCGTCTCATTTCATTCCTTCCCTGCGCTTTCATTGGCCGCAGCGCTCTTCTCCATTGAGCCCCGCCTATCTGCTGGCGCGTTGTCTCCGGCGCATGCGCAGACTGCTCGGAAGTTGCTTCCCCGGAGTGCCGCCATCTTTGCTCCTGGTTCCCCGACGCGGTTCCCGCTTGTCTGAGACCTACGGTGAGGCAATGGGGGATCTCTCGGGGATCCTGAGGGGTCTGAGTGGACCGGGGGGGTCTCCAGGGAATTTAGGGCGGTCTGGAGGTCGCTAAGGGGTTTGGGAGGGGGGCTATAGGGGCTCTCTAGGGGTCTGTGGGGTCTCTAGAGGGTCCAGAGGAGTCCGTAAAGGGGCTCGGGGGGTCCCTAAATGGGGTCTTGGAGTTTCTTTAGGGGCTTTGTGGGTCTGAGGGGTCTATTGGGGATCTATAGGCGTCGGGGGGAGCCTCTAGCGGTTCCGGGGAGGTCTGGTGGTGTCTATGGGTCCCTATGGGGGATTTGGGGGGGCCTAGGGGTCTCCAGAGAGGGTCTGAGGGAGCTATAGGCGATCTATGGGGGATCTATAGAGGGTCCAGGGAGGCTGGGTGTCCCTGTGGGGGATCTGGGGGGGTCTCTAGGGGCTCTGGGACTTCCTATAGGGGGTTTGGGGCGGTCTCGGGGTGCTCTAGAGGCTCTATAGGGGTTTGGGGGAGCCAATAAAGGGTGATTGGGGGTCTGCGGGATCTCAGCATCTCTTTAGAGGTATTCTGGCATCCTTCAAGGGAATTTTTTTGGAATTTTGGGCTCTGTATGGGCAATTCTTGGGGTCTAAATATGGCAATTTTGAGTTTTCTATTGGGAAATTTTTTGAATTTTGAGGCAAATGCAGGAATTTGGGGAATTTCAGGTCCAAGTGTGGGAATTTTGAGATCTCTAGGTAGGATTTGGGGGAATTTGTATCCAAACATGGGAAATTTGGGCAATTTTAGGTCCAAATGTAGGAAATCTTGGTAATTTGGATCCAAACGTGGGAATGTTTTTCCAGATTTCCTCTTTAAGTTCTTGATGATTGACAGCACCAGCACCGGCAAGTCCTACCTGCTGCAGCCCTTCATCAAGAGCAAGTGTAGGAAATTCTGGGAATTTTCATGGATTTTGGGAATTCTGGGCAGAATTTTGGGGATTGGGGGGGGGCGGGGAGGGGAGTGTTTAATATATTTCTGGGCATTTCAGGGGTTTTTTTGTTTGGTTTTTGGGGGGGATTTCTTTTCTGTGTGTGGTGTTTTTTGGTTTGTTTTTTTTTTTTCATTCTCTGGATGTTTTTTTGTTTGGTTTGGTGAATTTTTTGAAATATTATATTAATGAATATTGAATATTATTGGGATTTTTGGTGAAATTTTCAAGGTTTTCTTTTCTTTTAGCCCTTTTAATGCTCTTTTCATTTTTTGTTTTCAATTTTGCTTTTTGATGCAATTTTGGACAATTTTTTTGCATTTTTGGAATTCTGTGTTCCTCCAGTCTCTCCTCCATCCTGGAGCATTTGGGGTCATTTCCTGTCACTTCTGAGTCATTTTTGGTCACTTTTGGGCAATTTTTGGCCATTTTTGTAGTGTTTTCTGTCATTTTGGGTAATTTGAGGTAATTTTGTCTCATTTTGGGTACATTTAAAGGGGATTTTTGGTCATTTTTTTGGGCCATTTTGTGTCATTTTGGGCCGTTTTTTGTAATGTTGGGTACATTTCTAGTCAGTTTTTGATCATTTTGGGGCCGATTTCTGCCATTTTTTTGGTCTCTTAAGGAGTGCTTTGGTGACTTTTGAGCCCTTCTTTGCTGTCTTCAGTCCCGGTCTCAGTGTTGATCTCAGCGCAGTCCAGGTCCCAGTGCCGGTAGCGGTGTCAGTCTTGGTCCTGGAGTGCTCCCAGTGCCAGTCTCAGTCTGGGTCCCAGTCCCGGAGCGGTGCCAGTCTCGGTGCTGGTTCCGGTGCCAGCTCTTGGTCTCAGTCTTGGTGCCAGTGCCAGTTGTGGTGTCAGTTACGGTCTTGGTGTCAGTCCCGGTCCCGGTGCCTCTGTGGCGCCAGTCTCAGTTCCGGTGTACTGGTTCCGGTCCTGGTCCCGGTCCTGCAGCGGTGCCTCTCTCAGTTCTGGTGTCAGTTCTGGTCCCAGTCTTGGTCTCGGTGCCTGTCCCAGAGCAGCGCCGCTGTCGGTCTCGGATTCGGTGTCGGTCTCAGTCTTGGTGCTGGTGCCGGTTCTGGTGCTGATCTTGGTGTGGGTCTCAGTCCAGGTGCTGGAGATTTTAGGCCCACTTGGGTAATTTTCGGCCAAAGCGTGTTGTGTTGTGGTTTTTGGGAGTGGAGCTGAAGCCCAGAGCTGATAAGCCTCTGCGGTGGAAAGGCTGCTTGGGGAAGCTCAGGCGAAGCAGTCAAGCTCACACATGCACACACGCCACGTGGGCAGCTCAGCAAGGAGAGGCCAGAAGGCCTTGGCACTGGATCAGTTCCAGCCAGGTTTATTTCCAGAAGCTGAAGGGGAATCCAGATTTGAAAGGGGAGCACGTGTGCCGGTCTGAGCTCAAGTGTGAGCTTCAGCAGCCAAAGGCCTTGAGGCACGGGGGCAGAGCAAAGGGCAGGAAAGGTCAATGTCCTCTAGGGAAAACGGGGCCAGTCCCCGGGAACCCCAAACCAATGGAGACACAGAGGAAAGGAGAAACCAAAGGGCCAGGGGAATCAGGGAGGGGAGAAACTGAGGCAAACCATCGTGTCCAGAGCCGCATTGGGAAGTTCTCTGTCTCAGGCTGGGCAGGTGACTCTATGATCTGTCCTGCCAAGGCCAGGCCCTAGGTATTATGGCAAGGGGCTGCAGGGACTCCACACTCAGCATGATTCCAGTTGCTCACAGCCACTCCCAGTCAATCCCAGTATGATTCCCATCACCCTCAGTGTGATCCCAGTTCTCCCCAGCGTGGCCGCAGCTGTTCCTACTGTGATCCCAGTATGATCCCAGTTTACCCTGGAATAGTCCCAGTCCCTCTCATCATGTTCCCAGTCATGCCCAGTTGCCCCCAGTGTAGATCCACTCTCTCCCAATTGCCTGTTTTTATGGACCCCCAATGCGCAGTGACTTCTAGAGTTGGTCTTGGGCCGAGTGACCTTCAAACTCAATGTGCTCATCCCTTGTTTTCCCCCAAAACAGGCTTTCCTATTCCCAGACTTTCGCAGGATAGGAGGAAGGAGGCTGTGAGGAAGAAGAAGATGCCCCAGGACGGCCAGGCAGGTGAGGAGGAAGTCAGTGCCCCTTTCCCCCTCTCTCCTGCTCCATCTCCCAGCCCAGCATGGCCCCGGCTGCAGGACAACCCCGCAGCCGACGCCGTCCTGCCGGGGACACACTGAGGGGATCTCCTTCCCCTTTCCCTCTGGCACGGAGGCAAATCCCATCCTCTCCTTGTCCTTCCTCCCCCAGACAAGGAGCTGAGCATGGAGACCAGGGAGGACAAATCCCCACGGCAGATCCTCGTGGAAGAGGCCATTTTGAGTGGCTCCACGGTGCAGGCATCCAACGGGGAGGAAAAGTCCTGGCGATCCCTCGTGAGAAGAGACTGCAAAAGCAGATCACGAGGATGTGAGGAGGAAAGAGCCACCCTGTGCCAGGAAGGCGACCAGAGATGGAGCCAGAGCTCAGACCTGGTGGTCCATGAGCAGCTTCATGATGGGGAGAAGCCCCACAAGTGCTTTGGGTGTGCGAAGACCTTCACCTGGCGGTGCCACCTGCTTCGCCACCAGAGGATTCACACAGATGAACGGCCCTACGAGTGTGGGGAATGTGGGAAGAGCTTCAGGAAGAGCTCCAGCCTCATCTATCACCAGAGGATCCACACAGGGGAAAGGCCTTACGAGTGTGGAGAATGCAGGATGAGCTTCAGGAAGAGCTGCTACCTGATCCAGCACCAGAGGATCCACACTGGGGAGAGACCCTACGAGTGTGGGGAATGTGGGAAGAGGTTCAGACAGAGCTCCAGCCTAACCCAGCACCAGAAGATCCACACTGGGGAACGGCCATATAAGTGTGGGGAATGTGGGAAGTGCTTCAGGCACCATACCAAGCTGATCGTCCACCAAAGGATCCACACTGGGGAGAGGCCCTACAAGTGTTCTGAGTGTGGGAAGGGGTTTCTGACCAGCTCCCAGCTCCTTGAACATCACCAGACACACATAGAGGAGAGGCCCTTCCGCTGCCTCGACTGCGGGAAGGGCTTCAAGCACAACTCCACCCTCATCACCCACAGGCGCATCCACACCGGGAAGAGGCCCCACGAGTGTGATGTATGTCGGATGAGCTTCATACGGAGCATCAACCTGATTCACCACCAGAGGACCCACACTGGGGAGAGGCCTTATGAGTGTGATAAATGCAGCAAGAGGTTTCCCACCAGCTCCCATCTCCTCCTGCACCAGCAGATTCACACAGAGGAGAGGCCCTTCCGCTGTCCTGACTGTAGGAAGGGCTTCAAGCGGAAATCCGCCCTCATCAGACACCAGCGCATACACACTGGGGAGAGGCCCTTTGAGTGTCCCCAGTGTGGGAAGAGCTTTTCACAGAGGTCTCACATGACCAAACACCAACTGAGGCACTGCTAAGGGAAGCCCTGTGAGTGCCCTGAGTGCAGGAAGAGCTTCGTGCTCTGCTCCAACTCCATCCCCCACTGGAGGACCCACGTTGGGCGGAGCCCTGGTGACCCACATTCCCTGTGATCCATGTTGGGAAGACACCTGGCTGGTTACCTTTCTTTTTTGTCCCTAATTTTTTTCACTTCTCTCTTACTTTGCACTCCAGAAGCCAAGGAAGATCCATCTTTCACCTCAAAAGCACTGAAATCCCACTGAGAATAACTCAACCTTACCCCAAAAGGGCTCAATCCCACCTCAGAATGGCTTGTTCCCACCTCAGAAAAACTCAATCCCACACCAAACTTACTAGATTCCACAGCCGCCAGGGTGAGATTGGGCTGGAAGGAGATTTGGAGAAGTGGGATCCAAATTTGGCATGGTGGGATCGGGATTGTGCATGGCTGGGTGGGTGGGATGTATTTGATAGTAAACCACTTCCGTGGTTATAATGTGGGGCCAGGTAATGTCTGTCACCCTCCCTTACAAGGTGGGCTGAGATCATCTCCATTCCTGCTTACCTGGGGGATGGGCTGGAGATGTTCTCCACGGAGCGGAGTTTCTGGTGGGGCCTGCACACCCTTCCTTGTTGCTCTTGGCTCGGATCAAGGTTTTCTGTGGTGATAATGGGAGGCAGGTCATGTCCATCCTCCTCCCCTTATGGGGGGGTGCCCTGATCGTCTCCATCCGTGCTTAGCTGGGTGCTGGGCTGGAGGTGATCTCTGTGGAGCAGAGTCTCTGCTAGGGTCTCTGCAGCCCTTCTTGCTGGGCGGAAAGCGCGGAGCGGTGGAGAGAGGAGAGGGAGAGGGAGAGGGAGAGGGAGAGGGAGAGGAGCTGAACGCGGTTCCGCCCGCTCCGTTCCGCCGGTGCCGCCGCCGCCGCTTCCCACACCCTGTGTAAACCCCGCCTCCCTTGACGACAGCCAATGGGCGTCCAGGAACAGCCTGAGGGGCGGAGCAAGCGGCGTTCCACGGTGGGACCCAACAGACAGGGGGCGTGACTAGAACACCACCGAGCGATCTGATTGGTCGGGAGGCGGAGGGTTCGAAAAGGGGCGGGGCTCGGGCCCGGGGTCACCCCTGGGATTTTGGGAGCAGCTCCAGGTGTCCCCAGTCCCTCTCCAGCTCTCCTGGAGCCCCTTCACGCCCTGCAAGGGGCTCTGAGCTCTCCCTGCATCCTTCCCTTCTCCAGGGGAACATTCCCAGCTCTCCCAGCCCGGCTACAGAGGGGCTCCAGTTCCTCTGGGCACGCCCCAGCAGCTCCCATCCTGCAGCTGGGCTCTCACCTGAGCGGGGCCCAGGGGCAGAATCCCCCCGCAGCCGCTGCCCACGCTGGGGCTCAGCCCAGGGCACCTTTGGCCTCATGTCCAGCCTCTCACCCACCCGCACGGTGCCCATGGTGGGAGCTGTGCAGGTGACATCATTGACACCAAATAAACCATCTCGCCCTGTTTCTTTTCTTTTTCAACTCGGTCCTGGTCGCTCTCAGTTATTTTTTACAATCGCATTTGTTTGGCAAGGCGAGGGCTGGCAGAGCTGTGCAGGTGCAAACAAAAAAGGATGAAAACCCGCAGAAATCAGCCGTGGGAAAAGGGTTCCAGCAACTTTGTGATACTTTGGGGGAATTTCAGCCTTTGGCACTGGTTACAAGTGCATCTAGGGTGGCTCAATTATGCTGGGCTGGGGTTTCTGGGGTTCCAAGCCCCATCCCAGGGGTGCCCAGGCAGCTTCCTCGGCATTCCTGTTGGGATAGCTGCTCTGGAGCAGGGCAATCCCCTCCTGGCTGGAGAATTCACTGAGGACAGGGACAGGAGCTTGGGAAGGGGCTTCAGAGTCAGGAAAGTGGGCAACTGGGGGGCTCCTCAGGGTTTCAGCACCCTCCCACCCTGGAGAGGGAATCCTCCAGGATTCTGGGGTTCTCCAGGGCAGTTTCCCTTGGAAACATGGAATTCTATGGGATTCTATGGCATCTGTCATCATGCTGGTGTCAGAGGAGCTCACAGCCCCAGCCAGGCGAGCGCATTTCTGCCTGGCTGCTGCCTTTGGACACGGCTGGACGGGGCTTGGAGCACCCCAGGACAGTGGCAGGTGTCCCTGCCACGGCAGGGCTGGCACTGCCTGGGCTTTAAGGTCCCTTCTGTAAGAGTCGCTCTGAAGTTCCCCTCATTTGCCTCACGATCATTGCGAGGACCCCGAGGACCCCACTGCAGTTCTGGCCTGCTCGAGGTGGATGCTTGCCAATCGTCTGCAGGTGCATTTTCCTGTGTCACCACGCCACGGTGCACTGGCTTTGAGCAGTGTAATGGCAGTTTCTGTGCCTGAAGATTGCACCCGCTTCACGCTCCCTGCTTCACGACAATAGCCTATGAATTTCCCCACCTCTTGGCCAAGTGAACTTTCTGGGGTAACTCTGGTGGTCCCCCACAGAAAATCCCTCATCTGCTTCACAGCCACTGTGACAGACGGAGATCGAAGCCCCCTCCCAAGGACTGAGATTGAGACCTCTGTACGAAGCCCCTCCCAAGGACTGAGACACGAGACCCGTATAACCCCAGTACGGGGCTGGGGCTGACTTAACCAAAGTGAGATGTTTGCCTGCAGGTGTGGTCCTTGGACCAAGAAGACAATGGCTCTCACTTACTGCTGAGAACATGGGCTACCTGTTCCCCCTTGGTGGCTTCAGTAGACTTATTACTTGTTCCCCCCACGATGAAGGACTATAATAAAAACCCCTGAGTTAACCAGAGATTATGAGAGACTCTCCCCGACGTGACAGGTGGATCCATCGCCCGGACCACGAGGACTTCATCTCCACCTTTGGTAGCTATATCCCCCCTTTCCTCTCTCGCTTTCTCTCTCTCTCTCTTAATCCCTCTATCGCATTTGCTGTGGTCAATCAATAAAAGGTGCATTTGTTTTGATTAATACTGAAATCCCCTCTGTGTTGTGTTTTGCACCCTGAGATCAGTAAATGAACCATCATGACTCCCACTTGTACGAGCGGATCGTGACACCAGGGCACTGCCCAACATGGGTCCTCCAGTGGGGGATGGAGTTGGAGCAGAGCACGAAGCTCTTCCTGCACTGGGGGCACTCGCAGGGCTTCCCTTACTGGTGCCTCCATTGGTGTCTGGTCATGTGAGACCTCCGTGAAAAGCTCTTCCCACACTGGGGACACTCGTGGGGCCTCTCCTCAGTGTGGATGCGCCTGCGTGTCATGAGGTTGGAGTTGTGCTTGAAGCCCATCCCGCAGTCAGGGCAGCGGAAGGGCCTCTCCTCTATGTGTGTGCTGATGTTCAAGGAGCTGGGAGCTAGTCAGAAACCCCATCCTACACTCGGAACACTTGTAGGGCCTCTTCCCAGTGTGGATCCTTTGGTACAGTCCAGTAACTATGGTACAGGAAGCACTTCCCACATTCCCCACACTCATAGGGCCTCTCCCCAGTGTGGATGCTCTGGTGACTGATCAGGTGGAAGTTCTTCCTGAAGCTCTTCCCACAGTCCCCACACTCATAGGGCCGTTCGTCTGTGTGAATCCTCTGGTGCCGAAGCTTGTGGCACCGCCAGGTGAAGCTCTTCGCACACCCAAAGCACTTGTGGGGCTTCTCCCCATCATGAAGCTGCTCATGGACCACCAGGTCTGAGCTCTGGCTCCATCTCTGGCCGCCTTCCTGGCACACGGTGGCTCTTTCCTCCTCAGATCCTCGTGATCTGCTTTTGCAGTCTCTTCTCACGAGGGATCGCCAGGACTTTTCCTCCCCGTTGGATGCCTGCACCGTGCAGCCACTCAAAACGGCCTCTTCCACGAGGATCTGCCGTGGGGATTTGTCCTCCCTGGTCTCCATGCTCAGCTCCTTGTCTGGGGGAGGAAGGACAAGGAGAGGATGGGATTTGCCTCCGTGCCAGAGGGAAGGGGAAGGAGATCCCCTCAGTGTGTCCCCGGCAGGACGGCGTCGGCTGCGGGGTTGTCCTGCAGCCGGGGCCATGCTGGGCTGGGAGACGGAGCAGGAGAGAGGGGGAAAGGGGCACTGACTTCCTCCTCACCTGCCTGGCTGTCCTGGGGCATCTTCCTCTTCCTCACAGCCTCCTCCTTCATCCTGCAAAGGTTTGGGAATTGCAAATCCTGTCTGGGGGGAGAACAAGGGATGAGCACGTTGAGTTTGAAGGTCTCTCTGCCCAAGACCATCTCTAGAAGTCACCGGGCATCTGGGGCCCATAAAAAACAGGCAACTGGGAGTGAGTGGATCTACACTGGGGGCAACTGGGCATGACTAGGAACATGATGAGAGGGACTGGGACTATTCCAGGGGCAACTGGGATAATACTCTGAGGAACTGGGAACAACTGGAACTTTGATGGGGGAAACTGGCATCATACTGGGATCACAGTGGGAAAAGCTGTTTCCATGCTGGGAAGAACTGGGATCACACTGAGGATGATGGGAATCATACTGGGAAAGACTGGGAGTGGCTTTGAGCAACTGGAATCATGCTGAGAGCAACTGGGATGAAGTGTGAGTGACTGGGAGCATGCTAGGGGTGACTGGGACATACTGGGAGAGACAGGGAGTCACTGGAATCATACTGGAGGCTACTGAGTCATGCTGGCATTGACAGGGAGCAACTGGGAATCACACTGGGAGCCACTGGCATCACACTCGGAGCGACTGGAATTAGACTGTAAGTGACTGGAATCATAGAGGGATCATAGTGGGAGTGACTGGAATAGTACTGGCAGAGATTGGGATCATACTGGAGTCAGACTGGGAGGGACTGGAAAGGTGCTGGCCATGATTGGAACCATACTGGGGGTGACTGGCTGCAATGGATCATACTGGGAGTGACTGAGGTTTTAGCGTGACTCACTGGGATCATACTGGAAGTGACTGGAACCATAATGGGAGTGACTACAGGGTCCGACTAGGATGGTCCTGGGAGCCACTGGGATTACAGTGGCTGTGACTGGATCCTCACTGGGGGTTACTGGGAGCTGCTGGGCCCATGTTGGCAGGAAACTGTGAACACACTGGGAGCAACTGGGATCAGCTGGAAGGTGCTGGAACCATGCTGAGGGGACTGATCACATCTGGGATCATACTGGGAGTGACTGGGAATAACTGGGAAAGACTGGCATCATTCTCAGGTAACTAGAGCCTTATGCAGAAAACTGGGAGTGACTGGGAATGACTATGAGCATGCTGAGGGCAACTGGGATATACCGGGAGGGTCTCGAAAGATACTGGTGGGACTGGAACAACACTGGGAACAGATGAGATCATGCTGGGAATGACTGGGACCACGCTACAGGAAACTGGGAGTGACTGGATCTACACTGGGGGCAACTGGGCATGACTGGGAACATGCTGAGAGGGACTGGGACTATTCCAAGGGAAACTGAGATCACACTGGGATCACAGTGGGAACAGCTGGGCCCATGCTCGGGAGAACTGGGATCACACTGAGGGTGATGGGAATCATACTGGGATTGACTGGGAGTGGCTGTGAGCAACTGGAATCATGCTGAGTGTAGAGTCCCTGCAGCCCCTTGCCATAATACCTAGGGCCTGGCCTTGGCAGGACACATCATAGAGTCACCTGCCCAGCCTGAGACAGAGAACTTCCCAATGGGGCTCTGGACACGATGGTTTGCCTCAGTTTCTCCCCTCCCTGATTCCCCTGGCCCTTTGGGTTCTCCTTTCCTCTGGGTCTCCATTGGTTTGGGGTTCCCGGGGACTGGCCCCGTTTTCCCTAGAGGACACTGACCTTTCCTGCCCTTTGCTCTGCCCCCGTGCCTCAAGGTCTTGGGCTGCTGAAGCTCACACTTGAGTTGCAGACCGGCACACGTGCTCCCCTTTCCAATCTGGATTCCCCTTGGGCTTCTGGAAATAAACCTGGCTGGAACTGATCCAGTGCCAAGGCCTTCTGGCCTCTCCTTGCTGAGCTGCCCACGTGGCGTGTGTGCATGTGTGAGCTTGACTGCTTCGCCTGAACTTCCCCAAGCAGCCTTTCCACCGCAGAGGCTTATCGGCTCTGGGCTTCAGCTCCACTCCCAAAAACCACAACGCAACACGCTTTGGCCGAAAATTACCCAAATGGGCCTAAAATCTCCAGCACCTGGACTGAGACCCACACCAAGATCAGTACCAGAACCGGCACCAGCACCAAGACTGAGACCGACACCGAATCCCAGACTGGCACCAACAGCGGCGCTGCTCTGGGACGGGCACCGAGACCAAGACTGGGACCAGAACCGACACCAGAACTGAGAGCGGCACCGCTGCAGGACCGGGACCAGGACCGGAACCAGTACACCGGAACTGAGACCGGCGCCACAGAGGCACCGGGACCGGGACTGACACCAAGACCGTAACTGACACCACAACTGGCACTGGCACCAAGACTGAGACCAAAACCGGCACCGGAACCAGCACCGAGACTGGCACCGCTCCGGGACTGGGACCCAGACTGAGACTGGCACTGGGAGCACTCCTGGGACCAAGACTGACACCGCTACCGGCACTGGGACCTGGACTGCGCTGAGATCAACACTGAGACCGGGACTGAAGACAGCAAAGAAGGGCTCAAAAGTCACCAAAAACACCCCTCAAGGGATCAAAAAGTGGCAGAAATCGGCCCCAAAATGATCAAAAACTGACTAGAAATGTACCCAACATTACAAACAGCCCAAAATGACACAAAATGGCCACAAAATTGAGCAAAAATCCCCTTTAAATATGCCCAAAATGAGACAAAATTGCCCCAAATTACCCAATATGACAGAAACGCCACAAAAGTGGCCAAAAATGGCCCAAAAGTGACCAAAAATGACTCAAAAGTAACAGGAAATGCCCCAACATGGATGGAGGAAGGCCTGGAGGAATACAGAATTCCAATAATGCAAAAAAATTGTCCAAAATTGCATCAAAAAAGCAAAATTGAAAATAAAAAATGAAAGAGCATCAAAAGGGCTAAAAGAAAGGAAAACTTTGAAAATACCTCCAAAAATGCCAATAATATTCCCCAAATTTTAAAAAATTCACCAAGCCAAACAAAAACATCCAGAGAATGAAAAAAAACCAAAAACAAAACAAAACAAAAAACAAAAAACAAAAAACAAAAAAAAAAAAAAAACAAAAAAAACAAAAAAAAAACACCACCACACACACACACAAAAATCACCCACATAACCAACAAAACCCAAACCGAAACCCCCTTGAAATGCTCAGAAATATATTAAAAAATCCCTACAAAAATCCCCTAATTTCCACCCAGAATTCCAAAAGTCCCTGAAAATTCCTAGAATTTCCTACACTTGCTCTTGGTGAAGGGCTGCAGCAGGTAGGACTTGCTGGTGCTGGCACTGTCAATCACCCAGAACTTGAAGAGGAAATCTGGAAAAAAATTCCCACATTTGGACCCAAATTCCAAGATTTCCTACATTTGGAACTAAAATTCCCCAAATTTCCCATGTTTGGACACAAAATTCCCCCAAAATCCTCTCTAGAGATTCAAAATTCCCACACTTAGACCTGAAATTCCCCAAATTCCTGCATTTGCCCCAAAATTCAAAAAATTTCCAAATAGAAAACCCAAAATTTCCCCATTTTGACCCCAAGAATTCCCCATACAGAGCCCAAAATTCAAAAAAAAATCCCCTTGAAGGACCCCAAAATTTCCCTGTAGAGATACTGAAACCTCCCAGACCCTCCTGGACCCTTTATTGGCTCCCCCAAACCCCTATAGCGCCTCTAGAGCACCCAGAGACCACCCCAAATCCCCCCTAGAGACTCCCAGAGCCTCTAGAGACCCCCCCCACATCCCCCACAGAGACACCCAGGCCCCCCTGGACCCTCTATAGATCCCCCAGAGATCCCTTATAGCTTCCTCAGACCCTCTCTGGAGACCCCTAGACCCCCCCCAAATCCCCCATAGGGACCCACAGACACCCCCAGACCTCCCCGGAAACGCTAGAGGCACCCCCAGACCCCTATAGATCCCCAATAGACACCTCAAACCCAGAAAGCCCCTCTAGATACCCCCCGACTCCATTTAGGGACCCCCCGAGCCCCTTTACGGACTCCTCTGGACCCCCTAGAGACTCCCCAGACCGCTAGAGAGCCCCTTTAGCGCCTCCCAAACCCCTTTAGGGAAAACCCCAGACCTCCCTAAATCCACTAGAGACGCCCCAAATCCTCTAGAGACACCCCCACGCCCACTCAGACCCCGCAGGATCCCCGAGAGATCCCCCATTGCCCCACCGTAGGTCTCAGACAAGCGGGAGCCCCGTCGGGGAACCAGGAGCAAAGACGGCGGCACTCCGGGGAAGCAACTTCCGAGAAGTCTGCGCATGCGCCGGAGACAACGCGCCAGCAGATAGGCGGGGCTCAATGGAGAAGAGCGCTGCGGCCAATGAAAGCGCAGGGAAGGAATGAAATGAGGCGGGCTCAGGGACAGAGCCGGGCCCGGCAGGGGAAAGGGGCGGGGCCAAGGAAAGGGCGGGAAGGAGGAGGAGAGTGGGCGTGGCCAAGGGGACGCGCCCTCCTCCAAGGGCTCGCTTTGCCCTAAAATCACCCAAAAGGGTCTGAAATCTCCGGCACCGAGACCGAGATCAGCACCAGAACCGACACCAGCACCGAGACCGAGATCAGCACCAGAACCGACACCAGCACCAAGACTGAGACCGACACCGGAACCGAGACCGTCACCGCTCTGGCACCGGCACTGGGACCCAGACCGAGACCAAAACCGGCACCAGAAGCGGTGCAGGGACCAAGAATGACGCCAAGAGCGACACTGGGACCGGCACCAGGAATGCTTTGGAACCGGCACCGGCGGCGGGAGCGCTCCAGGACTGCTCCAGGACTGCGGCCAGAACCGAGACCGGGAGCATGCCAGGACTGAGACAAGAGCGGCACTGGAAACCAGCACCGGAGACTGGAACTGCTCCGGCACCGAGACTGAGATTGGCACTGGGAGCACTCCGGGACCAAGACCGGCACCGCCTCCGGTACCGGGAACGCTCCGAGACTGGGACCGAGACAGAGACTGAGACCAGGAGTGGAACGGGAAGTGGCACCGGCACCAAGAATGGCGCCGCTCCGGGATCGAGATCGACACCGGGACCGGAATCAGCACCGGGAGCGCTCCGGGACTGAGACTTGAGGCTGGAGCCGGGACAGGGACGGGGATCGGCCCCCGAATCGCTCCGGGATTGGCTCCAGGATCGCTCCGGGACCGCCGCGTTCGCTCCGGGGAGTTTTGGCCGCACACCCGGGCGGCACTGGGAGGGAGCCCTGGGCCGGGCGGGACCGCCTCGGTTCGCGTCGTTCCGGTGCAGCCATCCCGCTCCATATGATCCCAGTTTGTATGATCCCAGTCTCTGTGGTTCTGATCCATGCGCTGCCAGCCTGTGAAATCCCAGTCCGTGTGATCCCAGTGTGTACAATCCCAGCCTACAAGGTGCCAGTCCGCATGATCCCAGTCTGTCTGGTCCTGCATGGCACACACTCCAGGGGTGCCAGGCTCGGTGCCAGGCCCGGTTTCAGTCCCGGCCTCAGTCTCGGTCTCGGATCAGTGCCGGTCCCAGTGTCGGTACCACTGCCTGTCTTGGTCCTGGAGTGCTCTCAGTGCCAATCTCATTCTCGGTCCCAGTCTCAGAGCGGTGCCAGTCTCGGATCCTGTGTTGGTCTGAGTCTCGGTACTGGTGCCGGTTCTGGTGCTGGTCTTGGTCTCAATCTTGGTCTCGGTCTCGATGAGGGAGATTTTAGGCCAGTTTGGGTGATTTTAGGCAAAACTGGGGACGCTTAGTGTGGATTTTAGGAACCTTGGGATGACTTTTGGCCAAATCTGGTGGGTTTAGGGTGGATTTTAGATCATTTTTGATTATTTAATCCCATTTGGGTGATTTTAGGCAGAATCTTGTGGTGTTTAGACCCATTTGGGTGATTTTTTGGATAAGCAGGGCAGTTTTAGGGTGGATTTTAGATCAGTTTCAATGAATTGAGGCCTATTTGGTTAGGGTTTAGACCTGTTTGCGTGATTTTAGGCCAAACCTGGTGGGTTTTACAGGGGACTTTAGGTCCCTTTGGGTGAGTTCAAGCCAAACCAGGTATTTTCAGGGTGAATTTTATGCCCTTTGTTGAGATTTAAGGTTGATTTGAGGGCATTTTTGCATGGGTTTTCAACCAGTTTGGGCAATTTTATGGCTCCTTGGTTGGATTTTAGACCCCTTTGGATGATTTTACCACTATTTGGCTGACTTAAGGCCAAATCATGGATTTCGGGTGGATTTTGGACCCCTCTGTGTTATTGAAATCTAGTTTGTGAGGTTTGCAAGCCTCTTTGGGTTGGATTTAGGGTGGATTTTCGGTCCCTCTGGGCAATTTTAGGCCCTTCTGTGTGATTTTAATACAAACCAGGCCCTTTTAGGACCGTGTGTTGCCTTGCCCGCACTTTTTTTCCCTCAGAATTCCTGCTCTGTCCCTCACCCCGCCCCTTTCCCCTCACAGTTCCCACCCTTTCCTTGACCCCGCCCCTTTCCCCTCACAGTTCCCGCCCTTTCCTTGACCCCGCCCTCACCGTTCAGGGTTCAGAACGGGGCAGGAGGAGATGGGGGAAGGAAGAGTTGCCCCGAGCATAGTCCTAGTCACTGCCAGTATGATCCCAGTCTCTCCCAGCAGGGCCCCAGGCACTCCCACTTGCTCCCAGTGTCCCCAGCATGGTCCCAGCTCCCCCCAGCACATAGCCAGTCTCTCCCAGTTTGATCCCAGTTACCGCCCCTATGGTCTGAGACATTCCCAGTGTACCCCAGTGTCCCTGGATATTCTCATAGTCATTCCCAGGCACTCCGAGTTTCCCCTGTAAGTTTCCATTTCCCACAGAACCGTCCCAGTTTTTCCCAGTTACTCGCCCTTTCCTCCAGCATGACTCCAGTTTCTGGCAGTTGCCCAAAGTATAGTCCCAGTTGCTCCCAGTATGATCGCAGTTGTGATCTCAGTCTCCTCAGGGTGCTTCCAGTACTTTCCAGTTCACCTCAGTCCCCATTTTCCTGCAAACATATGCCCAGTAGCTCCCAGTAACCCCAGTCAGGATCCATTCACAGCCACTGTAATCCCAGTGGCTTGATCCCTTGTACCCAGTCACCCCCAGTATGACCCCAGTCATTCCCAGATACTCCCAGCACTATTCCAGCCCTGCCCAGGGTGATTCCCTGTCACTCCCAGTGTGGGCCCTGTTGCTCCCAGTCACTCCCAGTATGGTTCTAGTCATGGCCAGCACCTTTCCAGTCACTCCCAGTCTGATACCAATGTGATCCCATTTCCTCTAAAATACTCCAGCACTATTCCAGTCATTCCCAGTATGATGCCACTCAGTTTCAGCAGGATCCCTGTATTACCCTGGCCTTTGATTTTAGGCCACTTTGGATGATTTTAACTGCATTTGGCTCATTTTAGGCTAAACCATGTGGATTGAAGGTGGATTTTAGGGCCCATTCTATCATTTTAGGCCACTTTGTAGGGATTTGAGGCCTCTTTGGGTGATTTCAGACCAAACGTGATTGGGTTTAGGGTGGATTTTCAGCACCTTTTGACATGGGCTCAACTGCTCCCATTCTCATCCAGTGTGGTTCCAGTTGCTCTTGCTTACACTGACTTTCAGTCTCTCCCAGTTGCTGCCAGCACATTCCCAGTCACTGCCAGTTGCCTGCAATTGCTCTCAGTCACCCTCAGTGCAGTCCCAGTTGCTGCCAGTATGATCCAGCATGATCCCAGTGTTCCCCAGCATGGTCCCATTTGTTCCAACAAGATTTTAGACCCATTTGGGGGGATTTTTGCCCAACTGGGAAGGATTAGTGTGGATTTTAAGCCCCTTTGGCGGGTTTTAGGCCAGATCTGTTGGGCTTTTGTCTCATTTGGGTGATTTTAGGATAAGCTGGGCAGTTTTAGTGTGCATTTTAGATAGTTTTGGAGGATTTTAGGCCCATTTGCATGAGTTTTAGGTATGTTTAGGTGTTTGTAGGCCAAATCTGGTGAGTTTTTAGGGTGAACTTTAGGTCCCTTTGGGTGATTTTAAGGCAATCCAGGTACTTTTGGGGTGGATTTTAGGCCCATTTGGGAGATTTAAGGAGGATTTTAGGCCATTTTGTGAGGGGTTTAAACCAGTTTGGGCAGTCTTAGGCCCCTTTGGTTTGATTTTAGGCCGCTTTGGATGATTTTAACTGTGTTTGGTTGATTTTAGGCCAAACCATGTGGATTTAAGGGGGACTTTAGGGCCCTTTGTGTTATTTTTGAAATAAACGGGGCAAGGCCATCTGCTCCTTTTTTAATGCCTTTATTAGGCTCAGCTTCGGGCGGGGGTCCGACGGGTCGCGCACACAGCGCCGCTGCTGCTCCCGGGAGTGACGCGGAGGAGGAGATCTGCAGCTTTGTGCGCTGGTGCGCAGGCAGAGCCGGGGCTTCCGTCCTCGCGGGAGCACCAGGAGTCTGCTCTTGGTTTGAAGTCAGGGCTCCTCTTGGCAGCCAGTGTCTCTGCTGGATAGGGCGAGAGGTTCAAAAGGTCTAGGGAGATAACTATATTTGTTCCTCAGCAAGGAGTGTTCTTTAAATCCTTTGATTCCATGGTGGCTTGCCGTTTTAGGGGTTTCCTTTGCTGAGCTGTGCAAGATGTCCTCTCATTTGCATCCAAGCTCTGATGTCACTCCTCCTCCTCATGGATCCGGGTGCCATTTCCTAGGAAGCAGCAGAGGCGATACCCGACGAAAAGAGGGATTTTAACAACAGAATCATTAACAACAGGTAATTAGAGCTTTGAAAACATTCAAGCCAAAGAATGGCTTCGCAAAAAAATAAAACAACCCGTATGCATCACCAAAATACTTCACTACAGTATCAGCTTGTGTTGATCATAGTTCAAGAGCTGGGTTAAACGTGATGTAATTGTGCCACCAACCCACTTGAATCCACCCTTTCTTTAATAACTGCCATCCCCAGAGGGGTCCGCAGAGGGGAAGGTTGGATCGGGGGCGCTCTGGGGACTCGGGGTTCCAGATGGCAGCGCCCTCCTGGCCGGGATCCGGGAGAGCCGAGTCCATCCCTGCGGCTTTCCAGGATATTCCCACCCAGGACAGGTCCCCGGGGGAGCCTCGGTGGCCCCTGGGCCAGGGGAGGACTGGGGAGGATTTTCCACGCTGGCACCGGCATGGTGGGAGCTGTTTCCAAGTGCCCAAGGGGGCTGTGGCAGCCAAGCAGAGATTTCCCAATGCTCTGCCTCTTTTCTTGGCCTGATCCGCGGGATCCGATGGCGTGTGCCCGTCCCTGGAGCTGTAGCCGGTGTTTGGAATAAACGCTGAGGGCCGTGCGTGACGTGGCCACCCAGGTCCTTGTCACTCGGGCCGTTCCCTGCCCAGACGGATTCCCTGGAGTTGGGGGCTGTGTCCTGGTGTTGTGGGATTCCCCAGGATGAGAATCTGGGAATGGTTTGGGCTGGAAGTGACCTTAAAGCCCACCCAGTGCCAGCCCTGCCGTGGCAAGGACATCTGCCACTGTCCCGGGGTGCTCCAAGCCCCGTCCAGCCGTGTCCAAAGGCAGCAGCCAGGCAGAAATGGGCTTGCTTGACTGGGGCTGTGAGCTCCTCTGACACCAGCATGACAACAGATGCCACAGAATCCCATAGAATTCCATGTTTCCAAGGGAAACAGCCCCGGAGAGCCCCAGAATCCTGGAGGATTCCCTCTCCAGGGTGGGAGGGTGCTGAAACCCTGAGGAGCCCCCAGTTGCCCACTTTCCTGACTCTGAAGCCCCTTCCCAAGCTCCTGTCCCTGTCCTCAGTGAATTCTTCAGCCAGGAGAGGATTGCCCTGCTCCAGAGCAGCTATCCCAACAGGAATGCCGAGGAAGCTGCCTGGGCACCCCTGGGATAGGGCTGGGATCCCCAGAGACCCCAGCCCAGCATAATTGAGCCACCCTAGATGCACCTGTAACCAGTGCCAAAGGCTGAAATTCCCCCAAAGCATCACAGAGTTGCTGGAACCCTTTTCCCACGGCTGATTTCTGCGGGTTTTCATCCTTTTTTGTTTGCACCTGCACAGCTCTGCCAGCCCTCGCCTTGCCAAAGAAATGCAATTCTAAAAAATGATAACTAGAGTGACCAGGACTGAGTTAAAAAAGAAAAGAAACAGGGCGAGATGGTTTATTTGGTGCCAATGATGTCACCTCCACAGCTCCCACCATGGGCACCGTGCGGGTGGGTGAGAGGCTGGACATGAGGCCAAAGGTGCCCTGGGCTGAGCCCCAGCGTGGGCAGCGGCTGCGGGGGGATTCTGCCCCTGGGCCCCGCTCAGGTGAGAGCCCAGCTGCAGGATGGGAGCTGCTGGGGCGTGCCCAGAGGAACTGGAGCCCCTCTGGAGCCGGGCTGGGAGAGCTGGGAATGTTCCCCTGGAGAAGGGAAGGATGCAGGGAGAGCTCAGAGCCCCTTGCAGGGCGTGAAGAGGCTCCAGGAGAGCTGGAGAGGGACTGGGGACACCTGGAGCTGCTCCCAAAATCCCGGGGTGACCCCGGGCCCGAGCCCCGCCCCTTTTCGAACCCTCCGCCTCCTGACCAATCAGATCGCTCTGTGGTGTTCTGGTCACGCCCCCTGTCTGTTGGTTCCCACCGTGGAACGCCGCTTGCTCCGCCCCTCAGGCTGTTCCTGGACGCCCATTGGCTGTCGTCAAGGGAGGCGGGGTTTACACAGGGTGTGGGAAGCGGCGCCGGCGGCACCGGCGGAAGGGAGCGGGCGGAACCGCGTTCAGCTCCTCTCCCTCTCCCTCTCCCTCTCCCTCTCCCTCTCCCTCTCCCTCTCCCTCTCCCTCTCCCTCTCCCCACCGCTCCGCGCTTTCCGCCCAGCAACAAGGGCTGCAGAGACCCCAGCAGAGACTCCGCTCCTCAGAGACCACCTCCAGCCCAGCACCCAGCTAAGCACGGATGGAGACCATCAGGGCACCCCCATAAGGGGAGGAGGATGGACATGACCTGCCTCCCATTATCACCACAGAAAACCTTGATCCGAGCCAAGAGCAACAAGGAGCGCTGCGGAGACCCCAGCAGAAACTCCGCTCTGTGGAGATCACCTCCAGCCCACACTGAGGGAAGCAGGAACAGAAACAACCCAGCCCCCATCCATTGCGGACGAGGACCCAAATATCCCGGGGGGTCCCTGGGTTTGGGGTTTTTGGGGGTGGGATATTTGGAGATTGCAGAGTTCCCAAGCTGAACAGCAGATTCTCCTGTTGGAGACATCAGGAGCTCCCCAGGATGTGTTTTTGGGGGGTCCCGGTGGCAGCAGAGCCCCGGTGGGGGCCGGGGGGATGCGGGTCCCCCCGCGGTGGGGGTTGGGCTTCCCGGGCCGGGCCCTCCGAGCTCTTGGACCAGCGGGGGGACACCGGTTTGGGGAGCCCTGGGAAAGCCTCAGCTTCCCTAAGCAGGACCCTGGAGAAAGGAGAGCCCCAGAAGTACAAAGAGGGGACCCCGAGAGAGGGGGACTCCTGGGATTGCCTGGACCCCAGCAGGAGCTGCTGGGGCTGGAGGGGTGGGATGGCCAGGAAAGGGGTTTGGGGGTCTTGATGCTGGAAGTGGCTGCTCCTAGTTTGAGCCCAGTTATTCCCAGCAGGAGGCCAGTTACTTCCCCTCACTCCCTACCTGATCCCTGTTGCTCCCAGTATGAGCCCAGTCACTCCCAGTCATTCCCTATTATGATGCCATTTGCCCCAAATACAGTCCCAGTTACTCCCAGTTCCTCCCACTTTCATCCAGTGTGTTCCCAGTTCTCCCAGTTGACCCTAGCATAGTCCTAGGCACTCCCAGTATGATCCCAGTCTCTCCCAGCAGGGCCCCAGGCACTCCCACTTGCTCCCAGTGTCCCCAGCATGGTCCCAGTTCCCCCAGCACATAGCCAGTCTCTCCCAGTTTGGTCCCAGTCACCACTCCTATGGTCTCAGACACTCCCAGTATATCCCAGGACTGAAACCGGCACCAGCACCGAGACTGGCACCGCGTCTGGACTGAGATTGAGACTGGGACCAGAACCGCTCCGGGATCGAGCTTGGCACCAGGACTGGAATCAGCACCAGGAGCGCTCCGGGACTGACACCGAGGTCAGAACCGGGACTAGGATCAGACCCAGAATTGCTCCAGGATTGGCTCCAGGACTGCTGTGTTCGTTCCACAGCAGTGGAATGGAATATTTGGCCGTGCCCCTGGGTGGGGGGCTGGGAGGGATCCCTGGGCAGGAACGCCTCAGTTCACATCGTTACAGTGCAACCATCCTGGTCCATATGATCCCAGTTTGCATGATCCCATTCTCTAGGGTTCTGATCCAGATGGTCCCAGCCTGTGAAATCCCAGTCCATGGGATCCCAGTGTGTACAATCCCAGTCTGTAAAATCCCAGTCCATGTAATCCCAACCCATACAATCCCAGTCTGGACAATCCCAGTCCAGGTGAGCCCAACCCATACAATCCCAGTCTGTACAATCCCAGTCCATGTAATCCCAACCCATACAATCCCAGTCTGGACAATCCCAGTCCATGTAATCCCAGCCCATACAATCCCAGTCTGTACAATCCCAGTCCATGTAATCCCAACCCATACAATCCCAGTCTGTACAATCCCAGTCCAGGTGAGCCCAACCTGTACAATCCCAGTCTACAAGGTCCCAATCTGCATCATCTCAGTCTGGATGTTCCTGATCCATTCAGTCCCGGTCTGTGCAGGCCCAGTCTGTAGGATCCCAGTCCATGTGATCCCAGTCTGTGGGAGCCCGGTCTGTCTGCTCCTGCATGGCACATACTCCAAGACTCTGGAATTCCAGTTCCCAGCAAGGAAAAGCTGTTCCAGCCCTTGAAGGCAAAGCTCTGAATAAGGGGGCAAAACCAGAGTGCAGCAAGATCCTACAGTGATGTTTCACTGCCAGTCTCCAGAACTTCATCCATGCTTGTTGTAGCTCCTGGATTGGGAATTAAATCAGGGCAGGGTCATTGGTGGGAGCTGCCCTGGGTCGAGGGAGACACTGAGAGACAAACAGAGCAGGCAGAGAGAGGCACAAGAGAAAGGAGAACACAAACACTGAGAGGAATGACAAGATTTGTCTTTACAAACAAGCCCTGGGTCTGCTGGTAGATCAAACTAGCACTGAGAGATAAGTGAAACAATGGGAAGGATTCTACTGATTGATGAATGGAAAAGAAGATACTTGCCTTTACAAACAAACCATAGGTTTGTAAATGAAATTGAATATTGAAAGATGAAAGCAACAATGGGGAAAACCCATAAATCCCATAAGAATTAAAACTTAGGGGGGTTATACATTAAAAGGGGAATCTTGGGCATTTCGGGAAGTCTGTACCTCTCAAGTACCTCAGCCAATAGGGAAAGAGAGAGGAAAATGCAGCCGGGAAATTGGGATAAAAAAGGAGGCTGCGTCCTCTGAAAAACTGAGAGACCCCAGGGGAAATGCCCCATGGCCTCTCCCTTTATTCAAATAAAGTAAAAGGACTCCTCTGTCTCCTTTTTGGACATAAACCTCTGGTGTTCGTGGATTAATTTTCCTAACAATTCTGGGACTTGTCTGGGATATTTCCACCGTCCGGGGCGGCGGGCAGCGAGCGGAGCTGAAGGCGCCTCACCCAGTTTCGGTGATCAGCTCCCCTTGGTGGCGGCCGGCACCGGGCGATCGATTGGGTTCCCGAGAGTGTCCAGGAGACAGACGAGTGGCGGACCAGGGGGATCCGTGAAGAGTCCGCAGGGAAGGACCACTGAAAATCTCACCGGTGAGTAAAATGGGATCTTCGGGGAGCAAACCTGGGAGGGCGCCCATGGAGGGTATCACAGGTGAAACACAGCACCCATGGAGGGTAGCACAGGTGAGACACAGCACCCATGGAGGGCAGCACAGGTGAAACACAGCACCCAAGGAAGGCAGCACAGGTGAAACACAGCACCCATGGAGGGCAGCACAGGTGAAACACAGCACCCATGGAGGGCAGCACAGGTGAAACACAGCACCCATGGAGGGTATCACAGGTGAAACACAGCACCCATGGAGGGTAGCACAGGTGAAACACAGCACCCATGGAGGGTAGCACAGGTGAAACACAGCACCCATGGAGGGCAGCACAGGTGAAACACAGCACCCATGGAGGGTAGCACAGGTGAAACACAGCACCCATGGAGGGTTGCTAGGGTAAAGCTGGGAAGGGGCCCCAGCAAAAGGGATGACGATCCCATAATACCCCCGAGAGTCCCTTGGGAAGAATGCTGAGGTCTTGGGACAGACTATGCATTCACCCAGAGGTAACTATGGAGATGATGGTAAAATATTGTTATTTTGTGTGGCCGGAGTATAAGTTGCCAAAGGGGCTTATGTGGCCACCTTATGGAATAGATAGAATTCGTTTGTGCAGAATTTTGTTGAAGTATTTAGAGGAGAATTGGAAAAGATAGATTGAAAGAGAATGTGGATTGATATGGTTTAAACAAGCAACAAAAGAAACATATGTGTTAAAGAAAAAGGGAGAAGAGGAAAAAAGGGAGGAAAGGGGAACTGGTGAGAATTGGGATGTTCTTCAGTACTTTCCCCTGTCTTGCCCACCAGTGTTGCCAGCTGAACCAGGACCAGTTGCAGGTCCCCTGTATCCTCAACTCCCAGAGCAAAGGGATCAGGGGAATGTTGTTCCTACAGCCCCACCTGAGAATAAGAATGGTGTAGGGGGAAGGGAGCAGCCTATCATACCACCATGTAGAACTAGAAGAGGAAATCAATTGAGCACATCAGAAGTACCCCAGACCCAAGAGATAGGGGTACACCAGATGCCACTCCACCAAGCTCCTTTGGGGGATCGGGGATAGGGTTTGGGTTTGTAATTGTACCACTTACTACCCAGGATATAAGGGGGTTGAAAAAAGGATTACTCCCATATGTGGATGATACCACAGGGGTGGGGGAAAAGATAGAAGAATATTTAGGAAACGTGGATTATACATGGAAGGATTGGGATTTTCTCCTGGGGATTTTGTTTGGGTCATCAGAGAAATGAATGATTTTGCAGAAAGCTCGGCAGCTGTGGGAGGATGAACATCCACAAGCAGCAGCGGGGGCTGGACCTAATGTACCTACAGTGGATGATGCCATCCCCCAGGTGGACCCCCAGTAGAACCCAAATGAGGAGACCAATTTGGCTTGCCTCTGCAATTACCGTGTTTATTTAATTAGGGCAATGAAATCAGCAGTTCCCAGAACTAACAACACAGCTGAGGCTATGTCCTTAGAACAGGAGAAACATGAAAGCCCCTCTCACTGGTTAGAGAGGATTAGAGAGGCCTTGTGGAAACACGGGGGATGGATCCGGAGGGACCAGCCTTTGACACACTGTTGAAGGTACAATTTGTTACAAAGGGCTGGCCTGACATACGGAAAGGGGTACAGAAAGATGAAGAGTGGCAGAACAAGACTCTAGAGGAACTAGTTAGAAAAACACAGCAGATATATGTAAGGAGGTATGAGGAAAAGGTAAAGGCTAAGGCAAAGATGATGGCAGAGTTTTTGCAGCCACGGAAGAATAAACCGCAGGGTCCAAGGGGTCCCCAGGACAGAGGGGACGGGGTCGGCCACAGGGAAGTGGCAGAGGCATTCATTCCCTCCTCGGCAGGGGAGAGCTAACCCAAACAGCGGTTGGGAAGGAACCAGTGTGCTATCTGCCGTGCAGAAGGGCATTGGAAAAGGGAGTGTCCACAGAAACAGCTGGACCCTCAGGAGGAGGAAATCCAAAGGATAATGGAAATGGATTGTTTGGGGTGTCAGGGGCTCCCATTATATCAAGGACCCACTGTCACCCTGGTTTTTCTGATTTTTTTAAAGCCTTTTGATTGTTCATAAAATGGAGTCAGACCTTTTAGGTACTGTACAATATTAGGAGCAGTTTTCACTTTTTCACACATGTAACATAAACAAATCCTTTGTTTTTCATTCTCGGTCCTTTGTTTGCATACTTCTAACCTGAAAACAATTGTAACTGACAGCTGGTCTGGCCATTTGGCTGGGAGGTGAAAACTCCAGAAGCCAATCCACAGCCAGACCCACAAATGTATAAAAAGTAAGAAATAAACAGGCAGAGGGTCTCTCGGCCTTGGCTCAGCCTTGGGCTCGGAGGAACAATTCTGCCCTGCGAAATCTCTCGTCTCCGTGTAATTGCTTTGCGTATCCTGATCACAAGAGACCCACCACTCAGGAGCCCTTGATAACTTTTAAGGTGGGTCCAGATCAAGAGGAAGTGTGTTTTCTGGTAGATACAGGAGCTTCTCGATCCACTTTAAATTTTATACCTGGGGAGGGGAATTATCAAAAAGATCATTAGTCATTCAAGGAGTGAGTGGAAAAGATGAGCGAGTGTATTTTATTCAACCACTATTAATAGATGTGTGGGACAAGTTTAAAATAACAAATTCCTGTTTGTTCCTAATTGTGATTGTAATTTACTGGGAAGGGATTTGATGGCTAAAGTGGGAATGCAAATTAGTATTGTTAAAAAAATGACACAGAGTCCAACACTGAGATATCTTTGTGTAAAATGTCTGAGAAGGCTTATGCTGAAATAAATCCAGAAGTGTAGGCAGCCCCAGGAAAATACAGAAAACTAGATATAGAGCCTCTCCAAATTACTTTGAAACAACCAGGACAAGTAGTGTCTAAAAAGCAATACCCTCTTTCAAGGGAGGGAAAGAAGGGGTTACAGCCTGTCCCTGAGTCCCTGCTAAAGGAAGGTCTTTTTAGGGCTGTGTATGTCTCCCTATAACACCCCTATCCTGCCAGTTAAGAAACCAGATGGAACCTACACAATGGTGCAGGATTTAAGAATAATCAATGAAATTGTCAAATCAAGGCATCCCACAGTTCCGGATCCCTATACAATCCTGAATCAGATCCCTTCTTCACACCAGTATTATTCAGTACTGGACTTAAAGGATGCTTTCTGGGGGTGTCTGATTATAGATGATAGTAAACAGTATTTTGCCTTTGAGTAAGAACAAAAGGAAGAAAAATGTGTTTATTGATGGGTCTTCAAGGGTGATAGAAAGGAAACGATTTACAGGATACTCTATCGTGAATAAAAAGCAATTAAATGAAGGGGGGAGGTTACCGCCCACCTGGTCAGCTCAGACAGCAGAGCTGTGTGCGCTTGTGAGAGCCTGTGAATTATACCGGGACAAGACAGTGAATGTTTTCACTGACTCTAAATATGCACATAGGGTGAGACATGCATTTAAGAAACTATGAGAAGAAAGAGGTTTATTAACCTGCAGGGGAAAGAAGTTAGTTCATGAGAACTTAATCTCTGGCCTATTAGAGGTAGTGAACTTAACCAACGAGGGTGGCAATAATACACGTTCTGGGACACCAGGCAGAGTGCTCAGAGCAGGCAACAGGAGCCCAACTGGCTGATAAAGAAGTTCGAAAAGCTGCATTGTCACCAGAAATCTCTTAAGATCCTCCCCTTGCTCCCAGTAACTGCATCACTGCCAGAAAAACTGTCTTTTTCACCAGAAGAACTTGAGATAATTAAAAAGAGTAGGGCAGAGGAAAAACAGGGTAATTGGTTTACAAGAGATGGTAAACAGTGGATACCAAAAGCTCAGGCCTTACAGCTATTAAAACAACTCCACGAAGGGAGTCATTGGGGCTCTCGAGGACTGGTAGAAGCGTCCCTCAAAATGTCTGCTGCTGGGGGTCTTTTTACCCTGGCAAAGCGAGCTATTGAAGGTTGTTTGATTTGTGCTCAAACCAATAACAGAGTTACAAAGAAACTTGCCAGGGGAGGGAGGCCTTGGGCTATACATCCCTTCCAGAGATGCTGGGTGGATTTTACCGAAATGCCACAAGTGGCAAGGTTTAAATACCTTCTGGTAATAGTATGTTGTTGGGGAGGATGAAGCCAAAAAACCCTATAAATATGATTGCCTGTATTCTGAGAATGTGGGACCTGTTAGTGAGATAGAATTGAAATTAAGTTTTGATGTTTGAGATGTATTGGATACTGGATGTATGGGAAAACAGTTGTGTGACCAACTGAAAGTTATCTGCAGCCAGACCCAGGTCAAATGGAATGTTCTGTCTCACTCCCCAATGGTTCATCCCACACCTGTACCCCTCCCCTGAAGTATCAGGTATCTGTAACCTCATTGGCACAGATCCTGTTCCAGCCCACCTCGAGACCCCTTATCAGGGGTCTGCAGTGGTGGCTCGCTCTCTTTTGCGCTCTTGCTCTTGCTCCTCTCCCTATTGCCCTTTGCTCCTTGCTCCTCTCCATTCCCTACCTTTCCCCTCCCCCACCTCCTAGGCCTTGCCACGAGCTGCGGCCTGGCAGCTCATAGCAAGGCCTCACATCCCTTACAATAAGCCCAATCTTCTAAAACCTAACTACAGAGATCTCGTCTACATATATCTATGCCGTCCTGGAGTCCAGAACAGCAGCAGGGAAAAAACAATTTCTACAGTATGTCAGTTAACAGGGTGGCCAGAAGCATTTCCTGCCATTTCAGCAACTACAGGATCAGTTATTAAAGTATTTTTAAAACCAGTAATTCCAAGATATGGGATTGTAGAAGCAATAGACTCAGATAGGGGATCTCATTTTACAGGAAAAATTCTTCAAGGAGTTCTGACTGCTCTAGGGATAAGATAGAATCTCCACACCCCCTGGCATCCCGAGAGTTCTGGCAGGGTGGAGAGGATGAATGGAGAAAGAAAGAAACACCTTTTGAAGCTAGTGACAGAAACTAAGATGCCATGGGTACGGCTCTTAGCACTGGCTTTAGCAAGGATAAGGGCTGGGCCCAGGGGAGATTTTCAATTATCTCCCTTTGAACTGATGTTTAGAATTCCTTACCCTTACAGTTCCCAGCCTAGTGGGGGGGTACAGATAAGTGATGTATATTTAAAGCAATATGTGGCCAGGATACTGTCTCTTGTGAAATCTCTTTGACAGGAAGCTCAGCTGGCACAGACCCTGCCTTTGCACTTTGCTGTTCACAACATCCCACCAGGAAATTCAGCCCTAGCTAAGGAATAAAAAGAAGCACCACTAGTGGCTAAGTGGCGTGGACCTTTCCAAGTGTTGCTGAGCACAGAAACAGCCGTCAGGACAGCAGAACACGGGTGCACCCACCACACTCGGGTCAAGGTCTCTGAGGCCCCACAGATTTGGACATCTCAGCTGGAAGAGAAGGACGGGAAGCCACGACTGACACTCCGCAGGAGTGGACTGGAGCAGTAGCCAGTGCGTTGGCATCGGGGGAAGCCTCGTGTGCCTACCCACAGACTGCCTGCTGAAATAGTTTGTGTGGGCATCCCTCCTCTCAGCTCTCCAGTCACTGGGGGCCAATCCTCGCTGTCATTGGTTTCTTTATGTTAAGCTGTTTCTGTACCTTCGCTCGCCACGGGTGGTGTAGAAGACAACGTGAAAGTGAAAATTAATTTAGAAAATTAGATTACACCATTAGAATGTTTCTCTTAATAATCTTACCTTTATATTGTCAGTTAAGTTAAGGCCAAAAGTAGGAAAATAATTTTTTAACCTTAGGAGAAGTAGCAAAACCCGTTAACGGTAGCAATTGTTGGGTCTGCGGAGGGCCAGGGGGATCTGACGACTGGCCATGGGTGGCCAGCCCAGTCGAACCCAAACGGTGGGTTAGCACCCTGAGTGAAGTCAATAATGGAACAGGATTTTGCGATGAGGAAGGAAGTCCATGGCGGCTTCATTCCTCTGAAAGAGGCATTTCTTGTCTAAATAGAACAGGAGGCGTATATGTAGGAAAAAGTGTCTGCAACTGGACTTTATCTTTGAGTTGAGATTGTTGGACCCCCAACTGCCCTCCTTATGATTGTTCCAGATATCAAGGCAGATAGAATCAAACACACGTTAAGCTCACTGATGGTAGCTGGGTAAGGTGTTCCTTCCATAATCACCAAAAGAATTTTGAAGGCTGTAAAGCAGTGGGAAAGGATAGGGTTTTTGACCCTTTATTTTTAAGCTGCCCCTGAGATAATTCCACAAGTAGGACACATGTTGTTGGTGACTATCAGTAGAAGTGGCAGCACCGGAATGGAACTCGGACCCTTTTTTAATAGGTTCCAGTCCAGCTCCAACAAAACAGATCTGGGATGTAACTGCAAGTAAAACCTTAGTGAGAGCTTAGAAATGCAATATTCCAACATCAGATAGTATTAGATTATTTATTAGCAGAAGAGGAGGGTGTGGCAAATTAAATGACTCAAACTGCTGTTTGCAAATAGATGACAAGAGAAAAGTAGTAAAACAAATAACAAAAAGAATAAAAGAAGTTAGCTCATGTGCCAGTCCAAACATAAAAAAGATAGAATGGGACATGTTTTCATAGTTACCCGGTGAACTATGAGTTAAACAAATGTTTTTCTTTCCTCTCATATGTTAGAGCAACTCTAATCTTTTTACCACGCATGATCCCTTGCTTAGTACAACTTATTCAACACGTGATCAAAGGGATGCAGGGAGTAGCCAAGCCTACTGATCCAGAGAGAGCTACAAAAGGACAGAAATGGATGTCACTGCAAATAATTGCAAAACCAAAAAAGAGCCAAGAACAAAAAATAGTCAATGATAACTAAAATTTGTCAAGACAATTATTAAAAATAAAAGAGGAGGGATCGAGAGGAATGACAAGATTTGTCTTTACAAACAAGCCCTGGGTCTGCTGGTAGATCAAACTAGCACTGAGAGATAAGAGAAACAATGGGAAGGATTCTACTGATTGATGAATGGAAAAGAAGATACTTGCCTTTACAAACAAACCATAGGTTTGTAAATGAAATTGAATATTGAAAGATGAAAGCAACAATGGGGAAAAACCCATAAATCCCATAAAAATTAAAAATTAGGGGGTTATACATTAAAAGGGGAATCTTAGGCATTTCAGGGAAGTCTGTACCTCTCAAGTACCTCAGCCAATGGGGAAAGAGAGAGGGAAATGCTGCCAGGAAATTATTGGGATAAAAAAGGAGGCTGCGTCCTCTGAAAAACTGAGAGACCCCAGGGGAAATGCCCCATGGCCTCTCCCTTTATTCGAATAAAGTAAAAGGACTCCTCTGTCTCCTTTTTGGACATAAACCTCTGGTGTGCGTGGATTAATTTTCCTAACAACACAATCAGCTGAGAAGGTGGCACTCTGAAAACAGAACTGACACTGACTGAAAAGGGACAGAAATCAATAACCCTGAATGTTTGATTTACTATCAAATACATCCCACTCACCCAGCCCCACACAATCCTAATCCCATTGCTCCAAATTTGGATCCCACATCTCCCAATCTCCTTCCAGCCCCATCTCACCCTGGAAGCTGTGGAATCGAGTAAGTGTGGCATGGGATTGAGTTTTTCTGAGGTGGGAACAAGCCATTTGGAGTGGGATTGAACCCTGTCAGTTAAATGTGAGTTGTTCTCAGTGGGATTGGAGTGGTTTTGAGGTGACAGACCAATTCCTCTTGGCTTCTGGAGTGCAAAGAGGGAGAAGAGAAAAAAATTAGAGCCAAAAAAGGGATAAGCAGCCAGGTGTCTTCCCAACATGGACCACAGGGAATGTGGGTCTCCAGGGCTCTGTCTAATGTGGGACCTCCAGTGGATGCAGCTGGAGCAGTGCACGAAGCTCTTCCTGCACTCAGGGCACTCACAGGGCTTCCCTTAGCAGTGCCTCAGTTGGTGTCTGGTCATGTGATACCTCTGTGAAAAGCTCTTCCCACACTGGGGACACTAGTGGGGCCTCTCCCTGCTGTGGATGTGCCGGTGGGTGGTGAGGGTGGAGCTCCGCGTGAAGCCCTTCCCGCAGTCAGGACAGCGGAAGGGCCTCTCCTCTGTGTGAATCCGCTGGTGCAAGAGGAGACGGGAGCTGGTGGGAAACCTCTTGCTGCATTTATCACACTCATAAGGCTTCTCCCCAGTGTGGGTCCTCTGGTGGCGGATCAGGTCACAGCTCCATATGAAGCTCATCCCACATACATCACACTCGTGGGGCCTCTCCCCGGTGTGGATGCGCCTGTGGCTGGTGAGGGTGGAGTTGTGCTTGAAGCCCTTCCCGCAGTCGGGGCAGCGGAAGGGCCTCTCCTCTATGTGTGTCTGCTGATGTTCAAGGAGCTGGGAGCTGGTCAGAAACCCCTTCTCACACTCGGAACACTTGTAGGGCCTCTCCCCAGTGTGGATCCTTTCATGTACGGTCAGGTAACTACGGTACAGGAAGCACTTCCCACATTCCCCACACTTGTATGGCCGTTCCCCAGTGTGGATCTTCTGGTGCTGGGTCAGGCTGGAGCTTGCTCTGAACCTCTTCCCACATTCCCTACACTCAAAGGGCAATTCCCCGGTGTGGATCCTCTGATGCTGGATCAGGAGAAAGCGCAACCTGAAGCTCACCCCACATTCTCCACACTCATAGGGCCTCTCCCCAGTGTGGATCCTCTGGTGCTGGACCAGGCTGGAGCTCTGCCTGAACCTCTTCCCACATTCTCCACACTCGTAGGGCCTCTCCCCAGTGTGGATTCTTTGGTGTTCTATCAGGCGGTAGCTCTTCCTGAAGCTCTTCCCACATTCCCCACACTCATAGGGCCGTTCATCTGTGTGAATCCTCTGGTGGCGAAGCAGGTGGCACCGCCAGGTGAAGGTCTTCGCACACCCAAAGCACTTGTGGGGCTTCTCCCCATCATGAAGCTGCTCATGGACCACCAGGTCTGAGCTCTGGCTTGATCTCTGGTCGCCTTCCTGGCACACGGTGGCTCTTTCCTCCTCAGATCCTCGTGATCTGCTTTTGCAGTCTCTTTTCGCGAGGGATCGCCAGGACTTTTCCTCCCCGTTGGATTCCTGCCCCGTGGAGCCGCTCAAAACGGCCTCTTCCACGAGGATCTGCCGTGGGGATTTGTCCTCCCTGGTCTCCATGCTCAGCTCCTTGTCTGGGGGAGGAAGGACAAGGAGAGGATGGGATTTGCCTCCGTGCCAGAGGGAAGGGGAAGGAGATCCCCTCAGTGCGTCCCCTGGCAGGACGGCGTCGGCTGTGGGGTTGTCCTGCAGCCGGGGCCATGCCGGGCTGGGAGATGGAGCAGGAGAGAGGGGGAAAGGGGCACTGACTTCCTCCTCACCTGCCTGGCTGTCCTGAGGCATCTTCTTCTTCCTCACAGTCTCCTCCTTCATCCTGCAAAGGTTTGGGAATGGGGAATCCTGTCTGGGGGAAAACAAGGGACGAGCACGTTTAGTTTAAAGGTCTCTCTGCCCAAGACCATCTCTAGAAGTCACCGGGCATCAGGGGTCCATAAAAAAGAGGCAATTGGGAGTGAGTGGATCTACACTGGGGGCAACTGGGCATGGCTGGGAACATGATGAGAGGGACTAGGAGTATTCCAGAGGAAACTGGGATCATACTGGGATCACAGTGGGAAAAGCTGGGCCCATGCTGGGGAGAACTGAGATCACACTGAGGGTGACGGGAATCATACTGGGATTGACTGGGAGTGGCTGTGAGCAACTGGAATCCTGCTGAGTGTGGAGTCCCTGCAGCCCCTTGCCATAATACCTAGGGCCTGGCCTTGGCAGGACACATCATAGAGTCACCTGCCCAGCCTGAGACAGAGAACTTCCCAATGGGGCTCTGGACACAATGGTTTGCCTCAGTTTCTCCCCTCCCTGATTCCCCTGGCCCTTTGGGTTCTCCTTTCCTCTGTGTCTCCATTGGTTTGGGGTTCCCGGGGACTGGCCCCGTTTTCCCTAGAGGACACTGACCTTTCCTGCCCTTTGCTCTGCCCCCGTGCCTCAAGGTCTTTGGCTGCTGAAGCTCACACTTGAGCTGCAGACCGGCACACATGCTCCCCTTTCCAATCTGGATTCCCCTTGGGCTTCTGGAAATAAACCTGGTTGGAACTGATCCAGGGCAAAGGCCTTCTGGCCTCTCCTTGCTGAGCTGCCCACGTGGTGTGTGTGCATGTGTGAGCTTGACTGCTTCGCCTGAGCTTCCCCAAGCGGCCTTTCCACCACAGAGGCTTATCGGCTCTGGGCTTCAGCTCCACTCCCAAAAACCACAACACAACACGCTTTGGCCAAAAATTACCCAAATGGGCCTAAAATCTCCAGCACCTGGACTGAGACCCACACCAAGATCAGCACCAGAACCGGCACCAGCACCAAGACTGAGACCGACACCGAATCCGAGACCGGCACCGACAGCGGCGCTGCTCTGGGACGGGCACCGAGACCAAGACTGGGACCAGAACTGACACCAGAACTGAGAGCGGCACCGCTGCAGGACCGGGACCAGGACCGGAACCAGTACACCGGAACTGAGACCGGCGCCACAGAGGCACTGGCACCGGGACTGATACCAAGACCGTAACTGACACCAGAACTGGCAGTGGGACCAAGACTGAGACCAAGACCGGCACCGGAACCAGCACCGAGACTGGCACCGCTCCGGGACTGGGACCCAGACTGAGACTGGCACTGGGAGCACTCCGGGACCAAGACTGACACCGCTACCGGCACTGGGACCTGGACTGCGTTGAGATCAACACTGAGACCGGGACTGAAGCCAGCAAAGAAGGGCTCAAAAGCCACCAAAAACACTCCTCAAGAGACCAAAAAGTGGCAGAAAATGGCCCCAAAATGATCAAAAACTGACTAGAAATGTACCTAAAAATTACAAAAAATGGCTCAAAATGACACAAAATTGTGGGAGATTAGGGACAGGTGGTCGGAAGATATCGCGTTTTACGGGCAGACAGAACCCCTCCCTCAATACTTAGTTGGTTAGTGTCCTTGATAAGGTAAGCAACACCTAACTTGTAACGTAAGCAGACGGATGTGATGTAGCAAACAGAGGTTTTATAACTCCATGTAACCAGTTAATAAAGGCCATTAGCCGTCCACCACACTGGTGTCTGTGAGCTGGTGGTCCGAGCAGCCTGGGTGTGGCTGCCGTGTCGTTCCCGAACCAGGTCGCAACGCCTCAGCGGAGGCAGCACAAAATGGCCCCAAAAGCGACCAAAAATCCCCTCAAATGTTCCCCAAATGAGACAAAATTACCTCAAATTACCCAATATGACAAAAAATGCCATAAAAGTGGCCAAGAATGGCCCAAAAGTGACCAAAAATGACTCAGAAGTGACAGGAAATGCCCGAAAATGCTGCAGGATGGAGGAGAACCTGGAGGGACACAGAATTCTAAAATTTAAAAAAAATCAGCCAAAATTGCATCAAAAAAGCAAAATTAAAAAAACACCTGAAAAAAGCATCAAAATGGCTAAGAAAAAGGAAGAACCTTGAAAATTCCACCAAAAATGCCAATAATATTCCCCAAATTTTAAAGAATTCTCCAAAGCCAACAAAAAAACCTCAGAAAATTAAAAACAAACAAACAAAAACCAACCAACCAAACCCTTGAAATGCCCTGAAACATATTAAAAAACTCCCCCCAAAAACCCCCGAAATCCCCTGACTGCCCGGAATTCCCAAAATCCCTTAAAATTCCCAGAATTTCCTGCACTTGCTCTTGATGAAGGGCTGCAGCAGGTAGGACTTGCCAGTGCTGGCGCTGCCGATCACCAAGAACTTGAAGAGGAAATCTGGAAAAAAATTCCTACATTTGTACCCAAATTGCCAAGATTTCCTATATTTGGACTTAAAATTACCCAAATTTCCCACGTTTGGACACAAAATTCCCCCAAAATCCTCTCTAGAGATCTCAAAATCCCCACACTTGGACCTGAAATACCCCAAATTCCTGTATTTGCCTCAAAATTCAAAAAAATTCTCAATAGAAAACCCAAAATTTCCCCATTTCGACCCCAAGAATTCCCCGTACAGAGCCCAAAATTAAAAAAAAAATCCCTTGAAGGATCCCAGAATCTCCTGATAGAGACTGAGACCCCCCAAAACTGCCCTGGATCCTTTATTGGCTCCCCCAGACTCCTATAGAGCCTCTATAGCATCCCGAGACCCCCCCAAATCCCCCCTAGAGACCCCCAGACGCCCACTGACCAGCCCGAGCCGCCGCCACATTCCCTCTAGAGACTCCCAGAGCCCCTATAGACCCCGCCCCAGATCACCTATTGAGACCCCCAGCCCCCCCTGGACCCTCTATAGAACCCCCAAAGATCCCCTATAGCGCCCTCAGACCCTCTCTGGAGACCCCTAGACCCCCCCCAAATCCCCCATAGGGACCCACAGACACCCCCAGACGTCCCCGGAACCGCTAGAGGCTTCCCCAGACCCCTATACATCACTTATAGACCCCTCAAACACACGAAGCCCCTAGAGAGACACCGACCCCATTTAGGGATCCCCCGAGCCCCTTTACGGACTCCTCTGGACCCCCTAGAGACTCCCCAGACCGCTAGAGAGCCCCTTTAGCGCCTCCCAAACCCCTTTAGGGAAAACCCCAGACCTCCCTAAATCCACTAGAGACGCCCCAAATCCTCTAGAGACACCCCCACGCCCACTCAGACCCCGCAGGATCCCCGAGAGATCCCCCATTGCCCCACCGTAGGTCTCAGACAAGCGGGAACCGCGTCGGGGAACCAGGAGCAAAGATGGCGGCACTCCGGGGAAGCAACTTCCGAGCAGTCTGCGCATGCGCCAGAGACAACGCGCCAGCAGATAGGCGGGGCTCAATGGAGAAGAGCGCTGCGGCCAATGAAAGCGCAGGGAAGGAATGAAATGAGACGGGCTCAGGGACAGAGCCGGGCCCGGCAGGGGAAAGGGGCGGGGCCAAGGAAAGGGCGGGAACGAGGAGGAGAGTGGGCGTGGCCAAGGGGACGCGCCCTCCTCCAAGGGCTCGCTTTGCCCTAAAATCACCCAAAAGGGTCTGAAATCTCCGGCACCGAGACCGAGATCAGCACCAGAACCAACACCAGCACCAAGACTGAGACCGACACCGGAACCGAGATTAGTACCGCTCTGGCGCCGGCACCGGGACCGAGCCCGAGACCAAAACCGGCATCAGAACCGGTGCAGGGATCAAGACTGACACCAAGAGCGACACTGGGACCGGCACCGGGAATGCTTTGGAACCGGCACCGGCGGCGGGAGCGCTCCAGGACTGCTCCAGGACTGCGGCCAGAACCGAGACCGGGAGCACGCCAGGACTGAGACCAAGAGCGGCACCGGAAACCAGCACCGAGACTGGAACTGCTCCGGCACCGAGACTGAGATTGGCACTGGGAGCACTCCGGGACCAAGACCGGCACCGCCTCCGGTACCGGGAACGCTCCGAGACTGGGACCGAGATTCAGACCAGGAGTGGAACGGGAACCGACACCGGCACCAAGAATGGCACCGCTCCCGGATCGATATCGACACCGGGACCGGAATCAGCACCGCGAGCGCTCCAGGGACTGAGACTTGAGACTGGAGGCGGCACCGGGACGGGGATCGGCCCCCGAATCGCTCCGGGATTGGCTCCAGGATCGCTCCGGGACCGCCGCGTTCGCTCCGAGGAGTTTTGGCCGCGCACCCGGGCGGGACTGGGAGGGAGCCCTGGGCCGGGCGGGACCGCCTCGGTTCGCCGTCGTTCCGGTGCAGCCATCCCGCTCCATATGATCCCAGTTTGTATGATCCCAGTCTCTGTGGTTCTGATCCATGCGCTGCCAGCCTGTGAAATCCCAGTCCTGTGTGATCCCAGTGTGTACAATCCCAGCCTACAAGGTGCCAGTCCGCATGATCCCAGTCTGTCTGGTCCTGCATGGCACACACTCCAGGGCTGCCAGGCTCGGTGCCAGGCCCGGTTTCAGTCCCGACCTCAGTCTCGGTCTCAGATCAGGGCCGGTCCTAGTGTAGGTCTTGGTCCCGGAGTGCTCCCAGTGCCAATCTCATTCTCGGTCCCAGTACCAGAGCGGTGCCAGTCTCGGTGCTGGTTCCGGTGCCGCTCTTGGTCTCAGTCTTGGTCCCAGTTCCAGTTCTGTTGCCGGTTTCAGTCTTGGTCTCGGTCTCAGTCCTGGTGCCTGTGCAGTGCCGGTCTCAGTTCTGTCGTTGGTTCTGGTCCTAGTGTTGGCCCGGCTCCCGGAGCAGTGTCGGTGTCGGTTCTGGTGTCGGTTCTGGTGTCGGTTCTGGTGCCAGTGTTGGTCTCAGTGCCGGTCCCAGAGCAGCGCCGCTCTTGGTGCCAGGCTCAGATCCGGTGTCAGTCTGAGTCTTGGTGCTGGTGCCGGTTCTGGTGCTGATCTTGGTCTCGGTCTCTGTCTCGGTTGTGGTCGCGGAGATTTTAGGCCAGTTTGGGTGATTTTAGGCAAGACTGGGGACACTTAGTGGGGATTTTAGGCACCTTTGATTGATTTTTGGCCAAACCTGGTGGGTTTAGGGTGGATTTTAGGTATTTTTGGATTATTTTAGTCCCATTTGGGTGATTTTAGGCCAAATCTGGTGGGGTATAGTCCAATTTGGGTGATTTTTGCATAAGCAAGGCAGTTTTACTGTGGATTTTAGATAATTTTAGATGAATTTGAAGTCTATTTGTTTGAGGTTTAGACCTATTTGGATGACTTTAGGCCAAATCTGGCAGGTTTACAGGGGAATTTAGGTCCCTTTGGGTGATTTTAAGCCAAACCAGGTATTTTCAGGGTGGATTTTACGACCTTTGGTGAGATTGAAGTGTGATTTGAGGGCATTTTTGCGTGGGTTTTTGTGAAAAGAGCATATTATATGGCTCAATGCAAGATATTTACTATATGTATTATGTTGCATTGATTAGTAATGTTGTATTAATATTTTGATAGTATGGTAAATGTAGTTTTTTAGTTTAAATGTAGTTTTTATATACCAACCACAGGAAAATGTAAATCTTTCAGAGAAAAAAAAATTATGACTTCCTTATCAGAAGAGACCAACTTCTCCTGCCTTGCTCAGACCCAAAAAGACACCACAGAGATTAAGGGGAAAAAAGTGACACTAACCAGAGAGAATTCTTCGTTTGAATGGAATTTATGCACCAAGTATGAAATGTATGAATATTCAACAGGCTATAGTTTTTGAGAGATAATCCTTTGTTAACGGGGTCCTTCTTCAGAGCTTGTTGATCGAGAAGGCACCCAGACATCTGTTACTTTGGTTTTTATTGTCTCCTATTGTCCTAACCCTAATTGTTCCATTTCTTTATTACCCTAATTCAATTTTTATAAATATTTTCATTACTATTGAACTTTAAAAATTTAAAACAAGTGATTGGCATTTTTCACAGCCCTGACCTCAAATCCAGCCCCTGTTCCAGACCCTTCCTAAAGCCGCAGCCCTAAACCCAAGGCCACGTTTAACGCTGACCTTACACCCAGCCCCGATTCCATGAATGTGCCTCCTGAGGGGAACTTTGGGCCCTGAGTTGAGCTCAGGGACCTTGAGCTGAGGCTCAGGTGACACCATTGTCCAGTGATCCCAGGTCTAGGAAGAAGGAAGCAAGGCTGAGGTAGAAGAATGAATGCAAAAAGCCAAGAACAGAGCTGTGCTGAGAATCATCCCTGGATTTTTCTACTTAATCTCTCTGCCACTCTCTTGTTTCCCCCCACCCTTTTTTGGGGCTCTCCAACTATCACAGATCTGAGGAGGCCCAGGGAGGATCACTCTCCCCCTTATCACTCTTCCTCTCTGTCCTCTTCCCTTAAATGTGGGGGGTCAGGATGGTCCCTGTCTCCCTCCGTTCATTGGGGTGACCTCCTGAGAATCCCCTGGCGTGAGAGGGACAGAGGCACCGGCTGCTCTCCGTCCTCCTCAGCTTCCTGAGGGGGGCCAGGTTCATCTCCATCCTCCACTCTGGGGGTCAGCTCATGTCTGTCCTCCTCGTCCGCAGTGGATGGGGGCTGGGTCGTTTCTGTTCGTGCTGTCCTTGGCCATGGGCTGGAGGAGGTCTCTGGAGCGGAGTTTCTGGTGGGGTCTCCGCACCTTTGTTTTTGCTCTTGGCTAGGATCAAGGTCTATGGTGGGGATGAGGGGATCAGCTCTTCTCTGCCCTCCTCTCCTCGCTGCTGCTCCTCCGCTATGGAAGGGGCGAGTGGTGTGTGTCCTCATTTTCTGTGGGAATTTGGGGCATCAGCTCAAGTCTGTCCTTGTCCCCGCAGTGAATGGGGCTGGGCTGTCTCCATTTGTGCTTCCCTTAGTGTGGGCTGGAGGTGCTCTCTGTGCAGCGGAGTTTCTGCCAGCGCAGCAGTCAGCACCCGAGAGAATGGGAGACACGGCCGGCGCTGCCGGCACCCGGGACTGCGGGACATCACATCCTGCCAGCTTTCAGGGGAATGGCTTAAATCATGGAGCGTGACAACTTCCCAGGACATGCTTTGTGAAACAGAAGGTTTAATAAAGGAAAATAGTAAACATAAACAGAAAAATAAAATGCAAGTTGAACACAGTGCAGAGATCATCCTGACACTGTTACGGCAGTCCCAAAAAAGCTCTTTGGTTCTTTTGTGTAATCCCTCTAGTACTGAATAGTCTAGGTGGGTTCCACTGGCATATTGCCAGTAAGGAAAGGTACAAACTTTGAAGGACAGTGACAAGGTCCAACAGGTGCTTCTCTCTTGCCATTGAGCCAATTAGAAAGGGAAATACACAGAGCTTTCTAGTTTGGTTTCCTTATGTTTCAGGTAAATTGAAACCCTTCTCCTTGTACAGAAATGCTGACTCAGGAGTGGGGGGTGCATGACTCCAAGAGGGGACCCTGACAATATCCCAAAATGCTGTTGCTCCCTGCACCATGTGGCCTCAGGCAGAGCCGAGTGGGGCGGGTGGTCGGGGCCGGGGAGACCCTTCCTAGCGGCGTGCCCCCTCTCAGCCCAGCCTCTGCGAAAGCGCAGCAGCAGCGACAGAGACGGCAAGAGAGGGGAGCGTGCGAAGCCTCAGGCAACTACAAAGCACAACAGAAGCGGCACCGCGTTCCCTGCCTCCTCCAGCACAGCAAAATTCACCCGGTAAAGCGTGGCCAACATCTTGTAAGCTGGGAAAGCCCTACCAGCCACTGCCACCGCTCCTACAACAGCCCCAACTCCCGTCTGCTGCGGGCCCTCGTACGCTGAGACTGCACTAGAGAAAAACCTAACTACACGTGATACGGAGGATGTTTATGGATATAAAAATACAAGATTTTAGAAGCAGCTTTTGGTGATTTTGTAGAAGAGAAACAGCTTGTACTGAGAACACATAGAATATTCGCTATGAAGCCTGGTTGTTAGGTAGTTACTGAGTAGAAGTCATACAGGTAAGATGTATAATGCTAGAACTCAGCAAAGCAGGACCTAGGGATTTGTCAAAAATTGACAAAGCAGAACTTTGTGGCTTGAATCCAGCAAAATCAAGCTCCTAATTTTTGGCAAGAGCAAAGTGACCTGAAAAAGAGCCAAACCTCCACTGTGCCTGCCCAGAAGCAAAGATCAACCTGAGGAAGACATCGGCCTTCCTCCCAAGAGCCCAGCTCAGGAGCACCAGGAGCTGTGACAGCTAATTAGAATACAAAGCGAGAGAAGGCGGGGAATGGGCGGGTGGGGAGGTGTGGGTTTGTGGGATCAATGTGTATTTAAACCTGGACCTTGCTCTGACCAGGTACGCACGGTTTGGAGGAGACATCCCCCCGTGTGTCCCAGCTGGACAGAAAACATACCTGCTGTACAATTTCTAATTGTAAAGTTCTTATTCTACGCTTCCCACGAAGTAACCCCATCCTGAGGGGCCCCGAGCAGCGCCGCGCCCCCCACACCGGGACCGGAGAGCAGAGCACGGGCAGGATGGCCGCGGGGAGCGGCGGGCGTCCCTCCCAGCCACGCTGCCACAGCCCACTGCCCGTGGGAATGCAGATGGTCAACAGTCAGAAAAAACCCAGAAAGGACTCACCACAAAATTATGCTTTCAACAGTCGGACACAACAAATAGTCACCGTTAAAACAAATATCCGTTCTAATACTGTTTGTAAATACTCTCAACAGTTTAGTCCTAACTGTAGTAAACTCTCTTCTTTTCAGGTGTGCATTGAAGTTACAATATAATCCAATGTGATATTCAAAAATGTGGTTTAATTTGACAATTTTTTCTGCATAAAATTCATCATCATTTACATGCTGTTTTTACCCTCCAAAGAAAAAGTCAAGCACCAAGATATTTATTTTTCTCTTCCAAAAATCCTACCATTTCAGTTACAGCATTTCAACAAAGCATTTTCATGCTAAAAATTACTAACAGCCACCTTTCAGATTTCACTCATGCCAACTCCTCTTAAAGTCAACAGAAATTTTCTAAAACTAAAAGCAAGTCACTTGGACTAACTGATTTGGCTAACAGGAGTTAAACCTTCTTTCCTCTCAGATAAACATGAAAAGCCTCATCCAGAAGAGGCTCTTCAAGCCCTCACTGTGATAAAGAGGCCCTTCAGCAGCAGCAGACCCTGAGTGATGGTAAAACATATGGGCAGTTTAAAGTTTCACCTGATTCCTTTTGCTCCAAAACACACATTTTGTTCATGTTCTAATTGTTCAACAAAGAAAGGTGAAAAGGTGTGGGGTGGGTGTACACCCACTTCAAGAGATGATGAACATGCTGAGTGCAACTGGGATATACTGGGAGTGTCTGGAACCATACTGGGGGGACTGGAACAACACTGGGAACAGAAGGGACCATGCTGGGAATGACTGGGACCATGCTACAGGAAACTGGGAAGTGACTGGATCTACACTGGGCGCAACTGGGCGTGACTGGGACCAAGCTGAGTGGGACTGGGAGTATTCCAGGGGAAACTGGGATCATACTGGCAGGAACCGGGAACAAGTGGAACTATGCTGGGGCAACTGGGATCATACCGGGATAACCATGGGAACAGCTGGGTCCATGCTGGGGAGAACTGGGATCAAACTAAGGGTGATGGGAATCATACTGGGATTCAATAGAAGTTTTTGTGAGCAACTGGAATCATGGTGAGAGCACCTGGGATGAGGTGGGAGTGACTGGGATCATGCTGGCTGTGACTGGGATATACTGGGAGAGACAAGGAGCAACTGGGATTATACTGGAGGCTACTGGTGTCATGCTGGCATTGAAATGGAGCAACTGGTATCACACTGGGAGCCACTGGTATCACACTGGGAGTGACTGGAATTAGACTGCGAGTGACATGGGAGTGACTGGAGTTAGGTTGCAAGTGATTGGCATCATATTGAGAGTAACTACAATCATACTGGGATTAGAGTGGATGTCAATGGACCTTGACTGGGGGTTACTGGGAGATATCAGGCCCATGGTGGCAGCCAAGTGGGGACACACGGGGAGGAACTGGGAGCAACTGGGATAAAACTGGGGGCAAGTGAACCAAACTGAGGTAACTGGGAGTGCCTGGGAATGACTATGAGAATGTCCAGGGACACTGGGATATATTGGGAGTGTCTGAGACCATAGGGGTGGTGACTGGGATGAAACTGGGAGAGACTGGCTATGTGCTGGGGGGAACTGGGACCATGCTAGGGATACTGGGAGCAAGTGGGAGTGCCTGGGGCCCTGCTGGGAAAGACTGGGATCTACTGGGAGTGCCTAGGACTATGCTAGGGGCAACTGGGAGAACTGGGAACACACTGGACGAATGTGGGAGTACCTGAGAGCAACTGCGACTGTGCTGGGAGTAAATGAAATTATAATAGGGAATGACAAGGAATGAGAGGAAGTGACCAGGCCCATACTGGGAGTGACTGGGCTCATATTGGGAGTGCCGAGGAAAGTCGAACCACACAGCAGGGGTAACTGGGCACATACTGGTGGCAGCCACTTCCAGCACCAAGACCCCAAAGACCCAGGATCAAGGAAAGGGCGGGAACTCTGAGGGGAAAAAAGTGAGGCCAAGGCAACACATGGTCTTAAAAGGGCCCATTTTATCTAAGAATCACACAAAATGGTCTAAAAAATTACCCAGAGGGGCTGAAAATCCACCCTAAACCCAACCAGGTTTGGCTTCAAATCACCCAAAGAGGATTGCAATCCCCACAAAGTAGACTTCAATAAGAGAGGAGCCTAAAATCCACCATAAATCCATGATTTGGCCTTAAATCATCCAAATAGTGTTAAAATCATACAAAGGAGTCTAAAATCCAACCAAGGAGGCGTAAAATTGCCCAAACTGATTGAAAACCCATGCAAAAATGCCCTCAAATCACCCTTAAATCTCACCCAAGGGCATAAAATCTGACCTGAAAAGACCGGGTTTGGCTTAAAATCACCCAAAGGGACCTAAAGTCCCATGTAAAACCCACCAGATTTGGCCTAAAATCACCCAAATGGATCTAAACCCCAAGCAAATAGGCCTCAATTCATCTAAAAGGATCCAAAATCCACAGTAAAACTGCCCAGCTTATCTAAAAATCACCCAAATAGGACTATAGCCCCACCAGATTCTGCCTAAAATCAACCAAATGGGACTAAAGTAATCAAAAATGATCTAAAATCCACCCTAAAACCCACCAGGCTTCACCAAAAATCAATCATCCAAAGATTGCTGAAATCCCCCCTAATCGTCCCCAGTTTTGCCAAAAATCACCCAAACTGGCCTAAAATCTGTGATCGAGACCAAGAACAAGACCGAGACCAAGATCAGCACCAGAACTGGCACCAGCACCAAGACTCAGACTGACACTGGATCTGAGCCTGGCACCAAGAGCGGCGCTGCTCTGGGACGGGCACTGAGAACAAGACTGTGACCAGAACCGACACCAGGACCAACACCGACACTGCTCCGGGAGCCGGGACTGAGACTGAGACTAAGACTGAAACCAGCAACAGAACTGGCACTGGGACCAAGCCTGAGACCAAGATTGGCACCGGAACCAGCACCGAGACTGGCACTGCTCTGGGACTGGGACCGAGAATGAGATTGGCACTGAGAGCACTCCGGGACCAAGACAGGCAGTGGTCCCCAGAGTGAACGCGGCGGTCCCGGAGTGATCCTGGAGCCAATCCCGGAGCGATTCGGGGTCCGATCCCCGTCCCGGTGCTGCCTCCAGCCTCAAGTCTCAATCCCGGAGCGCTCCTGGTGCTGATTCCGGTCCCGGTGTCGATCTCGATCCCGGAGCGGTGCCATTCTTGGTGCCGGTGCCGCTTCCCGTTCCACTCCTGGTCTCAATCTCGGACTGTGTCTCGGAGCGTTCCCGGTACCGGAGGCGGTGCCGGTCTTGGTCTCGGAGTGCTCCCAGTGCCAATCTCAGTCTCGGTGCCGGAGCAGTTCCAGTCTCCGGTGCTGGTTTCCGGTGCCGCTCTTGGTCTCAGTCCTGGCGTGCTCCCGGTCTCGGTTCTGGCCGCAGTCCTGGAGCGCTCCCGCCGCCGGTGCCGGTTCCAAAGCATTCCCGGTGCCGGTCCCAGTGTCGCTCTTGGTGTCAGTCTTCGTCCCTGCACCGGTTGTGGTGCTGGGTTTGGTCTCGGGCTCGGTCCCAGTGCCGGTGCCAGAGCGGTGCCGGTCTCGGTTCCGGTGTCAGTCTCAGTCTTGGTGCTGGTGTCGGTTCTGGTGCTGATCTCGGTCTCGGTGCCGGAGATTTCAGACCCTTTTGGGTGATTTTGGGGCAAAGCCGAGCCCTTGTAGGAGGGCGCGTCCCCTTGGCCACGCCCACTCTCCTCCTCCTTCCCGCCCTTTCCTTGGCCCCGCCCCTTTCCCCTGCCGGGCCCGGCTCTGTCCCTGAGCCCGCCTCATTTCATTCCTTCCCTGCGCTTTCATTGGCCGCAGCTCTCTTCTCCAGTGAGCCCCACCTATCTGCTGGCGCGTTGCCTTTGGCGCATGCGCAGACTGCTCGGAAGTTGCTTCCCTGGAGTGCCGCCATCTTTGCTCCTGGTTCCCCGACGCGGTTCCCGCTTGTCTGAGACCTACGGTGGGGCAATGGAGGATCTCTCGGGGATCCTGAGGGGTCTGAGTGGACCTGGGGGTCTCTAGGGGACTTGGTTGGGGGTCTCTAGGGGATTTGAGGCGGTCTGGTGGTTCCTAACGGGATTTAGGGAGGCTATAGTGGCTCGGTAGGGGGTCTGGGGAGTCTCTAGAGTGTCCAGAGGAGTCCATAAAGGGGCTCTGGGCGTCCCTAAATGGGGTCGGGGAGTCTCTCTTGGGGCTTTGAGTGAGTTTGAGGGGTCGATTTGGGGATCTATAGGGGTCTGGGGGAGCCTCTAGCGGCTCCGGGGAGGTCTGGGGGTGTCTGTGGGTCCCTGTGGGGGATTTGGGGGGGTCTAGGGGTCTCCAGAGAGGATCTGAGGGCGCTATAGGGGATCACTTGGGGATCTATAGAGGGTCCAGGGGGGCCTGGGTGTCCCTGTGGGGGATCTGGGGGTGATCTCAGGGGGCTCTGGGAGTCCTTATAGGGGATTTGGGGTGGTCTCGGGGTGCTCTAGAGGCTCTACAGGTGTTTGGAGGAGCCAAGAAAGGGTGATTGGGGGTCTGCGGGATCTCAGCATCTCTTTAGAGGTATTCTGGCATCCTTCAAGGGAATTTTTTTGGAATTTTGGGCTCTGTATGGGCAATTCTTGGGGTCTAAATTTGGCAATTTTGGGTTTTCTATTGGGAATTTTTTGAATTTTGAGGCAAATGCAAGAATTTGGGGAATTTCAGGTCCAAGTGTGGGAATTTTCAGATCTCTAGGTAGGATTTGGAGAAATTTTGTATCCAAACATGGGAAATTTGGGGAAATTTAGTTCCAAATGTAGGAAATCTTGGCAATTTGGATCCAAACGTGGGAATTTTTTTCGAGATTTTCTCTTCAAGTTCTTGGTGATTGGCAGTACCAGCACTGGCAAGTCCTACCTGCTGCAGCCCTTCATCAAGAGCAAGGGTAGGAAATTCTGGGAATTTTCAGGGATTTTGGAATTCTGGGCAGAATTTAGGGGATTGCAGGGGTGGTGTGTGTTTAATATATTTCTGTGCATTTCAAGGGGTTTTTTTGTTTGGTTTTTGTTGGTTTTTGGGGGTTTCTTTTGTGTGTGTGGTGTTTTTCTTTTGTTTTGTTTTTTCATTCACTGGATGTTTTTTCTTTGATTTTGTGAATTTTTTAAAATTTGGGGAATATTATTGGCATTTTTGGAGGAATTTTCAAGGTTTTCCTTTCTTTTAGCTCTTTTAATGCTCTTTTCATTTTTTATTTTCAATTTTGCTTTTTTGATGCAATTTTGGACAATTTTTTTGCATTTTTGGAATTCTGTGTTCCTCCAGGCTCTCCTCCATCCTGCAGCATTTGGGGGCATTTCCTGTCACTTCTGAGTCATTTTTGCTCACTTTTGGGCCATTTTTGGCCCTTTTTGTGGCGTTTTCTGTCATATTGGGTAATTTGGGGCAATTTTGTCTCATTTGTGGTACATTTAGAGGGGATTTTTGGCCATTTTTTGTAATTTTGGGATAATTTTGAGTCAGTTTTTAATCATTTTGGGGTGATTTTCTGCCGCTTTTTGGTCTCTTGAGGGGCGTTTTTAGTGACTTTTGAGCCCTTCTTTGCTGGCTTCAGTCCCGGTCTCAGTCTTGATCTCAGTGCAGTCCAGGTCCCAGTGCCGGTAGCGGTGTCAGTCTTGGTGCTGGTGCCGATTCTGGGGCTGATCTTGGTGTGGGTCTCAGTCCAGGTGCTGGAGATTTTAGGCCCCTTTGGGTAATTTTCGGCCAAAGCGTGTTGCGTTGTGGTTTTTGGGAGTGGAGCTGAAGCCCAGAGCCGATAAGCCTCTGCGGTGGAAAGGCCGCTTGGGGAAGCTCAGGCGAAGCAGTCAAGCTCACACATGCACACACGGCACGTGGGCAGCTCAGCAAGGAGAGGCCAGAAGGCCTTGGCACTGGATCAGTTCCAGCCAGGTTTATTTCCAGAAGCCCAAGGGGAATCCAGATTGGAAAGGGGAGCACGTGTGCCGGTCTGCAGCTCAAGTGTGAGCTTCAGCAGCCCAAGACCTTGAGGCACGGGGGCAGAGCAAAGGGCAGGAAAGGTCAGTGTCCTCTAGGGAAAACGGGGCCAGTCCCCGGGAACCCCAAACCAATGGAGACACAGAGGAAAGGAGAACCCAAAGGGCCAGGGGAATCAGGGAGGGGAGAAACTGAGGCAAACCATTGTGTCCAGAGCCCCATTGGGAAGTTCTCTGTCTCAGGCTGGGCAGGTGACTCTAGTGATCTGTCCTGCCAAGGCCAGGCCCTAGGTATTATGGCAAGGGGCTGCAGGGACTCTACACTCAGCATGATTCCAGTTGCTCCCAGCCACTCCCAGTCAATCCCAGTATGATTCCTGTCACCCTCAGTGTGATCCCAGTTCTCCCCAGCATGGCCGCAGCTGTTCCCACTATGATCCCAGCATGATCCCAGTTTCCCCTGGAATACTCCCAGTCCCTCTCAGCATGGTCCCAGTCACACCCAGTTGCCCCCAGTGTAGATCCACTCACTCCCAATTGCCTGTTTTTTATGGACCCCTGATGCCCAGTGACTTCTAGGAGGTGGACTTGGGCAGAGACACCTTCAAACTCAACTTGCTCATCCCTTGTTTTCCCCCCAGACAGGATTCCCCATTCCCAACCCTTGGCTGGGTGGAGGAGGAGGCTGTGAGGAAGAGGAAGATGCCCCAGGACAACCAGGCAGGTGAGGAGGAAGTCAGTGCCCCTTTCCCCCTCTCTCCTGCTCCATCTCCCAGCCCAGAATGGCCCCGGCTGCAGGACAAACCCGCAGCCGACGCCGTCCTGCCGGGGACGCACTGAGGGGATCTCCTTCCCCTTCCCTCTGGCACGGAGGCAAATCCCATCCTCTCCTTGTCCTTCCTCCCCCAGACAAGGAGCTGAGCATGGAGACCAGGGAGGACAAATCCCCACAGCAGATCCTTGTGGAAGAGGCCGTTTTGAGTGGCTCCACGGCGCAGGAATCCAACGGGGAGGAAAAGTCCTGGCGATCCCTCGTGAGAAGAGACTGCAAAAGCAGATCACGAGGATCTGAGGAGGAAAGAGCCACCGCGTGCCAGGAAGGCAGCCAGAGATGGAGCCAGAGCTCAGACCTGGTGGTCCATGAGCAGCTTCATGATGGGGAGAAGCCCCACAAATGCTTGGAGTGTGAGAAGAGCTTCAGCTGCCAGTCCATCTTGATCCGCCAGCAGAGGATCCACACTGGTGAAAGGCCCTACGAGTGTGAGGAATGTGGGAAGAGCTTCAGAATCAGTTCCCATCTGATCCATGACTAGAGGATCCACACAGGGGAGAGGCCCTACGAGTGTGATAAATGCAGGAAGAGGTTTCAGACCAACTCCCGTCTCCTCGTACGCCAGCGCATACACACAGAGGAGAGGCCCTTCTGCTGCCTCCACTGTGGGAAGGGCTTCAGGCAGAATGGTCACCTCGTCACCCACCAGCGCTTCCACTCCGGAGAGAGGCCCCACGAGTGTGAGAAATGTGGGAAGAACTTCAGCCAGAGCTCCAGCCTGATCCTTCATCAGAGGACCCACACCAGTGAACGACCCTACGAGTGTGGGGAATGTGGAATGAGCTTTAGCTGCAGCTCCAACCTGATCCAGCACCAGAACATTCACACTGGGGAAAGGTTGTACAAGTGTGGAGAATGTGGGAAGGGCTTCAGCCAGGGAGTCAGCCTGATTGTCCACCTAAAGATCCACACTTGGGAGAGGCCCTATGAGTGTGATAAATGCAAGCAGAGGTTTCCCACCAGCTCCAGTCTCCTCATACATCAGCGGATTCACAGAGAGGAGAGGCCCTTCCGCTGCCCTGACTGCAGGAAGGGCTTCAAGCACAACTCCACCCTCATCACCCACAGGCGCATCCACACCGAGGAGAGGCCCCACGAGTGTTCCCAGTGTGGGAAGAGCTTTTCACGAAGGTCTGACATGACCAGACACCAACAGAGGCATCGGTCAGGGAAGCCCTGTGAGTGCCCTGAGTGTGGAGTGAGCTTCGTGCGCTGCTCCAACTCCATCCCCCACTGGATGACCCACATTGGGCAGAGCCCTGGTGACCCACATTCCCTGTGATCCATGTCGGGAAGACACCTGGCTGGTTATCCTTTTGTTTTGGCCTTCATTTTCTTCTGAATTATCTTCATCCATTAAAAACATCTGAAACAGGGTTAGAAAGAAAGGAATTCATCAAAGATAGCTCAAGTCCCATCATTTCACAGGTGTTTGACTGTGAATTTATGATTTGGGGCCAGGTTCTGGGGGTTCTGTGTGTTCTTAGGGGATTTTATGCAGTGTTCTCCATCTCTTCCCACTCCAAAAGCCAAGAGCTTTGTCACCTCAAAACCACTCAAATTTTTGGAATTTTGAGGTCCTTAAAGGGAATTTTGAAGCCTCTGTAGGGAAATTGTTGGAATTTGGGGGCATGTACTGAGAGTTTTGGGAATTGGGGGAATTTTTTTGTATTTTGGGTCAAAACATGGAAATTTTTATGTCTCTTTTGGGAATTTTTAGCTCTTGGTGTCCCCAATGGGGATTTTTGGGGTTCCTATAGGCAATTTTTTGGTATTTTGTGTCCCTTTAGAGAATTTGGGTCCAAACATGCGATGTTTGGGTTCTCTATAGGATTTTTTCTGTAGTTTTGGGGTGTCTGTAGGGAATATTTGGGAATTTTGGAGTCTCTAGAAGGAATTTGGGGGGAATTTTGGGTCCCTGATTATGTCATTGAACAGCTGGCCTGAAGCCTCACAGCCCCCTGACCTAGATGTGCTAAGCCTATTCCTGTGAAAGAACAGAAATGAACCACCTTTGGCAGAGAGGGCACGGGGAGGCAGAGGGACTTGGCTGCAGAGAATGGACACCAGCTGTGCAGTCCCTGCAGCCCCTTGCCATGATACCTAGGGCCTGGCCTTGGCAGGACAGATCATAGAGTCACCTGCCCAGCCTGAGACAGAGAACTTCCCAATGGGGCTCTGGACACGATGGTTTGCCTCAGTTTCTCCCCTCCCTGATTCCCCTGGCCCTTTGGGTTCTCCTTTCCTCTGTGTCTCCATTGGTTTGGGGTTCCCGGGGACTGGCCCCGTTTTCCCTAGAGGACACTGACCTTTCCTGCCCTTTGCTCTGCCCCCGTGCCTCAAGGTCTTTGGCTGCTGAAGCTCACACTTGAGCTGCAGACCGGCACACGTGCTCCCCTTTCCAATCTGGATTCCCCTTGGGCTTCTGGAAATAAACCTGGCTGGAACTGATCCAGTGCCAAGGCCTTCTGGCCTCTCCTTGCTGAGCTGCCCACGTGCCGTGTGTGCATGTGTGAGCTTGACTGCTTCGCCTGAGCTTCCCCAAGCGGCCTTTCCACCGCAGAGGCTTATCGGCTCTGGGCTTCAGCTCCACTCCTAAAAGGCTCCTACAAATGGCTCACCAAATGGTCGGTCCCTGAACCTTGGAGCCTCTTTCTGGCTCCTTTGGAAGCATTCTCCAGCACCTTCAGGACTGGTTTCAAAGTTGCTTTCAGATACCCACTTTCCCTAGAGAAAACATACAATTTTCTGGACAGTTTCTCTGGGGGCCGGCCCAGTAACCTTCTGGTTGAGGAAGACTGGTCCAATTGGCTAAACTTCCACGAGATTATTTCCTTTGACCCACTGGACTGATGAGTATCTTCTAGTTGAAGTCACCTTTTTATCTTTTTTTTTCTTTTCTTTTTTAAATCTCGTGGAAGGGAGAGGGTTTGATGGCTGCAAAACTAACCGTTGAGCAGAAAGATGTATGTTCCCTGATTCATCAGAGAAATATGGGTTATTGATCGAGTATCAATACCCAGCTGTGATGGACAAAAACTCTCTAACAATTTAATGTTAGAAAGTGTATGTTTATTATGGCTAGGCTGCACATGGGATAGCTCCCTAATGCACAAAATTCGCAGGCCTTTTATTTACAAAAGTGTTGAATACCCAAATAGAACTTAATTTCCTGTGTTCAGTGGGTCCTTTAAGCAGGAAGTCTGCAGCTATCTGATGTCCTATTTATCACGTTTTGGTTTTCATTACATGCACAACTACACAAACAAAGCTGGCAAGCAATGAGTTACTAAATCTGAGATATCTATGATCTGGCTTCTGTTAACTGGGAACAAAGCTTACCTATCTACTGTAGCTAATTCAGCAACTTATTATCTCAACTTTCCTAAAATCCCTAATTCTTCAAATTTAATGTCTCATTCCCCACCTCCTCTTTGAAATGAATGAATTCCTTTACTCAATATAAAGAATCTTCCTCATCTATCCAAGCTGTACAGCTAGTGTCTCTCAAGACCAAGCCAGCCATACGCCTTTGACAGTGATGTTAAAGCTGCCACTCGTTGTAGCATCTTCTAATTCCAAACAAGTATTACAACAGATGACACTAAACTTATGCTGACTAAAATAAGCGACACAACTATAGGGGGGATTAAGGCATTCAGTATACTGGTTGCTGGTGGTGACCACCCAAAAAGCACATCCCACCACAGATGAGACAAATGTTCCTCAAGCCTTTTAGAAACCCCTTTGATGGTCTCTGTGTCATGGTGTATCATAATTAATGTCTTTTTCCATTCATCTCTAATTTCTTTTAAGATTTCTCTCAATTTGTGATATTTCAACAATTGAGCAACTAAAGTCAAATTCATTCCTAAGGGCACGGGCAGTATCTTCTGCACAGTGGATAAGTTGGCTTTTATATATTGATGTGATATTATAAGTGCCCGATAGGAAAAATCACATCCCTTAATTCTAACAAAATTACAAACACACAAATTGAATTGAGTCTCATTCACAATTTGGCTGTCTATCTTTACGATGGGGCACGCTGTCCTAAGACAGACACAACCTTGTCTTATATACACAAGTGAAGTTGTCTCTTTGCCTGGCTGCATTTACTACAGTAGTTACAACTTTCCACATAATGTCCATAATAGCTATTAGTCCATTTATTCGTTGTTCGAGTGAGCTTCAGTTTCAGTTCGTTATTGCCTGGTGTGGCCTTCCAAATTCCCTCTGGGGCTTTCTTCACTCGGGAGTGATGGATCCAGGCCTTCTGTTCCTTGATCTTGACTGCAGTGAAGGTAGTGAGAAGCACCTGGAATGCTCCTTCCCACTGTGGTTCCAAGGTTTTTTCTGCAAAAGACTTAACATACACATAATCCCCAGGTTGTACATCATGTGCTGGCCCATCTATTCTCTGTTTTGAGTTCCAGCCACATATTTCTTAATTTCTCTAAGTTGTTTATTCAGGGCCACCATATATCCATGTAGGGTTTCTTCCCCTACTTGAATGGGTGCTGTTCTCCCTTGAACTGCACACGGCTTTCCATACAATATGTCAAAAGAGCTTAGTTTCTCTTTTGCCCTTGGTTTTATCCGAATTCGCAACAAGGCCAATGGGAGAGCCTGGGGCCAGGGCAAATTTGCTTCTTGCCCCAATCTCACAATTTGTTGTTTAATCAAGTGGTTCATCTTTTCCACCTGGCCACTAGATTGAGGGTGGTATGGGGTATGCAATTCCCAGTCTATTCCGAGGTGGTGACTTACTTGCTGCACAATTTTTGAAATAAAGTGTGGCCCTCTGTAGGGGTTTTAGAGTTAATATTTTTGTGGGAGGGAGAGATTAGGACAAAAATAAACAAAGCCGGCTTAAGCTTAAAAATGAACAAAAAATGGTTTTATTAACACACACTAAAAGAATAGAAAAAAAACTAAAACAGAATGAAACTTTAAAAACACTCTCCTTTTACAAACTATTAACTTTCTTATTGAACAACATAGAAAGACACAATTTAGGGTTTTCAGTCAGTTTCACTACTTAGACATAACTACTCATTACTTAGGAGAAGAGTCCTTCTAAGATCTTTTTATGAAGACGTTTGCTATAAGACAAAACAGTCAAATGCTTTCTGTTACACATTCTGCTGCCACCCGGAGTTTTCGCAGACTGTGATGTTCTATCCGCAGAACTTCTCAGTGTATCTGGGGTACTATTTACAAATACTTCTTCTGATCTAAAATTATCTTTGTCTTAAAGGGCTGAGACCTCCTTTTTGACCCAGGAGTGGGGGTTTCAAAGTTCCCAAATAAATCTCTATTACACCAGTCCTTAATTTTGATTAGAATAGCATTCTACCCAAATAATACTAAGATGCTGAAAAGAACCGTTCATTTCTTCATAATTTACCTTAGAAAAGTATGGTTAAAAATGTCCACTTCTTCAATGCTATTCCAATATTATTAGTTCTTTCACTTGTCATCTAACTGACTTCATGCAGTGTCTGTTCCATGTACCTTCTGTTTTTTTCTTTCTTCTTTCTCTCGAGGAAGAATTGTGCTTTAAAAGGTCTGTGTTGCTAAGAAAGGATTAAATCCGCCCAGGCTTGCAAAGGCCAGGTGCATGCACCAGGCTGCAGAGCTGAAGAAAAAATGCAAATGCTGATAAAGGAAGCTGGTAAAGGTCCTTTTTTCCACTGCTGGGTCTCATCTAGGGCGGTGCAGCTCAGAGCTGTTATGGAGCTGCAGGCTTGCTTTCTCGGCTGCCAGCGGTGATTAAGCTGGGCCGTGTTTTGGCACCTTCTGCCGTGGTGTGAGCACATGGCCCCGCACTGTCTAGCCGCAGCTGCCCCTCTCCCCTGCCAGCAAGCGAGGGAAAGGGGCTCAGCCGGGCCAAGCCTTCCCCGTGCAGGCAGCGGCCCTCAGACACCCAGCCAGGCCCGGCCTGGTGCCCAAAAGGGCAGCAAGGCCCGACCCAAGGCCGCCTGCCACCCCCGACGTTCCCTCATTGCCGATCCTAAAGCGAGGGACCGCGCAATCAGCAGCGGTCTTTTAGTTTTAATTAGTTTTAAATGTTCCTTCCAAAGTCGCACCGACACCTCTCACTGGTCAACTCAGCTGCCAATATCCCAGCCCACCCCCTGACAGGTGCCTGTCCTCCTCCCCTCAACCTACACTACAGTTAGGGCAGGGAAAACATTTTACATTTCTCTATATCCAGAAAACAAAATTGTGCCAACCCATGATACATGGACTTGGGCAGAGAGACTTTCAAACTCAACATGCTCATCCCTTCTTTTCCCCCAAACCAGGATTCCCGATTCCCAAACCTTCACAGGATGGAGGAGGAGGCTGTGAGGAAGAGGAAGGTGCCCCAGGACAGCCAGGCAGGTGAGGAGGAAGTCAGTGCCCCTTTCCCCCTCTCTCCTGCTCCATCTCCCAGCCCAGCACGGCCCCGGCTGCAGGACAACCCCGCAGCCGACGCCGTCCTGCCGGGGACGCACTGAGGGGATCTCCTTCCCCTTCCCTCTGGCACGGAGGCAAATCCCAACCTCTGCTTGTTCTTCCTCCCCCAGACAAGGAGCTGAGCATGGAGACCAGGGAGGACAAATGCCCACGGCAGATCCTCGTGGAAGAGGCCGTTTTGAGCGGCTCCATGGCGCAGGAATCCAACGGGGAGGAAAAGTCCTGGCGATCCCTCGTGAGAAGAGACTGCAAAAGCAGATCACGAGGATCTGAGGAGGAAAGAGCCACCGTGTGCCAGGAAGGCGGCCAGAGATGGAGCCAGAGCTCAGACCTGGTGGTCCATGAGCAGCTTCATGATGGGGAGAAGCCCCACAAGTGCTTTGGGTGTGCGAAGAGCTTCACCTGGCGGAGCCACCTGCTTCGCCACCAGAGGATTCACACAGACGAACGGCCCTACGAGTGTGGGGAATGTGGGAAGAGCTTCAGGCAGAGCTCCAGCCTAACCCAGCACCAGAAGATCCACACTGGGGAACGGCCATATAAGTGTGGGGAATGTGGGAAGTGCTTCAGGCGCCGTAGTTACCTGACTGTACACCTAAGGATCCACACTGGGGAGAGGCCCTACAAATGTTCCGAGTGTGGGATGGGGTTTCTGACCAGCTCCCAGCTCCTTGAACACCAGCAGACACACACAGAGGAGAGGCCCTTCCACTGCCCCGACTGCGGGAAGGGCTTCAAGAAAAATTCCAACCTCACCAGTCACAGGCGCTTCCACACCGGGGAGAGGCCCCACGAGTGTGATGTATGTGGGAAGAGCTTCATACAGAGCTGTGACCTGATCCGCCACCAGAGGACCCACATTGGGGAGAAGCCTTATGAGTGTGATAAATGCAGCAAGAGGTTCCACACAAGCTCCAATCTCCTCCTGCACCAGCGGATTCACACAGAGGAGAGGCCCTTCTGCTGCCCTGACTGTGGGAAGGGCTTCAAGTGGAAATCCGCCCTCACCACCCACCAGCACATCCACACCGGGGAGAGGCCCCACGAGTGTCCCCAGTGTGGGAAGAGCTTTTCACAGAGGTCTCACATGACCCAACACCAACAGAGGCACCGGTAAGGGAAGCCCTGTGAGTGCCCTGAGTGCAGGAAGAGCTTTGTGCACTGCTCCAACTCCATCCCCCACTGGAGGTCCCACACTGGGCAGAGCCCTGGTGACCCTCATTCCCTGTGATCCATGTTGGGAAGACACCTGGCTGGTTATCCCTTTTTTTGGCCCTAATTTTTTTCTCCTCTCTCTTAATTTGCATTCCAGAAGCCAAGAGACATCCATCTGTCACCTCAAAACCACTGAAATCCTACTGCGAATAACTCAACCTTACCCCAAAAGGGCTAAATCCCACCTGTCATGAGTTAGTACAGTTTGGTTTTTTAGTTATAAAAGAATGTAAAATAATTCTCCAGGTCAGGACCTGGGAATTGATTTGGAAGAGACAAGGACCTATCAGAGAGTTAGTTGGAATATTGACATCTATTCTGACCACTGAAATTGTTGGCTGTGACTTTCGGAAGTACTATATAAAACTTCTTGATTTCCTGTAGGTGGACCCTTTTCCTTCTTCTTTTGGCCAAAGAGAGACAGGTAACATCGAGCTGCTCCTGCTGCTCCCCCCTTTTAGGGGGAAGCTGGCCTGAGGCCTGGCCGGATTCCATCGGCTCCCAGGTGAAAGGGGGGGGAAGGAGAAGTTGCTGTTTTGTAACAGCCACTTTCTTTAAACTTCCTTGGAGCAGAGAAAAATCTCTGCCGGGCCCTTGATGGGAGCTATGGGCACCATTTGGACTGAGGCCACCCCAAATTACACCGAGGGGTGGGCTGAGAAGGCATTTATGATCTCGCCTGGGTTTTTTTTTGTGATTCTGGACTGCCTGAGTGCTCCAGTCTCTGATGTTTCTGCGTGAGTTTTTCCTCCTTTATCAGCTCAGCCTTGAATATCTAATACCACGAGCTACAGAGAGAGACAAAGACTCTGAGCAGATTTAACTCTTTCTTAGCAACATGAAGCTTCCAGAGCTTGGCCCTTCTCTGAGAGAGTAAGAAAGGACAGAGTGAACATAAAGAACAACAGCATGAAGTCAGTAGCAAGAGTGAAAAGACTATTAAGACAGAGGGTTGAAGAGTTGGTTGTTCTATTCTTACTTGAGCCATGGAAATGAACTCTATATTTAGGTCATTCCTGTAAATCATGAGAAAGATATGCATTTGGGGAGATGATTGTTTTGCGTGTAGATTTAAGCAAAGGTATTTGTGATGGACTAAGTAATATTAATCCTATAAGATGCTTGAACAGAGATAAAGATGAGAAGCCCCCTGCGCCAGTGAAGAAGTGAGAAGATATCTCTGTACCTTGAAGTAGAGAATCCTTTGCTTTGGAGTTACTCATCTTTAAAAGGTGACACCCCAGTATGCAAAAGTCTAAGACCCATGACCCATAAGCAGCTTGGGAAACTGCTCCTGGAGGGGTCACAAAGGCAGGTTTCTCCGGGCAGTTGTTTTTGTGACAGTTTAAAACCCACAAGAGAACTGTTCTAAGTTGTCAGTGAGATCCATAACAAAAAAATACTCTTCCCCTAATGAATTGATAAAAGACTATTATCAGATAGTAAAACTGACTGAAAATTACATGTTTTGTCTCTTTATGTTTTTTTATAAGAAAGTAAACAGTTTGTAAGGGGAGGGAAAAGTGGTTTTGAAGTTTCATTCCATTTTAGTTTTTTTCCAACTTTCTGTTTTTCTATTCTTTTAGTGTATGTTAATAAACTATTTGTTAATTTTAAAGTTGAGCCGGCTTTGTTTTTCTCCTAGTCTCTCTCTCACAAAAAGAGTAAGTACCAAAACCCAAATTTAGTGAACATGAAACCAGTACACCACCCCAGAATGGCTTGTTCCCACCTGAGAAAAACTCAATTCCACACCAAACTTATTCAATTCCACAGCAGCCAGGCTGAGATGGGGCTGGAAGGAGATTGGGAGAAGTGGGATCCAAATTTGGCATGGTGGGATCGGGATTGTGCACGGCTGGGTGGGTGGGATGTATTTGATAGTAAACCACTTCCGTGGTTATAATGTGGGGCCAGGTAATGTCTGTCACCCTCCCTTACAAGGGGGGCTGAGATCATCTCCATTCCTGCTTACCTGGGGGATGGGCTGGAGGTGTTCTCCACGGAGCGGAGTTTCTGGTGGGGCCTCCACACCCTTCCTTGTTGCTCTTCGGCTGGGATCAAGGTGTTCTGTGGGAATTAGGGTGATCAGGTCATGTCCATCCTCGTCCCCTTATGGTCTCCATCCGTGCTTAGCTGGGTGCTGGGCTGGAGGTGGTCTCTGTGGAGCGGAGTCTCTGCTGGGGTCTCTGCAGCCCTTCTTGCTGGGCGGAAAGCGCGGAGCGGTGGGGAGAGGGCGAGGGCGAGGGCGAGGGCGAGGGCGAGGGCGAGGGCGAGGGCGAGGGCGAGGGCGAGGGAGAGGGAGAGGGAGAGGGAGAGGGAGAGGGAGAGGGAGAGGGAGAGGGAGAGGGAGAGGGAGAGGGAGAGGGAGAGGGAGAGGGAGAGGGAGAGGGAGAGGAGCTGAACGCGGTTCCGCCCGCTCCCTTCCGCCGGTGCCGCCGGCGCCGCTTCCCAAACCCTGTGTAAACCCCGCCTCCCTTGACGACAGCCAATGGGCGTCCAGGAACAGCCTGAGGGGCGGAGCAAGCTGCGTTCCACGGTGTGAACCAACAGATAGGGGGCGTGACCAGAACACAACCGAGTGATCTGATTGGTCGGGAGGCGGAGGGTTCGAAAAGGGGCGGGGCTCGGGCCCGATGTCACCCCGGGATTTTGGGAGCAGCTCCAGGTGTCCCCAGTCCCTCTCCAGCTCTCCTGGAGCCCCTTCACGCCCTGCAAGGGGCTCTGAGCTCTCCCTGCATCCTTCCCTTCTCCAGGGGAACATTCCCAGCTCTCCCAGCCCGGCTCCAGAGGGGCTCCAGTTCCTCTGGGCATCGCCCCAGCAGCTCCCATCCTGCAGCTGGGCTCTCACCTGAGCGGGGCCCAGGGGCAGAATCCCCCCGCAGCCGCTGCCCATGCTGGGGCTCAGCCCAGGGCACCTTTGGGCTCATGTCCAGCCTCTCAGCCACCCGCACGGTGCCCATGGCGGGAGCTGTGGAGGTGACATCATTGGCACCAAATAAACCATCTCGCCCTGTTTCTATTCTTTTTTAACTCGGTCCTGGTCACTCTCAGTTATCATTTTTTAGAATCGCATTTCTTTGGCAAGGCGAGGGCTGGCAGAGCCGTGCAGGTGCAAACAAAAGAGGATGAAAACCCACAGAAATCAGCTGTGGGAAAAGGGTTCCAGCAACTCTGTGATGCTTTGGGTGAATTTCAGCCTTTGGCACTGGTTACAGGTGCATCTAGGGTGGCTCAATTATGCTGGGCTGGGGTCTCTGGGGGTCCCAGCCCCATCCCAGGGTTGCCCAGGCACCTCCCTCAGCATTCCTGTTGGCATAGCTGCTGTGGATCAGGGCAATCCCCTCCTGGCTGGAGAATTCACTGAGGACAGGGACAGGAGCTTGGGAAGGGGCTTCAGAGTCAGGAAAGTGGGCAACTGGGAGGCTCCTCAGCGTTTCAGCACCCTCTCACCCTGGAGAGGGAATCCTCCAGGATTCTGGGGTTCTCCAGGGCATGTTTCCCTTGGAAACATGGAATTCTATGGGATTCTGTGGCATCTGTCATCATGCTGGTGTCAGAGGAGCTCACAGCCCCAGCCAAGCAAGCCCATTTCTGCCTGGCTGCTGCCTTTGGACACGGCTGGACGGGGCTTGGAGCACCCCGGGACAGTGGCAGGTGTCCCTGCCACGGCAGGGCTGGCACTGCCTGGGCTTTAAGGTCCCTTCTGTAAGAGTCGCTCTGAAGTTCCCCTCATTTGCCTCACGATCATTGCGAGGACCCCAAGGACCCCACTGCAGTTCTGGCCTGCTCGAGGTGGATGCTTGCCAATCGTCTGCAGGTGCATTTTCCTGTGTCACCACGCCACGGTGCACTGGCTTTGAGCAGTGTAATGGCAGTTTCTGTGCCTGAAGACTGCACCCGCTTCACGCTCCCTGCTTCACGACAATAGCCTATGAATTTCCCCAACTCTTGGCCAAGTGAACTTTCTGGGGTAACTTTGGTGGTCCCCCGCGGAAAATCCCTCATCTGCTTCACAGCCACTGTGACAGACGGAGATCGAAGCCCCCTCCCAAGGACTGAGACACGAGACCCATATAACCCCAGTACGGGGCTGGGGCTGACTTAACCAAAGTGAGATGTTTGCCTGCAGGTGTGGTCCTTGGACCAAGAAGACAATGGCTCTCACTTACTGCTGAGAACATGGGCTACCTGTTCCCCCTTGGTGGCTTCAGTAGACTAATTACTTGTTCCCCCCCACGATGAAGGACCATAATAAAAGCCCCTGAGTTAACCAGAGATTATGAGAGACTCTCCCCGACATGACAGGTGGATCCATCGCCCGGACCACGAGGACTTCATCTCCACCTTTGGTAGCTATATCCCCCCTTTCCTCTCTTGCTTTCTCTAGCTCTCTCTCTCTTAATCCCTCTGTCACATTTGCTGTTGTCAATCAATAAAAGGTGCATTTGTTTTGGTTAATACTGAAATCCCCTCTGTGTTGTGTTTTGCAAATCTGAGATCAGTAAATGAACCATCTCGACTCCCACTTGTACGAGCGGATCGTGACACCAGGGCACTGCCCAACGTGGGACCTCCAGTGGGTGATGCAGTTGGAGCAGTGCACGAAGCTCTTCCTGCACTGGGGGCACTCTCAGGGCTTCCCTTACTGGTGCCTCCATTGGTGTCTGGTCATGTGAGACCTCCGTGAAAAGCTCTTCCCACAGTGGGGACACTCGTGGGGCCTCTCCCCAGTGTGGATGCGCTGGTGGATGGAGAGGGTGGAGTTCTGCGTGAAGCCCTTCCCACAGTCGGGGCAGTGGAAGGGCCTCTCCTCTGTGTGAATCTGCTGGTGTCCAAGGAGCTGGGAGCTGGTCAGAAACCCCATCCCACACTCAGAACACTTGTAGGGCCTCTCCCCAGTCTGGATCCTTTGGTGCATGGTCAGCTTGGTATGGTGCCTGAAGCACTTCCCACATTCCCCACACTTGTATGGCCGTTCCCCAGTGTGGATCTTCTGGTGCTGGGTTAGGCTGGAGCTCTGCCTGAACCTGTTCCCACATTCCCCACACTCGTAGGGCCGTTCTTCTGTGTGGATCTTCTGGTGCTGGGTTAGGCTGGAGCTCTGCCTGAACCTCTTCCCACATTCCCCACACTCGTAGGGCCGTTCTTCTGTGTGAATCCTCTGGTGGTGAAGCAGGTGGCTCCGCCAGCTGAAGCTCTTCACACACCCAAAGCACTTGTGGGGCTTCTCCCCATCATGAAGCTGCTCATGGACCACCAGGTCTGAGCTCTGGCTCCATCTCTGGCTGCCTTCCTGGCACAGGGTGGCTCTTTCCTCCTCAGATCCTCGTGATCTGCTTTTGCAGTCTCTTCTCACGAGGGATCGCCAGGACTTTTCCTCCCCGTTGGATTCCTGCGCCGTGGAGCCGCTCAAAACGGCCTCTTCCACGAGGATCTGCCGTGGGGATTTGTCCTCCCTGGTCTCCATGCTCAGCTCCTTGTCTGAGGGAGGAAGGACAAGGAGAGGATGGCATTTACCTCCGTGCCAGAGGGAAGGGGAAGGAGATCCCCTCAGTGCGTCCCCGGCAGGACGGCGTTGGCTGCGGGGTTGTCCTGCAGCCGGGGCCCTGCTGGGCTGGGAGATGGAGCAGGAGAGAGGGGGAAAGGGGCACTGACTTCCTCCTCACCTGCCTGGCTGTCCTGGGGCACCTTCCTCTCCCTCACAGCCTCCTCCTCCATCCTGCGAAGGTTTGGGAATGGGGAATCCTGGTTTGGGGGAAAAGAAGGGATAAGCACGTTAAGTTTGAAGGTCTCTCTGCCCAAGTCCATCTCTAGAAGTCACTGGGCATCTGGGGTCCATAAAAAACAGGCAATTGGGAGAGAGTGGATCTACACTGGGGACAACTGGAAGTCACTGGGAACATGATGAGAGGGACTGGGACTTTTCCAGGGGAAACTGGGATAATACTGTGAGGAACTGGGAACAACTGGAAATTTGATAGGGGAAATTGGGATCATAGAGGGATCACAGTGGGAAAAGCTGGGTCCATGCTGAGAAGAACTGGGATCACACTGAGCCTGATGGAAGTCATACTGGGATTGACTGGGAGTGGCTGTGAGCAATTGTAATCATGCTAAGAGCAACTGGGATGACGTGGGTGTGACTGGGAGCATGCCGGGGGAGACTGGGACATACTGGGAGTGACAGGGGGTCACTGGAATCATACTGGAGGCTACTGGGTCATGCTGGCATTGACAGGGAGCAACTGGGAATCACACTGGGAGCCACTGGCATCACACTGGGAGTGACTGGAATTAGATTGCAAGTGGCTGGAATCATACTGGGATCATACTGGGAGTGACTGGAATAGTACTGGCAGAGACTGGGATCATACTGGAGTCAGACTGGGAGAGACTGGAAAGGTGCTGGCCATGATTGGAACCATACTGGGGGTGGCTGGGTGCCATGGATCATACTGGGAGTGACGGAGATTTTAGCGTGACTCACTGGGATCATACTGGAAGTGACTGGAACCGTACTGGGAGTGACTACGGGTCCCACTGGGATCATCCTGGGAGCCACCCGGATTACCCGGCTGTGACTGGATCCTCACTGGGGGTAACTGGGAGCTGCCGGGCCCATGATAGCAGGAAACTGTGAACACACTGGGAGCAACTGGGATCAGCTGGAAGGTACTGGAACCATGCTGAGGGGACTGAGATCACAACTGGGATCATACTGGGAGTGACTGGGAATGACTATGAGCGTGCTGAGGGCAACTGGGATATACTGGGAGTGTGTGGAACCATACTGGGGGAACTGGAACAACACTGGGAACAGACAGGACCATGCTGGGAATGACTGGGACCACGCTACAGGAAACTGGGAGCAACTGAACCTACACTGGGGACAGCTGAGGGTGACTGGAACCATGCTGAGAGGGACTGGGACTATTCCAGGGGCACCTGGGATCATCCTGGGATCACAGTGGGAACAGCTGCAGCCATGCTGGGGAGAACTGGGATCACACTGAGGGTGATGGGAATCATACTGGGATTGAGTGCGAGTGGCTGTGAGCAACTGGAATCCTGCTGAGTGTGGAGTCCCTGCAGCCCCTTGCCATAATACCTAGGGCCTGGCCTTGGCAGGACAGATCATAGAGTCACCTGCCCAGCCTGAGACAGAGAACTTCCCAATGGTGCTCTGTACATGATGGTTTGCCTCAGTTTCTCCCCTCCCTGATTCCCCTGGCCCTTTGGGTTCTCCTTTCCTCTGTGTCTCCATTGGTTTGGGGTTCCCGAGGACTGGCCCCGTTTTCCCTAGTGTTGGGAAGGATGAACCCAGAGAGCCCTATATATATGATTGCTTAGATTCTGAGAATGTGAAACCTCTAACTGAGATAGAATTGAAAGTAAGTTGTGATGTTTAAAATATCCTAGCTACTAGATGCCTGCGAAAACAACCCCCAATGTATGATTCATCCCACATATGTAACCCCCCCTGAAGTATCAAGTATCTGTAACCCCATTGGCACAAGCCTGTTACAGCCCACCTCGAGACCCCTTATCAGGGGGCTGCGAGAGTGGGCCTCCCTTCTTCTGTTTCTTCTCTCTCTTGTCTCTTTGTGCTCTTCTCCTTTGCTCCTCTCTCTTGCCTCTTGCATCTTGCTCTTGGAATTTCTTTATCTCTCACTGCCCCCACCTTCCAAGGCCATGCTACAGCTGCGCCTGGCAGCTCCGAGCAAGCCCTCACGCTCTACACAATAAACCTCTTCTTCTAAAACCCAACTTCAGAGATCTCTCGTCTACATCCATCTACACCGTCCTGGAGTCCTCAGCAGCAGCGTGAGGGAAGAGGCATTTTCTACAATTTGGCGCCAATGTGGAAGACGCAGGACCCAGCCGTTCAAGCTGTGAGAGACTTCCCCATGGACGGTAACTAAATTACCAGTTGTACTCTAATCGGGTGTTGTGAGCACAGCATATCGCTGCCAGGCAGCGTGAGGCTGGAGCTCTTTAAAGTTGCCAAAGGCAAAACCTTGAGCACGAGGACCGTTATTTACTAGTGGACACTCTGAGCTCTGAGGAGGTTTTGCCTCGGATCCCTTCGAGCACAAACAGCTGCTGCTGAGCGGCAGCCACTGGGACTCACGGAGGGACTTTTGCCCTGTTACGTTGCCACGTTGTCCTGTTTTGGAGAAAAATTTAGGGGAAAACCCCTGTATAGGATCCCTCTGGGAAGCAAACCCAAGTGGCTCCTCCCTCCAACCAGTCCGAAAAAATAACCTCTTTGGAGAAAAGTGGAAAAAACTATTTTACTAAACAAATAAAGTGCATACAACTATAAAGAATGAATAATATGAAACAATAAAACCTCTCCTTCTGAAGTGAGATGGCAAATTGAGAAAGTCCTTGCCGTAGGTGGAGCTCGGCTCTCTCTCAGTCTCTCATCAGTCCCAGTCCCTCCGGCGCTGCTGGAAAACGCCGAGGTCCAGGCCCCGGTGGGCCGCAGCTGCAGCCCCCAGTGCTCCCCTGGGTTTGCAGTCTAGAGCAGGTTTAAACAGTTCCAAGAAAAAGGAAAAAAAAACAGTCCAGGGAACTTCTCTGCCCTAGCTAGCGGAAACTAACTAAAAGAAAAAAAAAAAAAAAAAAAAAAAAAAAAATCTCTATCCTGCAGTCTCTCCAAGCCTCCGCCAAACACCCCGTCCGCAGAAGAATGTGGAGGAGTCAGGCAGTTTTCTCAAAACAAACTCTGCGCTTCCCCTTGCTCTTAGAACCAGTCTTAAAGGCACAGGACCCAATATACAGCACAAAGAGAACAGACGATTGGGGATACAAACATCATAGGACACACGTGCATTGAGCGCAGGTGGGCACTGCTTTGCACTGCCCGCACTGAAGCGCTGAGTGGAGGTTGGAGTCCCCGAGCACGGAAAAGCTGTTCCTGAGCAGCGTCTGGAGCCGTGGCTCTGAAGGGGACCCCGTGCAGTGTCCTGAGAGCCGACTGGAGTGTCTGGCCAACCCCCACGTCTGATGTCGAGTGAGGACCTGCTTCTGCGACGTCGAGGTGAGCTACACTAGTGTAAACAATACGGGTCTATCCCATTCTACCCTTGATAGAGATCTCTAAAAGAAACTTAAGCATCTTTTACGCTGCAACAACAGTACTTTACATAAGCAAGAGCTAAAAGATATTTTAGAATGGACTCTAGTTAACTTTTCCAATGCTGACCGTTCAGTCGTCTTTACCAGAGACTCTTGGGACTCAGTTGGAAATCGACTTTTTAATGATAATTCACAAAAGAATTTTGCTGTTGCTGAGCTTGTTCCAGCTTGTAGGGCTCTCGTTGAGCTCTTTGCTGCAAAAAACGCCGCTGCAGCCGCGGCATCTAGTCACGCCGTTCCCGGAGATCTCCTCCGCGTGGCCGAGGGTCTGCAGCACAAACCGCCCCCCTCCCCCCCTCCGCGCCGCGCGGTTTCGGCATCGGCGGCCCCGCCAAGCGCCGCGGCCCCATCCCCCACCCGCGTGCCTGCGGCACGCATCCCCTCCGCCCCAAGCCCCCCACCGGACCCTGCCGCCCCTCTCACCATGCCCTCAGTCCCGTTCACGGCTGGAATTCCTGTTACCACGGCTCCCTCCCCTCGCTCCAGTGTGCCGGGCCCCGTCCCTGTCTCTGCCCCTGCGAGCCCGCCCACTGAAGACATCCCGGCGGCTCTTCTCGCTGCCAGAACGGCGGCAGCACCGCCCCCTCCTCACCCCGCGGCTCGGGCTGGATCGCATCCCCTCCCCAGCGCGGGTCCTGCCGCACCGCCCAATACAGATTTTGCGGCTGTGGCCGTGGCCGTTGCCGGCCTCCTCCATAGACAAGCAGCGACCCTCCTGCAGGTGGCACAAGTCCCCCTCGCTGCAGCCGACGTGGCGCTGCCGGGGCCCGCCGCTGCCTCGCCGCCGCTGCCTATCGATGAGCCGGCGGTGCCAGCAGTGGCGGCGGTGCCAGCGCCCGCAGTGCCGCCGGCGGCTGTGCCTGCAGTTCCCCTGGTGCACACTAACGCGGAGATGCCCGCCACCTCCCCGGCGTGTTCGGCCGCGTGCAGAGTGCCCCAGCCCCGTGCCGCAGCGAATGCTCCGGCCTGTTCCCGTCCCGGCCGAAGCACCATCGTCTGCGCCGCGGGATGGAGCGGTCCAGCCCATCGCACCGCCACGCACCCTCCGCGCCGCGGAGCCTCTACCAGTGCCAGTGCCCCCTTCCAGCATCCCCAGTGCCGCGGCACAGACGGCAGCTGACCATGCGCACCCTGTCCCCGCTCTGCAGCATGCCCCAGCCCAGCCTACGAGCTACCAGCGGCTGAGTGCCACAACACAGACGGCAGATGGCCGTGAGCGCTCTGTCCCCACTCCGCGGCGTGCCCCAGCCAGCCCTCCCGTTCCTGCTGCGGCCGTGCCGAGGGCCGCGGCCACCACCAGGCTGGCAGCGCCGTCCCAGCCCGACTCGTCCCCATCGCACAGTGACGCTACTGAGATCCCTGCCACGGCCCCGGGGTTTCCTGTGCCTGCAGACGTCCTAGTGTTCCCTCCTGAGGCCAGAGCCGCGGTCCCTGCTGCAGTTCCTGCACCTTCTCCATCTCCCACACCATCCCCACAGTAGCCTCCAGCCGCCCTTCACCTGCCACAGAGTCTGTATGCAGCCCAACAACAACATGATTCTACAGCATCTTGTATGACAGGACCACAGCTTGGCACACAAACCATGCAACGAGAAGGGGGAGAATGGAATGTGACAGCCTCTTTAACAAATACAGGACAGACAGAGAACTGTTTTGCCCTTGTAGCTGCCAGCCCTCTCAAACCTGAGCATCCACCACCACTTATCCCGATTTTGGAAGGTCCCCAGAAATGTTCTGATGACCTTCAACTGACAGACTGCCATGAAGTCACATGAGAAATTTGCAAAGAAGAAAATCTAAATCCTCTAGCCATGCCTGTGATATTCAGCCAGCAAGCCGGAGGTCCCAGAACATGGACAGCTATCCCATCTCACGAAATAAAGGAATTAAGAAAAGCGATAAAGGACAGTGGCATCTGCTCTCCATATTTTAAACAACTGTTAAAAAGTACCCTAGAAAGAACACATCAAACCCTAAAATGCATTTTAAGTCAAGAGAAAAGAGGGAAAGCTCAGTATGTTTATAATTTTCTGAACAGCTCTGCGAAAGAGCCTGATCCCCACATTTACAGACATTTCTTGAACAATAAAAAGGTGTCTTGGTTTGAAAAAAAGACAGGTGTCTGCTAAGGAGAGGCAGGCCTCTCTAGGAAATGAGGAATTCAAATCCTTCCCTCCATGTTATTATAATTTGGAAGATTAAAAAAAAAAACTTTTCGGTCAGAGCTATGGGGAAGGAATAACAGTCCTTTACTAGTAACTGTAATAGACTATGGACACAAAGAAAAGTTCCAATAGGAATTTATTAGATTGCAGCAGGCAAGTGAGAGAAATAACAGACCTCGTGGTGCCAATTTCACAAGTTACTAAGTGTCCAGGTTATTAGCTATCAGTAATTAATTGTTTGTATTCTCCGTTTATGTATCGATGTTATATGTTATTTGTAAGTTGTCCGGTTCTCTGTTCCCCAAAACCCCGGTTGCTTCCCAGTTTCAGAAAGTCCCTACCCCCCCACTTACCTTATAATAAGTTAGGCCCCGCTGCTCAGTCCATGCCTTGCCACCGAGTACAGCACCGACACCGCCCACCTTGCCATCAGCCCCTCCCCGCCTGCTCGTCAACCTAGAAACCTCGCCCACTCCTCGCCTGCTCCGGGTCTAGCACCACCCTGTATGGAAATTAAGCAAGCCGGAAGTGCACCAGACACCAAAGACCCCTAAAGACAACGAGCCGATTCAAGATTAAGGAAAACGAAATACAGTGCTGGGTGGGGAAAGAGCACAAGTACCCGCTGAGGTCCTCCAGCTGTTCTCGAGAATGTCACCATAACCTCAGAGACCCTCGCTAGGAAACACCCCCCTGGACCTGTGGGCCCTGAGTGAGACCTATTGGACTCCCGCGAGGCGAGGCTCCCGACTCTGCGGCTGCGCGGCAGCAAAGTCGTCTAGACCTCCTCCTCGACAGTGTCCGGTCTGAGCAGCGGCGGTGTAGGCATCCCATCCCCGAGCCGTCCCTCGTTTAAAGAGCTGAAATAATAAAGGCATTAAAGGAGCTAACACCGTCTCCTGCCCAGATTATTTCTAACAATTTTGGGGGCTCGTCCGGGATCGCCACGCCCAGAAGAGGACCCAGGAAGGGAAGGCGCCGCCCGACTTGGGACTCCTGGGACAGCTGGCGAGCTCCGGACCCAGCGACGAGGGACACCGCCGCAGAGGGACAGCGCCGAGGAGCGCCGGTAAGTATAGCCGGTGGCGGGAGTGGAGGCGAGCGAGTGGAGAGTGAGTGAGACGGGGGCCGGCAGCTCGGACCCCCGAAGCGTGTGCGGACCCCTTAGTACCGCGGTTTCGGATTCCCGCGAGGGGACCGGCCGGGAACAGGGGGAAGCGAGTGAAGCCTGAGCGAGTGAGGCGCCTCCAGGGGCATAGTGGGCCCCCCTCCGAACAGGCGGAGGAAAGAGTAGGTGTAAGTGGCCTGTGAGAGGGAGATAGGTGATTGAGGAAGGCCCCACTGGGGATCCCCCCCCCACAATAGAGCGCAGCAGCTGGGCCCTGAGGGCGGGCCTACAGGCTAGCACCTTAGCGCAGCGGCTGGGGTCCTGAGGGCGGGCCTACAGGCTGGCAACGAGGGGGTGCACCTTCTGGGTGTAGGATAGTGGGAGCCGGGAGTGTAAGCCTTGTGCTGGGCGGGGGTGTTCCAGGGAGGGAACACGCTACCGGGCACAGGGGACCTGCATTGGTCGGGGGTAGACACGCTGTCCGGGTGGAAGGGTGTCGCACTGGGCGGGGGTGACCGGAGTGCGGAGAGGTACCACTGGTCGGGGGTGTCTATGCTGTCCGGGTGCAGCGCACCGGCGGGAGGACAGGACGCTGTCCCGGGTGCGGGGTGTGAAAGGAGGGGAGTCTTGACAAGCACGAGAGACTCAAAGATAGGGTGTGTGGGTGAGTCGTGCGACGACTGTCCGAATCCCGGCAGTAAGTAGCGCCTGGTACCTTGGGCCCCGGTCGACCGGCTGCTTACGGGGATTCGCTTGACAGCGAGAAGCGAGAGAGGGATAGTGGCTGCGGCTCGGTATCCCACATTGGTCGGGGTCAAGGGGGAATACGCTACTGGGTACAGGTGGAAGGCCTGTACTGGGCGGGGGTATTCCAGACCCCAGATCCGGGTGTGGGACCTGCAGTGGGCGGGGAGAGTTGCTCCATCCGGCTGCAGGGTCAAGGGGGCAGGCGGGCTATCCGGGGGATCGGCAGGCAGTAGCAGTGGGCTACTTACGGGTCCCTTGGGGTGAAAGAGGGATAGTGGCGGGGGCCTTAAGGGCAGGCTTACCGGCTATCCAGGGAGTGAGTGGGTTTTTCGGGTTTTAGTTGCCCGTCTTTAACTTTCCTTTCGAGTAGGGGCACCGTACAAGGTTTAGTTTACGAAAAGGTCAAACAATTTTGATTTGTGTTGCCCGGTATTAAACTTTCCGTTCGGGTAAGGGCATTGTAAAAAGTCTTAAGTTGACCAAGTGAGGATGGGTGTGTGTGGGAGCAAAACGAGGAAAGACAGGAAGAAAGGAAAAGGGAAGGTGGCCAACATCCCTCCCGACAGCCCACTAGGAAAGATGTTAGGACAGTGGGATAACAGCGAGAGAACTAAAACCTTAAACAAAATAAAGATGATACATTATTGCGTAGAGATTTGGCCAACCCTCAATCTACCTGGGGAATGGCCATGGTACGGGACCACCGACCCTTGGATGTGCTCACAGTTAAATCAGCATTTGAGAGCCCAAGGGGAAATAGATACAGAGCAACTAAGATATGCCGCTTGCTGGCTGCGTTTAGATTCGGACACTGAAAAAGTAAAGATATGCAAGCTGCAAGAAAAGGGAAGGAAGAGTAAGGAAGAGAAAGAGGAGGTTAGTCCTGTATGGGACCCTCTTGAGCATTTACCCCCTCCTCCTGTTTATCCCGATCTACCCCAAGTTAGCCCTCAAAATCCCCAAACTCCAATGACCCCTTCCTCACTAGTTCCCTCCCCTGTACCTAATTCCCCATCAACTAATTTTTCTGTGAACACGTCCCCAGTGGGGACTAATTTTTTTGCAGATATACCTCTAGTAGGTGCCATAAACTTTTCCGAGAACGCACCCCTAACAGTAACAACCCATCGTTCTAACAGAAACCCCTTCTACAACTCCGTAACTCCTTCTATCCCTTCTTCAGTCCCACCGTCAGTCCCTCCGAATCCTGTGTCCTCCCCGTCACCATCCAAACTCCCCGCTCCACCTCCTAATTGGGAGCTAGGCCATTCTACCTCAAATGCGGAGCCCTCTCCCAGTAATGACCATAATAGTACCAACCCAATAGGAGTGACTGAAATCCCAGAAGGGCCCGGCTATAACACCCGGTCGAGAACTAAACTCTTTCCCTTAAGGGAAGTCCCAATGGGTGGAGTCGCCGGAGGGGTCGGATTTGTGAATGCTCCCCTGACCGCATCGGAAGTGAGGAATTTTAAGAAAGAGCTAGGAAACCTGGTAGAGGACCCCGTGGGAGTGTCAAACCAAGTGGACCAATTTTTAGGCCCCAATACGTACACATGGGAAGAGCTGAATTCAATTTTAAAAATCTTGTTCAGCCCGGAAGAAGTCAGGATGATCAGAACAGCAGGGATGAAGGTCTGGGAAAGGGAAAACAGAACGGGTCCCCCAGGTGATTATAAACTACCAATCATAGATCCGAGGTGGAATCCAAACAGGGAGGAGGACAGGAGGAGCATGGATGATTATAGAAGTCTGATGGTCAAGGGCATAAAAGAGTCAGTTCCCCGCAGCAGTAACACCAAATTAGCCTTTGATAACATGCAGGGGAAAGACGAAACCCCCGCAGCCTGGCTGAACAGGCTGAAAAGAAATTTCCAGCTTTACTCGAGTATAGATCCCGATAGTCCCGAGGGCCAAGTGCTGTTAAAAACACAGTTCGTCACCAAGTCCTGGCCCGACATTAGGAGAAAATTAGAAAAGATGGAGGATTGGCAGGAAAAAGGTATAAATGAACTACTAAGGGAGGCTTTGAGAGTCTATCTGAGAAGGGAGGAGGAAAAAGCTAAAGCCAAAGCGAGAATAATGATAGCTGTGGCTAAAGAAAGCATAGAAGCGGTACAAGATCCAAACCCTCCCGATCGGAGGAACATCAAGCCAGGGAAAAGAAGGACCTTACCACCCTGGAAAACCCTTGGAAGGCCAGGAGAAGATAGGAAATGTTTCTATTGTGGGGAGATCGGGCATATAAAGAGAGATTGTCAAAAACTGACCTTCGATGAAGCAATGACAAAAGAACAGGATGCCTTGGAGAGGTTATTAAAAGGGGGGAACAATGAAGATTAGGGGTGTCATGGGCTCTACACACTAGGGGACCCGATGTACCATCAAGAGGAGCCCATAGTAAATTTTGAAGTGGGTCCCCAACACGAGGAATTTGAATTTTTAGTGGACACTGGGGCGGACCGGTCCAGCATCAAGAAGCTTCCAGTAGGAGTTAGCATTGGAACAAAGATATGTGAGGTTATGGGGGCAGAAGGGAAACCGTTCACAGCCTCGATTATAGAAGGGGTGGAAGTAAAAGGGAATTCAAAACGAATAGTGACCGATTTCATTTATCTGCCGGACTTAGAAAGCAATCTATTAGGACGGGACTTACAAGTGCAATTGGGAGTGGGAATTATCCCCCAGGAAGGCAGAATGAGGGTAAAAATCATGAAATTGACTGCCGAGGATTTAGAAAAGATAAACCCAAAGGTATGGGCAGAAGGAGGGAAGAGCGGCCTCCTTAATATCCCCCCAATAAAAATAGAAATGCAGCCAGGAACTCCTCCCATCAGAGTAAAACAATATCCAATATCTTTAGAAGGGAAGAAAGGGCTAACCCCCATTATCGAACAGCTTTTAAAGGAGGGCATTCTAGAGCCATGTATGTCCCCCCATAACACCCCCATCTTAGCTGTAAAGAAAGCTGAGGGGAAATATCGATTAGTTCAAGATCTGCGGGAAATCAATAAGAGAACTATCGCTAAACATCCTGTAGTCCCTAACCCGTATACCCTCTTGAGCCAGATCCCCCGAGAGCATGCCTGGTTTACAATCATAGATTTAAAAGATGCATTCTGGGCATGCCCTTTAGCGGAGGAGAGCCGGGACTGGTTCGCTTTTGAATGGGACCACCCTGAGACAAAAAGAAAACAACAGCTAAGATGGACACGCCTACCACAGGGTTTCACAGAGTCACCAAATTTATTCGGGCAAGCCTTAGAAGAGCTGTTGGAGCAGTTCACCCCCGAAGGACAGGTGCAGATCCTACAATATGTAGACGATTTACTGATTTCAGGAGGAAGCCAAATTGAAGTAAGAACCACCAGTATTCAACTCCTGAATTTCCTAGGGGAAAAGGGATTAAAAGTGTCAAAAAAGAAACTGCAATTCGTAAGATCAGAAGTAACCTATTTAGGGCATTTGATTGGCAGAGGATACAAGAAATTGAGCCCTGAGAGAATTGCAGGAATAATAGCAATACCTACCCCAAGAACCAAAAGAGACATAAGAAAACTATTGGGCCTTTTTGGGTATTGCAGACTGTGGATCGACGAGTACACCCAGAGTGTAAAGTTCCTGTATAGCAAACTAGTGAATCCAGAGCCCATGGAGTGGACACAGGATGATGAGAAACAGTTGAAGGAACTAAAGAATAAATTGTCCACAGCTCCTGTCCTGAGCTTGCCAGATTTAAAGAAGGAATTTGACCTATTTGTAAACACCGAAGGGGGAGTAGCCTATGGTGTAATAGCTCAGGAGTGGGGAGGATGTAAAAAGCCTATCGCTTTCCTCTCTAAGATATTAGATCCCGTAGCTCGAGGATGGCCGACCTGCCTACAAGCCATAGCTGCCACCGCAATGTTGGTCGAGGAGTCCCAAAAACTAACATTAAATGGGAAGATACGGGTCCACACACCACATGACATAAAAACTGTCCTGAGCCAGAAAGCCCCGGGATGGGTAACTGATTCCCGAATACTCAAATATGAGGTCACATTAATGAACTCAGAAAATCTGAGTCTAACAACTTCCAAAAATTTGAACCCTGCACAGTTTCTCTCTGGAGAACCACCTCCGGAACTGGAGCATGATTGCCTGGAACTCATGAATTTCCAGACAAAAGTGAGGGAAGATCTAGAAAGCACCCCTTTACCCTATGGAAAGAGACTATTCACAGACGGGTCATCGAGGGTGCTTGAAGGAAAGAGAATTTCAGGGTACGCCGTAGTTGAGTGGTCAACTATAGAAAACATCCAAGTCATGGAAAAAGGAAAGTTACCCTCGAGCTGGTCCGCTCAACTCTGTGAGATCTATGCGGTGAAAAGGGGATTGGACCTATTAGAAGGAGACCGGGGGACTATCTACACCGATTCCAAATATGCTTTTGGGATAGTCCATACTTTTGGAAAAATTTGGGAGGAACGGGGATATTTGAACTCAAAAGGGAAAGATCTTGTACATAAAGAAATAATAAAATTAGTTTTAACCTCCTTACTAAAACCCATTGAAATTGCTGTAGTCCATGTAAAAGGACATCAGAAGGAGAACACCTTTGAGGGGAAAGGGAACCAATTGGCAGACCAGGAGGCAAAAAGAGCAGCTCAAGATCCCAGAGGACCAGTTAGGATACTAGCACTGAGCGAAACCTCAGAGGGGGAGGAAGGGGAAGAAAAACCAAAATATGATGGAGCAGAGTCAAAAGCTATCAAGGATCTAGGGATGAAAAAGGGAGAGCATGGGGAGTGGTTGACTCCTGATGGCAGGAGGTTTTTGAATAAGCCCCTAGCCAGAAGGATTCTAACCGAAATTCATGAACTAACCCACTGGGGAACCCAGGGATTATGTGATCATTTCCTAAAGGAAAATTTCTGCATAGGAGTGTACGGCCTAGCCAAGGCTGTAACCCAAGGGTGTGTAGTTTGCCAAAAGGTGAACCAACGAATGATGAGAAAAGTAATACCTGGAGGGAGGGAACTAGCTCTAAGACCATTCCAGAGCATTCAAGTAGATTTTACTGAAATGCCTCAGATTCAAAATTACAAACATCTATTGGTAATAGTTGACCATCTCACTCATTGGGTAGAAGCATTCCCGACTAGAAAAGAAACAGCCGGAGTAGTCGTGAGAATACTCCTTGAACACATAATCCCTCGGTATGGGTTAGTGAACAATATCGATTCAGACAGAGGATCTCATTTTACAGCTAAAATTTTGCGTCAAACTGTTGAAGAATTGGGAATAAAGTGGAGATTGCACACCCCTTGGCATCCCCAGAGTTCAGGGAGAGTGGAAAGAATGAACAAAACTCTTAAAAACGTGCTGACTAAATTAATTGAAGAAACACGATTGAATTGGCTTAAGTGTCTACCCCTAGCTCTCCTAAGAGTCAGAACTAGACCAAGATCAGATATAGGAGCTTCCCCTTATGAGATGATGTTTGGGCTCCCCTTTCTGTTAACCACCTACAGCACTGGGAATTATATAGAAGGAGACACCGCAGCCCGAAGATACCTGCAGACAATTGGCAAAACATTAGAAGACCTCAGGGTGAAAGGATATATTCCCCAAACTTCCCCCCCTTGATTCCAATGTACATCAGATTACTCCTGGGGATTGGGTGCTGATCAAATCCTGGAGTACTGCCCCACTAACCCCAAAATTTGAAGGTCCTTTTCAGGTGCTTCTTACCACCCATACTGCTGTACGGACCAAAGAAAAAGGCTGGACACACATCACGAGAATAAAAGGACCCGTGTCACCCCCGAGTGAGCCCTCAAACCTAGACCATCCGACTAACCCTCCTGAGTGGACGGTAACATCACAACCGAACTCACTGAAACTGACTTTTAAAAGAAAACCAAAGACTTAGTAAGAGACCGGAACAACCCAGTTAAATCCCGGAAACACTTAAAGAACTGTGATTAAAAAGGGTTAATTTAAGCGTCGCAGGTTACTATAAGTTCTTTGCTGTTGTGTTAGTGTTAAGAATTGTTAACTTTGTTGTGACAGAAGTCTAGTTGATGTTGGAAGTGGTTGAATAAACAGATAAGTGAGCTGAGATATTAATCTAAATTTCTCTCCTAGAGCATTCCCTAGGAAGGCTGAATAACCAAATTAACAACCAAGTGAGGGGAAAAATAAATAAAGAACCTTAGGGACTGGACCCAGAGAGCCCCAAGACCCAAGAGGCAAGCCCAGGTGAGACCAAGAATGAGAGCGGTTCATACTGGACTCTTGGGGAGACTGATAGGACTGATATTAGTCCTAATAACGAGTGAGCGCGCAGAAGGGGCCTCCTGCTCAAAGTGCTACTCTCCCATCTATGATGGAGAAAATTTACAGTCCTTAATTAGGGTTCACACCAACGTAAACCCCACTTGTTTTGATGTTGACCAACTTACCACCTGCCAGGAGGAGGGTAAGAAATATTGGATTGCTAGAAATGCAGCTACGTTTAAGCAACGTCTGACCGGGGAATGCCCTATGAGAGAATGGTTTTGTTTAGAAGAGATAAGCAACCTAAAAGGAGCAGTGGACCTGGTAAAAGAAAAGCCATTAACAGTCAGAAAGGCTGAAGTAAGTGAACCCCTCAATAGAAATCTATTCATTGACCTAATTGAAAAGATCAGTCATGAATTAAATCTTACCAATTGTTGGATCTGTGGGAGCACCCAAATGGCAGATGTGTGGCCCTGGGAGGGAATAAGCTTAGCACCCTTAGACATCTTAAGGTGGAAGAAAATGAGACAAGAACCCCCGCACATTAGGGAAAGGAAAAAGGAACAATGGGACTTAAAATCAAAAGTGATTGGAGAGGAATGCATAAAGAGAACAGGCAAGCGGTATAAAACATTTGTGGGAAGAATGGCTTGCAAAAGGTCACTAATAATAAAAGATCTTACCCAAGAATGGATTCCTAGGGAACCAGACACGTACTGGTCAATTGGGAAGAAGGAGACAGGATGCATTTATAATGAAATATACCAGCTGCATCAATGCACTGACAGGGGAATTAACCCCTTTTGGGGAATTAGGGAGATGTCAAAATATTGGGAACACCCATTTGACACTCAGAACACTTCTTGGAGAGCCCCCGAGCACTTCTTTTGGATCTGTGGGGATAAAGCATATACATATCTCCCCGGGAATTGGGCAGGTAGTTGCACTGTGGGGATTATAAAGCCCGCTTTCTTCCTACTACCACGCGAATCTGGAAACACCCTAGGAGTACCCCTATATGACAATCTAAAAAGACCAAAACGGACAGTAGTGGACATGGGCAGCTCCCAAAATTGGAAAGGAGAGATCTGGACCCCTGAGAAAATTATAAAAACATATGGACCAGCAACATGGGCTCAGGATGGGTCATGGGGATATCGAACCCCCATCTATATGCTAAATCGGATCATCAGGCTACAGGCAGTCCTAGAAGTTATATCGAATAACACCGCCCTAGCCCTAGATCACATCAGCCAACAGTTGTCTCAAACAAGGGCTGTGGTATATCAAATAAGGTTGGCTGTGGACTACCTGTTAGCCGATGAGGGTGGCATATGTGGGAAGTTCAACACCTCTGAATGCTGCCTCGAAATCGATGATAAGAGCGAAGTAATTAAAAACATTTCCAGAGAAATCAGGAAGGTCGCTTACGTGGGAAATCAGGAATGGACCCCGTTACTCAATATAGACTGGTGGGACAACTTCTGGTCTTTAAAGGGGGCGTGGTGGAAAAAAGTGGGTTTCATAGCCCTAAGTGCATTAGCCAGCCTTCTCATTGTCCCCTGCCTACTACCCTGCCTAATCCGGGTCATCACCTCCGCAGTGCAAGCAAGTCTCCAAATATCTGAAATTAACACCAAAAAGCCCACACATATGTTAACCTTAACATCCAATATAAAAGAACTAAGTACAGCAGAAAAGATCTACAATCGATATCAGGAACTCGAAGAGGTGTATAACCACAAACCAGAAATTGATGCGAGTTAAAGCTCGATCAAAGAAAAAGAGGGGGGATTGAGAGAAATAACAGACCTCGTGGTGCCAATTTCACAAGTTACTAAGTGTCCAGGTTATTAGCTATCAGTAATTAATTGTTTGTATTTTCCGTTTATGTATCGATGTTATATGTTATTTGTAAGTTGTCCGGTTCTCTGTTCCCCAAAACCCCGGTTGCTTCCCAGTTTCAGAAAGTCCCTACCCCCCCACTTACCTTATAATAAGTTAGGCCCCGCTGCTCAGTCCATGCCTTGCCACCGAGTACAGCACCGACACCGCCCACCTTGCCATCAGCCCCTCCCCGCCTGCTCGTCAACCTAGAAACCTCGCCCACTCCTCGCCTGCTCCGGGTCTAGCACCACCCTGTATGGAAATTAAGCAAGCCGGAAGTGCACCAGACACCAAAGACCCCTAAAGACAACGAGCCGATTCAAGATTAAGGAAAACGAAATACAGTGCTGGGTGGGGAAAGAGCACAAGTACCCGCTGAGGTCCTCCAGCTGTTCTCGAGAATGTCACCATAACCTCAGAGACCCTCGCTAGGAAACACCCCCCTGGACCTGTGGGCCCTGAGTGAGACCTATTGGACTCCCGCGAGGCGAGGCTCCCGACTCTGCGGCTGCGCGGCAGCAAAGTCGTCTAGACCTCCTCCTCGACAGTGTCCGGTCTGAGCAGCGGCGGTGTAGGCATCCCATCCCCGAGCCGTCCCTCGTTTAAAGAGCTGAAATAATAAAGGCATTAAAGGAGCTAACACCGTCTCCTGCCCAGATTATTTCTAACACAAGGCAGAGGCAAATACAGCGCTGGACGACAGGGAGAGTCTCCGCTCCACCAACTGCCGCGCCTGGGCAAGTTTTTAGTCCCCTTTTATCTTGCTTCTTTCTCCGACTGACGTGTCCTTCTTGTAGTACTCCGCACATGTGTGGCGTATTGCTAGGGGGTCTTTTTCTGCCTCCCGGGGTGCAGTGATGAAGGCTGGTAGTCATCTTAGGCGCCTTCTTCTTTATATGTTAACTAAGCTTGAGTTCCTGAAACTTAAAGCTGATTAAGCAAGTAGAGAGAAAAAAAAAAAAAAATTGAGCAAGAGCATGTTTACATATGGCTTTTCTATAAGATTAGATAGTAACATAGTAACTTCCTGTTATCTTGAGTTAATTTTCAGTGAACAGAAACAGTTAATGTTTATCACAATTCCCCCATTTCTCTTGTTCTTACTTATTTTTGTTCACTGTATCTTTGCAGTTCTTGTCTAGCTAACTCTAAAGTTTCTAAATTTTCTTCTTCAGGTATTAGGTCATACTTAGTTCTAAGGAGCATAAGGTGTGCCGCTTCTAGCCTGCTTTTCACTATAGTAATCAGTTTATTAAATATACATGGTCCGAAGGTAAGCCCCAGCGCTAACAGAATTACTGGCCCCGCAACAGTAGAAAGCAGTGGTTAACCAAGGAGAGTGGTTGAACCAATTTTCATACCAATTCTGATGTGCCTCTCTCTCTCTTTTCCGCTGTTCTATCTGCTTTCTTAGTTCATTCATAGTATTGATTACTACTCCTGTATGGTCCGCATAAGAACAACATTCCTCTTTTAGTGCTACACAAAGGCCCCCCTTGTTGTAAAAACAGCAGATCTAAACCCCTTCGATTTTGTAATACTACTTCTGATAGTGATCTAACTGATTTTACTAACCCATCAATTGCTTTTTCTATTTTACTTAAATCTTCATCTACAGAGATTCTTAGTGCTTTAAATTCTTTCTGTTGGTTGACTAATGAGGTTATCCCTGTTCCAGCTCCTACTCCTCCTACAGTTAGAAGAGTTGCTATAGTCAGGGCGGTGAAAGGTTCTCTTCTCATGAGGTGATGTTCTGGGGTTGTATGCTGTTCAAGGACATAATCCTTTGGATGATAAGTAATTTTCGGTATAATAGTTACTTGAATACAATAGTCATGGGTGTGATTAAAAATTTTCAGAGATAAACAAGGAGTAATTCCTATACTCTGGCAAACCCACCGAGTATTGGGAGCTGGGAGTAACCAATCTGCTTCTTGTTTTTGCTTTGGGTCTTTCACAGTGATGTTACACAAATGTTCTCTATTAGGGGGAACAGTACCCACACACCGTCCCTGTCCGCTTACCTGAGAGAGTGTTACTCCTTGGGTACTTTCTTTAGTCTTTTTCCAAAGGCATTCTTTTGGATTAGTCCCATTTATTTTTTTTTGTTTTAGCTGTTACCCCAATGGCTTCATAAAAAGGAGGTCGGACGTTATAGCAAAGCCAGCATTCTTTTGTTAAATCGGGGTTTGTTCTATTTAGAATGCCATAACTAGCTTGCATTATTTTCTACAGAGTACTATATTTAGAGGCTTCTTCAGGGGCATCAGCCTGAGGCACTGTTAATTCTCCCGATCTACTGCTGTTTGTAATGTTTGTCCAGCTCTGCCCTATTACTAGTACTGGGTTTGGTCCGACACTCTCTGGGTCATGTGGGACTGGTTCTTTTTTTATTAGTATTAAGCTTCCACTATCAGTTTTAGGTTGCCAATATCTTACTCCCCAGGTTCGTCCTATTACCCATCCAGGATCTTGGTGTTCTAGAATTAAAACTCCTAGAGATTTACAATATCCTTTTTTCCACACGTTACCGTGTAGGGCATAACCGGGTGGGTCACACCCATGTGGTTCCCAGGTTACCTTAAGATATATATCTTGTTTTGTAGGCGTCCATCCCATAGCAATAGTTTCACACCCCCAATAAGCACAATAATATTCATTAGGGAAATTGCAATATCCCTGCCCTGGGTTTGAACTGGGACACCAATAGGTAGCTTTAGAATTCCACCCGAAGTGGCGTAGGTTGTCTGGTGTACAGTCTTGACGCATTAGCTCACAATTGGTCACATTAAAGAAAGGAGCTCCCACAGTAACATTGACTTTGAGAATTTTAGAGTTTTCCCATCGAGTTAGTGACCATTTAAAGGGCTGGTGTGGTAGAGTATCTACGGCATTAACTCCTCCTAAGTATAATATTAACAAAAGAAAAGTAATCTGCTGGGTCAAGTGGCGAGCGTCATTGGGGGCGTAGGGATGGAAGCATATCTGAGGATTTTTCCATTTTATAGACTGCGACCTGCCCCCCTGCCCAGGGTCCTCGCTTCTATTCCCATTCTTGAGGCAATTCCCCGAATATTGTTTTGTTGTCCCACCCTGGGGGTTCCTTCCTCCACAGCTTTTTATCCCTCTGCCTTGCTCGTCGACTCAGTTGCCTCAAGCCACAAGGAGTACCATCTTCTTGGCAGCAGGGATATTCTTCAGGAGGTCCCCGGGGACGATTCTGTTGCCTCTTGACGTAGGAATCCCAGTTCCGATATTTAACTGGGGGTGTATCACACCGGATTCCCTTTAGGCGTGTGCGGCAGGTGCAGTCAACGATCTCAGCTATGAACGGGATGGGTTCATTAGGGTGATAACAATATTTTGGTTCAATCCCTAATGCAAAAATCCTCCACCATTCTTCTGATTCTTTCACTAACCCCTCATGTTTAACTTTATATTCTAGAATCTAATCAGTTATGTTCCGTTGCAGTACCCAACAGGGGCTGCAAATTCCTCTAGGAGGGGTTCCTTGCCTACAATGACTCCACCACCTGTCCCTGCAGACTTTACAAATATAACAAACAAAAGGATAACAATTGCACTCTGGGTCTTTACACCTTATTTTAACATCAGAGTTACAAATTAGTTTTTCCTCCGTGTAGTGTGGTTCTGGTGCACATTCTACACGGTGTCCATTCATTGATGATCTCTCCTCTGGATCCGTAACTTCAGGTCTCCGGGATTGCTTGTCACCTGCCACTCGGGAGTCGGTTTGCTCACTGGCCCTTTAATTCTGCTAGCATGGGTCCATCCCTTCTCTGCTGTTCTGATTGCAGTCTCTGTAGTAAGCAATACAAGGTAAGGGCCCTCCCATTGTGGGGCCAAGGTTGCTTCTTTCCAGGACTTTATCATTACCCAATCTCCTGGTTGCACCTGGTGCAGTTTCAAATCTAGTGGGGGTCTCTGAGCTAACCTTCCTTTTCTCCACAGATTTTCCCTATATTTCATTAGGTTGGTAATGTATACATTCATATTCTGATCTCTCAACTTTGGATGATCTTGTGGTTCCTCCATATTGTAGGGCATTCCATACAACATTTCAAACGGAGATATTCCCATATCCGATCTAGGTCGTGTCCGGATATTTAGCAATGCTAATGGTAGGCATTTTACCCATGACAGTTTGGTCTCAATCATGAGTTTGGTCAATTGTTTTTTAATTTCCCCATTCATTCTTTCTACTCTCCCCGAACTTTGGGGTGCCAGGGGGTGTGATAATCCCATTGTATTCCCATTATTGCCATGGTTTCTTTAATTATTTTGGATGCAAAATGAGGGCCTCTGTCTGAGTCAATGGTTTCCGTGACCCCATATCTGGGAATAATATGCTCTAATAGGGTCTTGATCACTGTTTGTGCTGTTGCCCTTGCTGTAGGGAATGCCTCTACATAATGGGTTAGGTGATCAACTATTACCAATAGATATTTATACCTCCCGGTCTTCGGTAACTCAGTAAAGTCTAGTTGGATGTTAGCGAATGGCCGGTATGCTGTGGGTCGTCCCCCCATTAAGGATTTTCTTAAATTAGCCCTATTTACTTTTAGGCAGGTAACACACCCCCTCACTACCTGCTTTGCCAAGTCATCTATCCCGATGCACATGTGCTTAGTGGCAAATTGATCTACTAATGCTTGCACCCCCCAATGTGTTTTACTATGTATTCTCCTCATAATGTCCATAGCTATGGATTTAGGCAGTACAGTTCTATTATCCTCCGGGAGTCGCCATTCCCCTTTTGGGTTTTCCCTTAACCCCATCCTTTCCATCTTTTCTTTTTCTTGTGTGGTGAAACTATATATTCTCCAGATCTTTTCATGATGGAGGCAATCTTTTGCCCTTGGGTTACTACATGCACATTCTATAGCATCAACTCCCCAGTTTTTCCAGCAAGCATCACAAGGGGTTTCTTGCAAATTTCCTCCACAAGTCCCACACTTCCTTCTTTCAGCCATCGGGTCTTTCTGAAGGGTAGATTGTAACGTCAGTAACGCAGCTCTTTTTGCTTCCTGATCTGCTGCATTATTTCCCCTGCTTTTAAAATCGAGTCCTTTTTGATGCCCTTTTAGGTGAACAACAGCAATTTTCCTAGGCCCCCTCAAGGCCTTTAGCAGTTTTCTAATTAGATCTTGGTGAACCAGGTCTTTTCCCTGGGAGTTTATCAACCCCCGCTCTTCCCATATTTTCCCAAAAGTGTGTATAATCCCATAGGCATATTTTGAGTCAGTATAGATGGTACCTGATTTATTCTTCAACAACTGCAATGCCCGTAGTACAGCATAAGTTCACAGGCCTGCGCTGACCAGGATCCACTTAGAGGGCCTGATTCTATAACTGCAAGTCCTTCTTCCCCAACTATTGCATAGCCAGAGACCCTTTTTCCATTAATTACTCGTGATGAGCCATCTACAAACAACCTATCCCCCTCTTCTAATTCTTCTTCATCCAAGTCTGGTCTTATTTTGGTTTGTTCTTCTATGGTAGATAAGCACTCATGGGCTAATCCATCTTCACTTGGCCTTCCATATAAGAATTGGGCCGGATTTTGTAAGGCTGTCACCTCTAGGGTTAATTTTGGGGAGTCTAATAGGATTCCCTCATGCTTCAAGAGTCGGGGCATCCGTTCCCACTTTTCTGCTTTTTGTTGTAAAATCCCCGGATGTATGAGGAGATAATACTCTCAGTTCCCCATTGAAAGTAATTTTATTAGTCTCCTCTACAAGCAGGGCGCAGGCCACTATAGCCTGTAAACATGTAGGCCAACCCCTGCTTACAGGGTCTAACAGCTTAGATAGTACCCAACAGGTTTCTTTTTCTCAGCCCACTCCTGGGTCAGTACTCCATAAGCCGTCCCACTATCTGTATTTACAAATAGATAAAAGGGTCTTTTCAGATTGGATAGGCTTAACACAGGGGCATTGACCAAATCATGCTGCAGGGCTTTCAAATGTTTGTCATCTTTCTCATCCCATTTCACTAGCCCCCCTTGGCTCAATTTCTCATATAAAAACTTAACCTTGGTGCTATAGTTCTCAATCCACTGTCGGCAATACCCCATGAGGCCTAACAACTGCCTAATTTGTTTCTTGCTCCTTGGAGGCGGTATGGATAGTATCCCCTTTACTCTTTCAGGGTCTATTTTCTTTTCCCCCTCCCGTAGATAGTGCCCAAGATATTTTACTTCTTTTTCCACGAATTGAAGTTTTGCCTTAGATACTTTAAGCCCTTTGGCACTCAGGAAGTTGAGTAATCTAATGCTTTCTGCCCGTACTTTGTCCTCTGCTTCCCCAGCAATCAGGAGGTCATCTACATATTGGATAAGGGTCACTCCTTCTCCAATCTGATATTCCTGCAAAATCTGTTCTAAAGCTTGTCCGAACAAATTTGGAGATTCCGTAAACCCCTGGGGGAGCACGGTCCACCTTAGCTGCTGTCTCCTATGAGTGACTGGGTCTTCCCATTCAAAATGCAAAGTAATCTCTACTCTTCTCATCTAGAGGACATGCCCAGAATGCATCTTTAAGGTCAATTACACTATAATATTGTTTTTTTGGGACCTAGTCTGTTTAGCAGGGTGTGAGGGTTGGCTACCACCGGAAAACGAGCTACTGTCCTTTTGTTTATTTCTCTTAGGTCATGCACTAACCGGTATGATCCATCTGCCTTTTTTACTGGCAAAAATGGGGGTATTAAAGGGAGACATGGCAAGGTTCTAAGAGTCCTTTGCTTAGTAGCCTCTCAATCTCGGGCTTCAACCCATTCTTTCCCTCCGGGGAGATGGGGGTACTGTTTAAACTCTTATCGGTGTCCTCTGGATCTTTAATGGGTACCGAGAAGGGGGGTATATTCAACCTTCCTACCCTATCAGGAGTGTACCACACTTCTGAGTTAATTTTTTCCTCATCTTCTACCCTCAAGGGACAGAGTTTTATTTTTATTTCCTCATTTACTACTTCTATATTAATGCCCATTTCTATAATCAAGTCTCTCTCTAACAAATTATAATCTGCTTCTGGTACCAGCAGAAGGTTCCCTATTCCCATTTTGGATCCTGATTCCACTAGTACATTCTTAATAACAGGGACCCCAAAGGGCTCTCCCTTCGCCCCTACTACTTGAACAGTTTCTTTTGATATCTTACATCCCTCTGGTAGTACCTGGACTGTCGATCGCTCAGCTCCGGTGTCCACTAAAAACTTAAATTCCTGCTGCTGAGGACCTATTTTTAATTTTATCAAGGGCTCCTGATGTTTCCGTGTCCCCAGCAAATAGAGCCCCTGACCTCTCTAATCTTCCTTGAAGGCTCTCTCATCCCTCAGCCGCTTCCTGCATTCTCTCCGAAAGTTGTCCTTTATTTCCACAGTAGAAGCATACACTTACTTTTTTTTTTTCCATCTGGGGAACCCCTCCCCCATTTCTCTGGGCCACTTGACTTGTTTTTGGAGGGGTATCAATTCCCCTAGTTTCTCTTACTGCTGCCACCATCATTCTTACTTGTCTCTTGTGACTTTCTTCATCCCTTCTCACATATACTTTCTGTGCTTCCCTCAATAGCTCATCCAGATCTCTATCTTGCAATTATCTAATTTTTTTAACTTCTTTCTGATATCTTCCATGATTTAGCCACAAATTGTGTTTTTAATAGTGCTTGTCCCAACGGTGTCCTCAGGCCTATATGAAGCCCCTCTCAAGGACTGAGACATCAGACCCCGACAACCCAGTATAGGGGCTGGGGCTGACTCAACCAAAGCGAGATGTTTACCTGGAGGCGTGATCGTTGGACCAAGAAGACAATGGCTCTCGCTTACTGCTAAGAACATGAACTACCTGTTCCCCTCGGGAGCTTCAACACATTTACCTGTTCCCCCCGTGACTGAGGACTATAATAAAAACCCCTGAGTTAACCAGAGATTTGGAGAGAGCCTCTCCCCGACGTGACAGGCGGACCCATCGACCGGACCACGAGGACTCCGTCTCCACGTTTGGTAGCTATATCTCCCCTTTCCTCGATCTCTCTCTCTCTCTCTCTCTCTCTCACTCTTAATCCCTCTATCGCATTTGCTATGGTCAATCAATAAAAGGTGCATTTGTTTTAATGCTGAAATCCCCTCTGTGTTGTTTTGCACTCTGAGATCAGAAAACGAACCATCACGACTCCCGCTTGTACGAGCGGTGTCTCAGGGTCTAAGTCCCGAGTACATCTGCAGGTTTTTTCTCAAGCGTTCTAGCCAATCCGTAGGTGTCTCCTCCTTTTTCTGTCTCTCATTAAATGCCTTGTTGATGTTTTGCCCTCTAGGCACCGCTTCCCGGATCCCTTGTGCTATATCCCCCTCAGATCCTGCATATTGGTTCTGTGATCCTGCTGCTGATGATTCCAATTGGGATCCTGCAAAGGCCACTTGGTGTCTGCTAAAGGTCCTTGTACATGTTGTGCATCCATATTCGCATCCCCGCTCGTCTAATCATGTTTCTTTCCTCGGCCGTGAAGAGAATATTCAATATGGCTTGCAACTCACCCCAAGTATAAATACTGGGTCCCAAAAATTGGTCCAGTCTCTCGGCCACCCCCAAGGATCTTCTAAGAGGCTCCCCATTCCCTCTTAAATTCCTGAACATCCCCAGAACTCAAAGGTACTGAAACAAACCCTATCGCTGGGTGAGGTCCCTGCCCCCCCCCCACAGGCATTTCTCTTAGGGGATATAGGTTATGCTGTCTAGCCCGACCTCGGGTTATAGGTCCCTGCGGTTCCTGCACTTCCTCGGGGGGCTCGGGATAACCTCCTGCTCCTTGAGGCTCCATTGGAGGTGCATTCGGGATCTGGGGGTTCTGAGGGGGTATGTAAGGAGGTGGGATCAGTAAGGCTTCTTCCTCCTTATTCCTGTCTTTCTTCCGTCCTCCCTCTTTGAGGGGAAACAGGAGTGCTTCACCCCCAGGTCTTGTAACCCATACATTAGCATATTCACTTTCTTCCTGACTAAAAGGAGTTTTTAGTGTTTACCCACAAGTTGAGTTTTTGCCTCACCCAATCTTCTGATGATCCAAAATAGGCCAAAAAATATTCCGGGAAATTTCCTTCCCACCCCATACTTCCACACAATAATGGATCATTTTAGCCTTATCTTTACCCCCTGTGTTAGGGTAATGTTTCCAATTGTCTAATATGAACCCCAGTGGGCTATCTCTAGGCACCGGGGGAAGTTTTATGGGAGTAGAGGGCCTGCTCTTCCCCTGTCCCATCTTCTGGAGTGCCCTCACACAAGTGTGGTGCAGAAGTCACTCGCTTCCCCTTGTTCGTGGCTCACGCCCTCTCAGGCAATGAGAACCACACTACTGAGGGTCCACATTCGCTTGGAGAATCCGAGCTGCCGGTTCCCCTCTCAGACACACATACACTCTCACAGCACTCCAGGATACCCGACCCAGACCGAACGGATTCTTCCACACGGATACTCACGCGTCTTGCATCTTCGTCCGGACCTTTGTGCACAAAGTTTATAGGGTCTGCCGGCTTCCTTTGCCTAATGCCTTGAATTTAGGTTCTTCGGTGCAATCGAGACAGGAATTGGGTCTACCAGGGCCGCCGACTGATCGGCGGGGCGCCCCCCAGGCAGAACCAAAAGTCCTATCATGCAGGTTGCATCCGAGTCACGGCACCAAATTGTAATAGACTATGGACACAAAGAAAAGTTCCAATAGGAATTTATTAGATTGCAGCAGGCAAGGCAGAGGCAAATACAGCGCTGGGCGACAGGGAGAGTCTTCGCTCCACCAACTGCCGCGCCTGGGCAAGTTTTTAGTCCCCCTTTTATCTTGCTTCTTTCTCCGATTGACGTGTCCTTCCTGTAGTACTCCGCGCATGTGCAGCGTATTGCTAGGGGGTCTTTTTCTGCCTCCCGGGGTGCAGGGATGAAGGCTGGTAGTCATCCTAGGCGCCTTTTTTATATGGTAACTAAGCTTGAGTTCCTGAAACTTAAAGCTGATTAAGCAAGTAGAGAAAAAAAGGATTGAGCAAGAGCATGTTTACATATGGCTTTTCTATAAGCTTAGATAGTAACATAGTAACTTCTTGTTATCTTGAGTTATTTAACTTCCAGTGAACAAAAACAGTTTATGTTTATCACAAAAGCCACAAGCAGACTGTTTTCTTGTGGAAAGTTACCAGAACAAATAAGGAAGAACTTCTCTCTCTCAAAAGACTGAATGGAAGACTATTTTATAAGTGGTACTGACCTGGAGTTCTAAGTTTTGCCTCTTTGCATTGTTTGTAAGAAAGTTAACAGTTTGTAAGGAGGGGAGGAGTATTTTAAAAGTTTCATGTGATTCCTGTTTTCTTTTAGTGTGTGTTAATAAACCTGGTTTTATACCCTTAAGTTTGAGCCTGCTTTGCTTTTTTCCTGATCATATCTCACAGTAAAGAATAAATAATTTTAGTAAACACTAAACCACTACAACTGCCCTGGAGTCAATTAGTCTGTTTTACCTCATTGGAATCCCTTGTCTTCTGGATATCACCTTACATCTTCCTCCTTCTTGCCTTTGTATTAACAGATTGGAAAGGACACAATGTCTAACATTCATACTGTGCATCACTGGTACAAGCAGGACCTGAACCCTAGCACCCTTTCTTGCCTCTGAAACTGAAACTGAAACCTGATGTTTGCTACAGATTGTGATACGATCTCTGGGTAAAGTGACTTGCACCCTTGCTCTGACCCAAGCCCTGAAAATTTGCCAAGGAGATCTTTTCTGCGACTCATCTGTGCTAGGAGGGAAGAGTTTCTTTTTCATGTCTCAGCTGGGAGCGGTCCACCCTCCAGTTTCTCAGCAGGCCAGTTTCTGACTTGTTTCTGAGCCACTGCACTAACACAGTATGTGCAGGGCCAGAGAGGGAGGACTGTGCTCTCTGTCAGTGATTTGAGGGTAATAATACTTTTTTAAAATATGCCTTTCTGTCTCCTTCCCCCACTTTCCTTTTTCCTCCTTCAGTGTTGCCACCTTGCAGTTTTTTATCAGAGAAGCAGATTTATCAAGGAAGTCAATGACAGGGTCAAGGTGGGTGGGGGACAGAGAGGAAGAGGAGGAAAATCACATCACAGCCCAGTCTGCTAGTGTAAACACTTGATGATTTCCGGTTATTGTAGCCTAAAATGTACCATGACATCATTTGCAAGCCTCCCAGAATCACCCAGGAGGAAAAGCCAAAATTCCCAGGCCACCCCCAGTGTGAATCCAGGGTATTCAGACCCTATAAGGCAGTGAAGCTCTGCAAGCAGCAAAGATAGTGTTTTGAAAGCTTTCTTGTTCTTGGCAATGTGGAAATTTCACAAACATGAAAAACTGCTTTTACTTTTCCTAAAGGGGAACTGTTTATGCCTCATGAAATATTAATGCCTTGAACTATGGTTACTTTAGAGGCAGAGCTGAAATACATGAAATGTTCTTAGCTGAGGACAAACACAGGAAAGCCCCTCACCAAACTCACATCAGTTCATCATTACCAGACATCTACTTTTTTATCATACCCACTTTCATTCCAGATCACTCTACACACAAGGCATTTAAGTCAAAGCTGTGGATATATAAAAGAGTACAGTATGAAATGAATCTGATAATTTGAAAGGTGAAGCTAGCTCTCAGTATAGCAGATATTGCCAGTAAAATGTTCTTCCTCCATTTCTGAGCACTAAATCAATGCCTGGAAAGTGAAGAGCCAAACTCTGTGGAGCCTAGATACACAAACTGTCCAAGAATTTGACCCGACAAGTCAGATTTCTGTCTCAGTTGTAGTTAATCACTTAGTCTGTGCCACTGTGAGGAAAATTAGAATCAGGTTCAGAGAGATGGGCTCTCATAACTTTTTTGAGAAGAATAGTAACTAGATTGATTTCACAGCACACCCTTCAGGTACAATCTTTGGGCAGACTTTCACATGACTACAGTGGGATATCTGCAAAATCTGTTGTTTTTTTTTTTTCCTAAACAAGGTTAAAACTTCATAAATACAGTACTGTATATGTAATCATTGGACTCATACCCTCCCTTGCACACCTGCCAACTGCCTGGCAAACATCAGTAACTACAGTGTAACTTTTTGTTATTGAAATATGAGAAATCAGTGTTTTCATGTTATATGTAAGGAAAATGATATACTGAGATTAAATGAATCTCTGTTCTGCAAAAAAAATTAATTGTCTTAATCTGGGTTTAAGCCAATCCTATGCCTCTGGATAGTATCAGAATATTAGATTTGTTTTACCATAAAGCAGACATGAAATTCTGGAGAGAGTCAGCCTAGAGAAGAATACAAGCAAGTATAATAAATAAAGCACACCTGAGACTGATATTAAAAGGAAACAGAATGGTCTTGCAGTTTACTGGACAAAAAGTAAAATCATGTATAAATTTTGCTGTATAAATTTTACTCTCACTTGGACTTACTGGAATACAAAAGTGGGCTGTTCCCATGAGCTAATTTTGAATAAGAGAACCATGCCATTCAATTCTTCACCATACTGAGCTGTTTTCAAAGCTATATACACAAGATGATTATCACTCATTAAGTAGTTTGCTCTTCATTCCCAATGCTGCAGGGTGCAGCACTAGGAACTGAAATGAATTTATCTACAGCTATGCCAGGACCCTGCATCCAATGAAGTCAAGTGCTGGGTTCTAATGACATCAGGACCCTACGGACTTACACCCAGCTGTGCTGCAATAAAGGCACCAGGACAACAAAGTGTTCAGGCACCGTTGTGAGAGCTGTGGGGTGTTGAGGCCTGGAATTAACTTCTGTTATTCTTCATCATTAGAGGGCTGAGGTAATCGGGTGGGCTTGGCAAGGCAGGAGAGGAGATTCTTCTTCTGAACACTGAACTTGCCAGGTCCTTTGTGCAGTTATCCTGTCTCAGGGATTTTTTGCTGAGTCATATGAAAACTCGTGGCCTGAACACCAAGAGGGGAGATGGCAGCAGGGCTATGTACCTGGCAGAGGATGGGTGGCCACAGCTTTGGAGTCAGGGGACAGGTACCTGTGGGGCTTTGTGAGGTGTGAATGTTCATCTAAGATACTGGTTTGTGTGTTTCTAGGATATTGATCTGTGTTTGTGCAGGAGGAAATCTGGGTCATGTGCTGAGTTGATTTCATTCCCACAGCACAGGGATGACTTTCTGCATGAGACTGCTCTCACTTGGTACTTACACGCTGCAGGCCGCTTCAGTGGTCTGCACAGCAGGTTTTTTTTCTGGTGATTTTGATACAGGTAGTCTTTGCTGCTAAATGTTTCTCATTTCGGTTTTATGGCATGATGTGATGCCATGTTTCCTGGGTCTGGGCGAGATAAAAATGACAGTACTGTGATGTAGTATGATTGGAATTTATGAGAATTCTTAATCCCTTATGACAAATACGAAATGATGTAGAGAGAAGATCAGAAAACATGACAAAGTAGAACTGATGGAAGTTTAGATTATATTTGGGAGAGGAGCAAAGTGTGCTTGATTCCCACTGGTTTGTACAGGATTATCTCTGCTTATAGCCAGGGTAATATTTATTGGGAAAAAAACTATGTAAAATCAAAGTGAAAGTGGAAGAGCAATCATTCACCAGGGCAGTAAAGCCGGATTTAGGACTCTGAGTATCAGACCAGAAACAAATCAGTCTGGTGATACAAAGAGCCAGACCAGAGGTGATTCTTTCTTCCAGTTCAAATGTATTAAAAATAATTACTGCATTTGTTTGTTCCAGGAAGACAGATCAGACATCACCTGTCCACATACCTATAGACATGCCAGATCAAATCTCATCTCTGCTGAAGTATTTTAGCATTAAAGCATGAAGTCAGCAAAATTCAAAATGTCCTAGCTAATCAGACAGAAATGTCCTGTCTGCTTCAGATGAAAAGTTTGCTGTCAGTGATACAGAACTGTGTGAATCCAGTATTAGTGTTTACAGAAACACAGCTTGTGTGAAAAAACCTTCTAAAGAAAATAAATACCTTATTTGTATTTCGTTGGTCTACTTCCCCTAAATTCTTTAAAATGGAAATGCCAGAAATTCAACAGAAAGGAAACTGACACAGTTCACATCTATGGTTTGACATAGATTCAGGTAATTTGAACATATATTCGGTCCTCACACTTGGCCTTTTATGTTCTCTGAAGTCAATAGACAAGATTCACATGGCAAGTGGACAGATATGCAATTAATGCCAGGCCCAAGAAATGGTCCATTGAGAAGCTGAGAGGAACTTAGGGAAGGTGTTGACTTTTTAAGCTTTGTAGTTCATTGGTGTATTTTTGTTTTGGTCTGCTGTGGATATGCAGAGGCCTGGGGCAGGGACTGAATAAGCATGGCAGGGTGTGGCTGTGGGACTCATGCAGTAGGTTAGTCCATGTAGGTTTTGAGGCAAGGAAGGTGATGGCTGCTACATTTTAATGCTATCGTGTAGTACAGGAATCCCTCCAAACTACATAATTTCAAAATCATCTGCATCTCCATGGAAGGAGGAAAAAGCCTGAGGAAAAACTGGGTTTTCTGTGATTGTGGTAGATGAAACAGCTTCCTAATTTTATTCTGTTTGAAGTAGGTGTCAGCAGTCTGTACATGTCTTCAAGTCACTGGTTTTGTCAGCATCCAAGGGAGAAGTGGGCCAAGTCATGCAAGGCCAAGGAATACCTTGGAGATCAACTGCTCAGCAACCCAGAAAAGTAGGTGGGCACTGTTTTTTGACATGGTTTATATGTATCTAAGCTACAGGCTCTTCTGTCTGGAACGAAAAGACCAAAAAGTCAGGCTCAAGGCTTTTACACAAGGAATGGAGCTTGTACAGGGTAAGCATTGCATTGTTTTGAGTCTGGGATTTGGGACAGCACAGGAGCCTTACCCATTGGATTCCAGAAGGCAAGAGCTACCAGACCTTTCTACGGGTCTGTTCTAGGGTAACTTTATGATGCTTGTATCCCCAATCGTCTGTTTCTGTTTGTGCTGTATATTGAGTTCTGTGCCTTTAAGACTGGTTCTAAGAGCAAGGAGAAGCGCGGAGTTTGTTTTGAGAAAACTGCCTAACTCCTCCACATTCTTCTGCGGACAGGGTGTTCAGCGGAGGCTTGGAGAGACTGCAGGACAGAGATTTTTTTTTTTTTTGCTTTTAGTTAGTTTCAGCTAGCTAGGGCAGAGAAGTTCCCTGGACTGTTTTTTTTTTCCTTTTCTTGGAACTGTTTAAACCTGCTCTGGACTGAAAACCCCAGGGAGCACTGGGGCTGCACCTGCGGCCCACCGGGGCCTGGACCTCGCATTTTCCAGCAGCGCCGGAGGGACTGGGACTGATAGAGACTGAGAGAGAGCTGAGCTACACCCACGGCAAGGACTTTCTCAATTTGCCATCTCACTCCAGAACGAGAGGTTTTATTGTTTCGTATTATTCATTCTTTATACTTGTATGCACTTCATTTGTTAAGTAAAATAGTTTTTCCACTTTTCTCCAAAGAAGTTTTTTTACCGGACTGTTGGAGGTAGGGGCCACTTGGGTTTGCTTCCAGAGGGATCCTATTCAGGGGTTTTCTCCCAAATTTGTCCCTAACCAAGACAATACATTTATTGGTGCCCAACGTGGGGCTCGAGAGAGTGGAAAAAAACTTGTATTGATTATTAATTGCATTTTTAGTTGTCCTTTGTGTGAGGATTAAACAGTCAGTAGCTATGTTGCTTCTTGAATTCCTAATGTCTCTTAGAATGGAGTCTTTTCTGTGTTTCTGTTCCCTAAGCTTTTTTGAGGTTTTAATACCTTTCTAGTCCTTAGGTTTGTTTTCTTACCCAGAAATAGCTCCATATTGTCCCTAACATACAGCTTTTACACTAAGAATGCACAAATTAGAATAGCTATTTGCTAGGCTTAGTGATTATAGTTTACAAGAGGCTTATAAAGGTACTAGAGTTTGTTCCAGGTATGTTCAGTTTATGGTTTTTTCGTCCTACCCTGCATCCTAGTTCCAGCAGCATGTTTAAAGATTTATCAATTGCACCCAGTTTGTTAAAAGAAGAGTAGGGGATGAAGCTCTTCAACCTCTCCTTTCCTTCTTCTCTTTTGAGTCAGTACATCACTTTTGGAGAATGTTCAGGGCCTCCTGAATGTTAAAGACCCCACCTTCCTGGTATTTCAGCTAGTGAGCTTCCTCTATACAGTTTGTAGCTTTTCTAGAATGAGTCACACACTGCTAAACACTGTAAGGCAGCAGATAGAGGCAGGGGAGCAGGGAGATAAATCAGTCACTCAGGCTGCAGCCAACCCCACAGCTACTCAGGTTGCAGCTAACCAGACAGTGAAGCTAAGACACCAGCAGTTGCTGCAGTAAAAAAGGGAAAGAAGCACACGGACAAAACCGATCGACCAGTAGATAATGATTCAGGTGAAAGATCCTCAATGCCTCCTGACATCCAATCAGAAGCTGAACCAACTGACACACAATCAGAAGCTAAAGCAACTAATGATACACAGTCAGAAGCCGAAACAACTGGTACAAATCAGAAGCCCAACCAACTGGCACAAGATCAGGAGTCTGACCAACTAGCACATGATCAGAAAGCCCAACCAACTGCTACAAGATCAGGAGATACTATTAAGTCCTTTTCCCTGAAAGACCTTCGTAGCCTAAGAAAAGATTACACTCAACAACCTGATGAATCTATAATTAGTTAGTTAGTCCATCTTTAGGATGCTGCAGGTGAGGCTACAATGCTAGATAGCACTGAAGCAAAGCATTTAGGATCTCTGTCACATGATCCAGTTATCGACCAAGAAATTATGAGGGAGGCTCACTCTTGCAGTCTCTGGGAACGGGCCTGGGAATTGTGGCACAAAGATATCTGTGTGCGACGATCTCTATATGCAGAAAATCCAGTGGAAAACCATTAAACAAAGGATTCAGCACTTGAGAGAAATGGCAGTGGAAGAGATTGTCTTCTCAGATGACCTAAACACTAAGAACCCCAACTTGGTACCATGTACACCTGTAATGTAGCGAAAACTTGTACGACTGGGGCCACAAGAATACTCTTCTGCTTTAGCAATAATGGAGCAGGATGACAAGAGGAGACTGTTCTTGATACAGTGAAGAAGCTCTGAGCATATGCAGATGCTGTACATAGTCCAACACATGCAAGAATCGCAGCTCTAGAAACACAGGTGCAGGATTAGCAGACAAGATAGAGAAGAATCACAAAAAAACTCAGGGAGGAGAGAAAAGAGGACATTCTCCAAATATTCAGTTTTGAAGGAGGTCAGTAACCCTGCCTTGTTCATTTACTGAAGGCCCTGTGGTGGGCAATTCAGGCCAGGGTTCAACCATACTACGTTCTGCATGTACGGAGTGTAGCAGGATTTTTGGAGACAGACACAAAGAGGCATGACAATTCTGTGAAAGTTCTGTTGTTTTAGCACTGTCAAGGACGTTGAGCCTGAGAACCAGGACACTGAGCCTGAGAACCAGTTTTCTCTCAACAAAGTGTAAACAGGTAACTGCAAAGGAATGCTTATGCAGACACACTAGCCAATAGCGAGTAGTAAAATGCTGTGTGAACAGCTTATGCACTAGAACGATATATGTATAAAAGAACCCTGTGTACCCTCAATAAATGGAGCATTCACCACTACTTCGTGAAGAAGGTGTTTGACTCTGGCTGTTCCCCATGCATTTTTTTCAAAATCTTCTTCAACAGTCACACTAACTTGCCAGGATTTGTAGCGGAAGGTAATGCAAGGGCTGACAAGTTGGCTAACCCAGCGTGGGAGCCCCTCAGCCTGACGTGCTCGCGCAGGCCAAGGCATCGCATGGGTTTTTTCCACCAAATGCCATATGCTGCAGAAGTAGTTCCAACTGACGCCCACTGAGGCTCGTGAGATTGTCAAGTCATGCGACGACTGTCACGCCCTTGGTGCGCTATTGCCAGCAGGGGTTAACCCCAGAGGCCTTAAAGCCTTGGAGCTTTGGCAGACCGATGTCACCCAGGTCACCGAGTTTGGCTGGCTCAAGTATGTGCATGTCACGGGGACACGTTCTCCTTTGCAATGTGGGTTTCGGCTCACAGTGGAGAGAAAGCCCATGATGTCATTGCCCACTGGAGGCAGGCCTTTGCTGTTCTTGGCATACCTTCTGCTGTGAAAAACTGACAATGGTCCTGCTTACGCCTCACAGAAGGTACGGCAGTTCCTACAGTCGTGGGGTGTGTCACATAACTTTGGCATCCCTCATTCTCCGACGGGACAGGCGATTGTAGAACGCAATCACGGTACACTCAAGCGTGTTCTTCAGAAACAAAAACGGGGAATGCAGGGTGAAATCCCACACAGTCAATTGGCAAAGGCTTTGTACACCATCAATCACCTTACGTGCCGCAGAACTCAAATAATCCTGTCATTTTGAACCATCACCTCACGTTGCAGGCTTTGGACGACACGCATCAGCCTCGAGCAAAGGTTCGGGTCAGAAATTTAGTCACCAAGCAATGGGAAGGACCCTATGAACTTATCGCTATGGAGCGTGGGTATGCGTGCATGTCCACAGATACTGGGACACGCTGGCTACCTTCAAAGTGTGTCCATCCTGACCTGCGACCGCAGAGGCAGAATTCGGCTGACAGGCGAGGTGGAAACCGTGATCAGCTAGAAGGTCACCAAGTGACTGAATCCTCAAGTGATCACTCCGATGATTCCTCCACAGACAGTGATTGAATTTGTATATATTCCTTTTGTAAATTTGTTCATTTTTCTTTTTTGTAGTTAAAAGGGTGAGATGTCACCCTGGTTTTTCTGAGTTTTTTAAAGCCTTCTACTTGTTCCTAAGATGGAGTCAGTTTCTTTAGTTTTCTGCACAATATTAGGAACAGGATTCGCTTTTCTCACACATGGGAACATAAACAAACCTTTTGTTTTCATTCCCTGTCCTTTGTTTACATATTTCTAGCTGAAAACAATGTAACTGACAGCTGGTCTGGCCAGTGGGGTGTGTGGTATTACTTTAGAGAGACCCAGATGACCACCGACGGCAAAAGGAAAGAGCCTGCTCTTTGTCCCGGGGCGGGAATTATAGCTTTATTTGGTCAGAGCTAGTTTTAGCTCCTTTCCCATCTTCTCCGGTGCCAGAAAGAGCCCGGCCCCACCGGTCCCAGGGCTTTTCCCTGGGGAGCCGGGCCTAGAGGCAGGGACAAGCCACTACCCAATCAGGGACAAGGTGGGAGTGGAACAGAGTTGGGTTACAATCCAGTGTGGGGGATGGACGCGGCCGAGCAGGGAAAAACCACGTGATACAGTTTCCAAGGGAACAGGGGAAACATTACAAATCCAATACAACATATTATAAATCCAATTAATGCATTACAACATTTCCCCCTTTCTTATTAAATTGAGAAGGGGAAGGCTCAGTCCGTGGGAGATGTTCAGAGTTCGGACCTTGAGTACCTTTAAAGTTGAAGAAGAAAAAAAATGACATCTAGTGCAGACAAACTGTTCAGAAAATGCTGTTAAGGGAAGATGATAATTAGAAGGAGAGGGTTTGGTGCTTTCTCCTCCTCCAGGCAGCACTGGCCACTTGTGGAGCCTCTGCAGGCGGTTTTGCACTTTTAGGGATGAAAGGTTTCACCCACTTGGCTGGCACCACTTGAGACCTGAGGGAGTGGACACGCAGGCGTACCCATGACCCCAGGTATCAGATCATGAGGACCCTCTGTTTCCCTGGTTGCTGGATCCTTTACTATTACCGGTGGCTTTGCTTTCAGCTGCAGTTGGGAGTTCTCTCTGAAATGGCGCACAATTGGTGGGTTAAGATTTTCATAGTGCAATTTAAAAAAATCAGAGTGAACAAGGCCTTGGACAACTGGATTTGGGGTGTTTCTAATTTTAGAGACTGATGCTGTTGGCTGAGGACCCTTTTGAGATTTTGGTAGGTCCTTTCCACGATGGCCTGACCTGTCGGGGAGTAGGGGATGCCTGTTTGTGCTCTACTCCCCATTGCTGCAGGAAGCTTCTGAACTCCTTGGATGTGTACATGGGTCCATATCATTTTTTATTGATTTGGGGATGCCCAGGAAGGAGAAAGCCTGTATTAGGTGTTTCATGGCATCACTAGACTTCTTCCCTGTGTGGGCAGAGGCATAGACATCTCCAGAAAAGGTGTCTACAGATACATGGACATACTTTTGTCTACCAAAGGACATGATGTATGTAACATCCATCTGCCAAACCTCACAGCTGTTCAATCCCTGGGTTTGCTGCTGCACTTAGGGTGGGAGTGCATGTTGCTGGCACGAGGGACACTGACACAATTGCCCGAGCCTGTTCTCGAGTTAAGTGGAACTGGCGGACTAGGCTGGTGCATTCTGGTGAAAAAGCTGATGGCTGATTTTGGCTTGTCCAAAGATGTCTGGGAGTGAGGCCATCTCCACAGGCACAGCAAGAGCATCAGCCCTTCTGTTGCCCTTGGCTATGAATCCTGGTAAATTGGTGTGTGATCTGATGTGCATCACATAAATTGTTGCTCTCGGTGGGTGTCCTAGGTAACTTATGATGCTTGTATCCCCAGTTGTCTGTTGTTTGTGCTGTATATTGAGTCCTGTGCCTTTAAGACTGGTTCTAAGAGCAAGGAGAAGCGCGGAGTTGTTTTGAAAAAACTGCCCGACTCCTCCACATTCTTCTGCGGACGGTGGTGTTCGGCGGCGGCTTGGAGAGATGCAAGACAGAGATTTCTTTGCTTTTAGTTAGTTTCAGCTAGCTAGGGCAGAGAAGTTCCCTGGACTCGTTTTTTTTCCTTTTCGTGGAACTGTTTAAACCTGCTTGGACTGAAAACCCAGGGGAGCATGGGGGCTGGACCTCGGCATTTTCCAGCAGAGCCGGAGGGACTGGGGACTGATGAGAGACTGAGAGAGAGCCGAGCTACACCCATGGCAAGGACTTTCTCAATTTTGCCGTCTCACTCAGAAGGAGAAGTTTTATTGTTCATATTATTCATTCTTTATATTGTATGCACTTTATTTGTTTAGTAAAAAGCTTTTTCCACTTTCTCCAAAAAGGTTTTTTTTTTTGGACTGGTTGGAGGGAGGAGGGGCCACTTGGGTTTGCTTCCAGAGGGATCCTATTCAGGGTTTTCCCCCAAATTTGTCTCCAAACCAAGACAG